>BSBK01001003.1:670000-1140000 GCA_027943335.1 Chamaecyparis obtusa
GGTTGCCCTTTCATGGAATACTCATTTTGTTTACTTTCTTGAATATGTAGATTTTTTTGTGTGTTATTGTATAAGGTTTTTTGTGAAGCTTTATGCTTGCCTTTCATGGCCTCTTGTTTAAGTGTATTGCTGGTTTTTTTTTTGTGTTATTGTTTTATTGGGGTGTGAAAGGCTAAACTCACCCTTGGGAGGCAAGAGAGCCTTGATGGGTGAAGGGATTTAGTTGATAATTCTCATTTAGTGTAGAGTCCTTCCTCATGGAGGAAGGGGATGTGGAATGGATGTATGGGCTCCATGTTGCCATTTTTGTTATCTTCATATTTGGGGGTCCTAAGGGTTGTTACTTGTGTATGGAAATGGAATGAATGGTACTTTTGGTTATGGCCTTGTGAAGGTATTGGTTATAGATTTTGGGCCTTGTTGAAGGCATGGTTTCATATTTGTATGGCTTCTCCTACTTGGGTATTTTCTACCTTTACCCCTCTTATGGGTCTAAGGTGACCCATTGTGTAAAACCCTTGGGATGGGAATTTTATGTGTTTATGTGCTTGCTATTTTTTATGGTGTATGTTTGTTTGAAGCATGTATGTATCCACATCCATCTTTGTTCCCCCAAGCTCGGGGGTGGCCATGTAATGGCCTAGGTTGGGAGGTGAGACTCCATGGTCTAGTGGCTTTCTTTTTGCAAATTTTCAATAGATGAAGCTTGCTGGTTTTATTGAAGAAAAAGAAGAATTAGACATTTTCTACTTGTAATTTTTATGTTGAAAAAGGGCTAAAAAGCCATGTGTAGAAATTTATGTAAAAAGGCCATGTAAATTCCTATTAGCATGTGATATGCTTGTAAAAAATTATACTTAAATGTAAAATGTTTCTCCTAAAATTCCTATGTATTCTAAAGCAAGAAATTGTTAAAAAAGTGCATTCCTATGGTTGAATGCAAAAGTTAGTTTTCTAGTTTGTTTCTCTTCATGCATGAAAGAGTTAAATGTTTCCTATGAATGTAAATCTCTTCCTATGTATGCAAGTTATTTCAAGCATGTATTGAAAAATAAAAGAATGTAGATTTTACTTCCATAATAGTCTAGTATAAATGATTTCATTATCATGTTATGTTAGTTTCAACAAAAGCATTGTATATACACTTATGTATATATACTTGAGTACATATACATAGATGCATATAAACTAAAAAAAATATTACTATGTTGATGCTTTAGAAAAATAGATTATCATTTTCATCTATTTCTATATCACATGCTAATAGGCATTTACATGGCCTTTTTACATAAATTTCTACACATGGCTTTTTAGCCCTTTTTCAACATAAAAATTACAAGTAGAAAATGTCTAATTCTTCTTTTTCTTCAATAAAACCAGCAAGCTTCATCTATTGAAAATTTGCAAAAAGAAAGCCACTAGACCATGGAGTCTCACCTTCCAACCTAGGCCATTACATGGCCACCCCCGAGCTTGGGGGAACAAATATGGATGTGGGTACATACATGCTTCAAACACACATACACCATAAAAACCAACAAGCACATAAAATTCCCATCCCAAGGGTTTTACACAATGGGTCGCCTTAGACCCATAAGAGGGGTAAAGGTAGAAAATACCCAAGTAGGAGAAGCCATACAAATATGAAATCATGCCTTCAACAAGGCCCAAAATCTATAACCAATACCTTCACAAGGCCATAACCAAAAGTACCATTCATTCCATTTCCATACACAAGTAACAACCCTTAGGACCCCCAAATATGAAGATAACAAAAATGGCAACATGGAGCCCATACATCCATTCCACATCCCCTTCCTCCATGAGGAAGGACTCTACACTAAATGGGCATTCTCAACTAAATCCCTTCACCCATCAAGGCTCTCTTGCCTCCCAAGGGTGAGTTTAGCCTTTCACACCCCAATAAAATAATAACACAAAAAAAAAACCAGCAATACACTTAAACAAGAGGCCATGAAAGGCAAGCATAAAGCTTCACAAAAAACCTTATACAATAACACACAAAAAAATCTACATATTAAAGAAAGTAAACAAAATGAGTATTCCATGAAAGGGCAACCAACCTTTCTCCAAGCTATGGCAATGAGGGTTTGAGAAGAGCTCCCTTCCTACAAGCCTTCCTTTCCTAAGTCCACCAAAAACCTATTAAGTCCACTAGAAGTCTCCAAAATCGGAGAGTGGGAAATCAACCTACCAACTTTCTCTCCATCCCACTAAAAAGGAAAACCCTACCTAACCTCAAAGATGATTGGAAACACTATCCAAGGGTTCTCTCTCCAATAAGAGGGAAAATCAAAATTGCAAAGAGAGGAAGACAAGGCACACTTCCCAATTTCATCACATTCTAAAAAGAAAAAAATGGGACAAAAACATCCTATTGGTCAAAATTTGACCCCCAACCCAAAATACACCTATGGGATTATCTCATGTTAATCCTAACTAACCCTTAGGGCTACATTTAACCTCTCAAAAGTCCACTAAGAGTTGACCCACAAAAATTTGAAATAAGATTCCCTCTCAAGGCTCAACAACCAAGATACCTAACCTTGGGATTCTACAAGGTGAATCAAAGGTGGAAGAAAACCAATAAATAGTTTACTTGGCCATGCCAACTCACATACACATGTCCCAATTGACACCACATAAAGTTACAACACATCACTACACAGATGGCATGCCAAGTAGACATAAATATAAAATAAAAATAAACACAATTTAAATAATACATTACACATTACTTCACAACATTATACATAACAATGAGGTTATTTCTCCCTTTGAAGTTAACCTTAGCTTTACAAGATTTTCACATGCATCCATCTTTAATTTCCCCTTATATAATCCATTGTCAATTTCCTACACACTAGATGAAAATATTAGTAGCTCATGAAAGATCAAATGAAATATACATATAAAATACATCATAAATAATCACTCTCAAATACCTTATATAATACAACTGCATCCACACTACATCACAAGAAATTCACATAATCTCAATAATACATTTCTTAATTTCAAATCAAGTTAATTTAAAACACATAAATATATCAACTAACCTAACTCATTAACCATGATCATCTCACATAAACTCTTATTGCATAATCATGAAATTAAGGCATAATATTCTAAATTAAATAATATCTCAAATACCATAACATCAAGACCTAATAATCAAAGCAAAGAAAATAGTCCTAATTCATCTACACACAACATTACAATTGATTCACATTTCTCATATCAATATAACATCAAGGCGTAATACTCAAAATCTCCTTCCAAACATCAAGGCCTAGTAATCAACTTTCCATTTAATATACATCACAACATAATATAAATTCAAATGGTCATTTATGTAAGCATTCACATCCAATAGTAATATTTCAATATTCGTAAAAGGTACATGCTACCTACTCAATTATTGACTCAACACACCTTTCCTACTGCATTTCTTCTAGAAATTACATACACACATAAAACAATATTTAACTACATTAGAATATATATTTCACCTTTTTATTATTTAAATTTCCTTGTTCTAACTCAATTTCCACAAAATGTGCACTCAATTGTACTAGTATAAAGATCAGTTGAATTCAATTAATCATATTTCAAACATAGATCATCCTAGAATTATTGACATGAGTACATAAGAAACATGAAAAAGAGTACAACACAAACAGTGGTCAAGCCTCTATCCATCATAATATAAATCCATAATGTATCAATATAGATTTTCTAATTACAGAGTCTATAATGCAAAAAAGAATACAATGACAGGATCAAGGCAGTGTCCCTCAATACACCTGTCACAATCCCAATGATAACCTCCTGATTAACACAAGACAGAGTTGAACATGGGGCATCTCACGATGCCATCATAAAACATAATGTGGATAAAAATCACTGCATTCACATGATCAACTCATCCCGAGCTCTAAGGGTGACCAAAATGTGGTACAAGACCACATCCTATGTCTCCAAGCTCACATAGGACATCAAAAATATGCTCCAAAGAAATCCTCCTAGCGGATTCACCCTCACATGGAACCAACGTGACCTTACCCTTCGAGTGGGACATTCGAAAACACACCATTAGGATGTTTGTGCAAGGAGGAAAATGAAGGAAGCACTACAACATGTAAGCACATAAATAACATCATGAAAAATCCACAAGTGTAGTGACCACAGAACCAAAGACTATGGAATAGCAGGGATATCCACCAACTAGAATAGGGTGGCAATATAATGAACATTTTAGGGTTACAACAATAAGGAATACCGACACAACTATCCAATACAAGTGTACAGATCAATTTTGGGAGTGTCGTCGCATAGCCAAGGTGGAAAATGAAACAACCCCTCACCTCACTACACTGTGACTCATGAAGTTCCAAGAAAGCTCTCATAGAGAGAAGGAGTTTGACAGGATGGTAACACTATGCCTACTAATAATCAAGAACTGGTCAATCCCAGGCCCATCAAAATTGGTCAGTCCTAGGCCCTCAACATAGCTCAATCTAGGCCTACAACATAGCTCACACTGGACTGCTCGATCCCCATCCCACATCATAACTCACACTAGACAAATAAATCCATGGCCCACCACATAACTCACACTGGACCAGTCAATACCTAACCCATACAATTTCAATTTTTCTTAAAAATATTTTAATTTTATTATGTTTTCACTTAATTAAGAAATATTTAATTGGTTACCTTGGAGGCCCCTATGTGCCTCAGTCCCCCTTTAAAATCCATTCCCAAAAATGGCTAAAATTATGGTCACACAAGCACATGGCACACAAGGATCCTTCTAATAATCACATAAGCATGGCACATTTCTAGCATGTCCCTCGATAATTATACAATAAGTCTTCACCATGCCAAGTGGATAAAAAAATATCCATGAGGACTACATAATGACCTTGCAAACATTCCAATGTGATATCATAAGGGACTCTCAAGTGCCAATGTGCTTCCATCACATAAATATATTCACATACATAGGCCAACAACATCATGAACCATGCTCTCTCCACACAAGAGTCCCGCCAAATAACAAGTTTCCCGACCAAGTATACAAAGCCATTCAAGGTTAAATGTTCATTCCAAATGCATCCATCAAGCTCAATGACCATACACCATCACATAAAAATACAAGAGTCCTTCTAACATAGCCAAGCATTCACTCATAACACATAAAACATTTTCTAGAATTACTTCTAGTATAACTTCTGATATAAGCACCATTGAAGCTATGTCAAGGGAAAGGGTAAATGCAAGATATCATAACACATTCCAATTATGAGCCAAATAATAATAAGTTCACATTAGGCTAATAAATCCAATTTACAATGCCAAGAATCCCAATCAACAACTCATTCCACACTCAATTTAAAGGAATGCCTAGAATCTAGTTGCATACAAGCCACATAAATGATAACCATCATAATTTCAAACATCTCAAAGAGTAAATTCTCAAGTAGATACATCACAAGATAATCATAAATCCATCAATACCATGAATACATCCCAGTTCACCGCATTTTTAATTTTCCAAAATCAATACTAAGTTAAAATTTTCTCTATATTCAAGTGCATACAAGCCAACATACTAAAATCATGAAAATCCCAAACTCGCCCCAATGAAAAGTTGATAAAACTCATTGATCCTCAATTTAATCTCACCACAAAAACACTTGTATTTTGTACATTTATGCATCCAAATAAATTTTGGAAACATAAGGACAGAAAACCCATATTTTCTAAAGATTTTCAATGAAATATAATCAAATCTATGTCAAATTGATTCAAACAACTTTGTAAAAGGATTTAATTCATTTAGTACTAATTTTTCATCCATCTCAAACCATAAAATTTGAAGTTTGGTCAAGAATCAAAAGAAAACCTCATGAAAATACCTTCGCTTGAATAAAGAAAGAAAATGACAGGAAATAGAGCTATTCTTCACCAAATACTACAAAATTTTGAAACAAGGATGCAATCAAAGAGAGGGGTCAATAGAAAAACACCTACAAAATATTTCCATCCAAATTTCCTCCACAAGCCCATTTTGAATTTCACCATGAGGATTTTCAACAAAAAAAAAAAATTAAAAATGAATGAATATTTAAGTTCAAATCTGAAATTTTTCATAATTTTAAAGGACCCTTTATATCAAGAATACAAAATATCTTAAAACCATTAAGTTAAAGTTGTAAAATAAAACTTCTAAAATTAAAAGCCAAATCCCAAAATTAAACTTTCAATATAAAATAAAATGTCCAAAAAATACTTGTTAGTAACAAGATTGATAATACTATAATACTAATTGGTCACTCCATCCATCATTCAAAATCATCAATAAACTCACACATTGATCGAAAGCCAATACAATCATCATAATAAAATAACACACACTAGTCATAGGTGTCATCATGCATGACAAGGCCCCTGATTTTTACCACCTATTAACTGGTTTGCAAAATATTAAACAATGTGGCAATTGTTGCTCAATACTAGGAACAACAATTGGGCTAGGGGACATAGTTGGCCATATGATTAACTCCAATATTTACCACCACCGAGTTTATATTTTATTTTTAGGCATGCTCAGACCTACTAATTTAGGTGAAGTTGATGTTTGGTACCTGTCCACATTAGTGCAATAGCTGAAGCACTTATATATATATATATATATATATATATATATATATATATATATATATATATATATATATATATATATATATGCCAAATAGTAACAGGAAATGAAGGGGAATTGAGACATCATGTGAGCCTCACAAGTAACATGACTTCATCCCTCTTCATACAAACATGTCAAACAAGGTCAAAAGGGCACAATTGAATAAGCATAGCAGTCACCAAAACATTTGTAGATACATGATTTAGTATGTCAGTAACTCATAAGAATGTAAGTAACCATATCATCCAACAAATATCAATAGTATTACTAGGTTCTATTTAATCACCATAAATATCATAACATATTGTGTGTGTATGTTTAACACCTTCATGAAATTAGGATAATCAACTACAATTCTAGAAAAATACAATGCAAATTTAAGCTAAGAATTGAAATTAACATCCATGACATCTCATGGTTCTCTATCCAAGTTTCGTAAGTAGAGCTCTCAGCTTAATCTCTACGAGTGACAATCCTAGAATGAGAAATATGGTACTACAATGCTAAATCTAGCTCTCAAACTCTCAAATGTGATACAAAGACTAACTCAAATACTCTCAATTGCTCTTAATTGCTCATAAATTGCCTATAGTAATGATGCTATGCACTTGAATTCTCTAGTATATTTATGCTCTCAAAAGGATTCTTATTTATAGTAAAATCCCAAGGGTAGGGGGTAGAGTAATTTAATCATGATTTAGCCTTGGTTGAGTCAAAAACTTTGCAATGTTTTTAAATGGGGGGACAATTTAAATGGTTGTCTCAAAGATTTGGACAAAAAGACAAAATTGAGTGGTTGAGATTCAAAGATGAAATGTGTGATTGAGATTCAACTATTTTAGAGTGATCCATGTGCTTTTGTTCTCAATTCTCATTGGTTGCTCATTTTTTGTTGAAAGATATTAGGATTAATTAAATTCCATTAATTAATTAAATTAGCCATGTAAGGGAATAGGTTCAATTTGATTTTTGATTTAACAACTATACAATTAATTGATTAAAATAAATTATATAGTGTTTTTCACCCCTTTAAGCTTTGATTTAATTATTTAATGTCATTATTTGATTTTTCCTTTGATTTGATTATTTTGTCCAATTTGATTTAATAAATGTCCATTTAAAATTTGATTTGATCCTTTTTTATGAGAATTGGTGCATTTTGGTTAAGATTTTCCAATTTAATGATTTTAAAGCACTTGCCCAGTTTTTGATGTCTACAAATGCCCCTCTTTGAATTAATGTGTGAAGTTCATTGATTCAAAGAAAATGTTATGTCTTGATTACTGATTCTAATTGCTTGATTTGATACACCACTCTAATTTGAAAATCTGATTTGATTTAATTACTAGAACTTGATTTGATATTTGATACAATATGCTTCACTGATAATAGTTCAAAATTTTAATGCCCCAGATTTGATGATATTTTGATGCCAATTTTGATACTCTTATGATGCCCCCTCAGAAATGAAACATATTGATTGCTTGTTTAGAAAAATTTGATGATGTTTGATTTATTGTTCCAATATGTTTTCATTTCTAAAAAAACATTGATGATATGCCATATTCAACAAATTGCCCTGATTTTGAGTGATATGCTGATATACGTCAAAAGTAAAAAATTACCTCAAAATTTAGGTCAAATTAGCATAAATAGTTTGAAAAACCCAAATTTACTATTCATTTTAACTTTTCACTATTGAGATTTTGCTATGATCCTGAGATAGCTGATCACAATGGTTGTTCCTATTCGAGAGTATCAATTCAAGAGGTGTCACCATTATCAGAGACCTTTGGATTACGGACCTCCTGTGAGTGATTTCGACCTCCTTGCATTTATTGCAATGTTTTTAGCATTTATTGCATTAAATTTCATGATTTTGTAATTTTAATTTGCCAAATGTCGCGTAGCATAGGTTTAATACCACCTAGACTTGTGAAATGATGCATCCGCGCATTTAAACAATGCCTCCACCCAGTTTAATGCTGCTTAAGATAGTTTGAAATGCCACCTATGAATGATTTGAACTGTGTAGAACTAGGGCAAAATAGTCATGCTATGTATAAAACACCACATGAATAAACCCTATATTTTAAATGACACCTGGCCATGATAAAATGTTGCCTAGGGTCATGAAGTGACATGTAATAGGTGAAATACTGCATATGCTTGATAAAGTGTCACATATGAACTTTTCTTCACCGCCTAAGGTTAAATGTTGCCTCCGCATAGGCAAATTACACCTATAGGATTTTTTGAAATTTTTGAAACTCAAACTTGACTTTCTGATAAAAATTTGATGTCTCTAGACGATCGATTGAATTTCCAAGATAGACCAATCTGTTGTAATTAAGTAAAACAAGTGATTAGGATATTAGGATAATGGTACCAATGAATGTTTTATTATGTCAATCTGATAAGATAGAAAGATTGATAGTAGGATACTAATAGGTAGGTAATTGATCAGTGTGAAAATTGATAATTCATTCTCAAGACATAGAGACATGAACAAATAGTACTAGGTTTGATAGGATTGATACTAATAGTTTGATTGACTTAAAATGATCCACTAATATAGAATACTGATATGATTCCCTTGATTTTTTGAAATAGGCACATTTTTGTAAGCTTTACATATGGACCATTGCTTCCTAGATTCTAGACCTTGGTCAGGAGTTGACCCCTCCAGAGTTCCATGTCATTGAGATGTGTGGCTTGAGTTTCCTTCTAGACATCCCACGGCTCCAGCTGAATCATGGTCTATTGATAGTTATGGTAGAGTGATGGCACTCTTACCACAATACCTTTCATTGACCTTTTGGGGAGATGACGATCACTCCAAAGGATGTGTATAGATTTTTGTGCATTCTGACCCAGGGTGAGATGGGCTTTTATGATTCAATCTATGATAGTACAATTTGCAGACCGGTGTTTAGAGATAACACCATTGATGATGACACTATCAAGTGCGTGTAGTTTGCTTCATTTCCCACTTTGCCAGTAGTTTTGGGTGCTTTGATAGGTGGATTGCTACTTAACGAATGGTGAGGTCATGGTTTTTCTATTGGATGGGGTCAAATTCTAGAGGATTTTCTTGCATAGCCTTGGTGGTTCGATTGGGGTTCTTGCATTCTATCATAGCTATACCATGATTTACATGAGGTGGTGTATAGACCCAGTGCTTCCTTTTTAGTAGGTGCTATGATTCTTTAGTTGTGGGTATGGGAGCATCTTCCCATTACTAGGCCATTATCAGATTGCATTTGTTGGTGTGGTTTTCCTTATGCTTTTCTATATAGCAGCATGGTTGTCCAGCATCATCTAGGCAAGTTAGAGTACTGGCATCATAGGATTGATGATATTGATCAGGTCATCTGGAGACCGTATCTTGGCTATGAGAGTTGGAGGGAGGATGATGATGAGCTCCCTTATATGTTTTCTCCTTGATGGATGATTGGTCAGTCAACCCTTGTGATAGAGAGATTTTGCTTTGGCCAAGTTTCTAGATAGTATGGTAGGGTTCAGGATATGTCGTAGGGTATGGCACTATATGCTCGAGTCCAAGAAGATTGATCTGTGTAGGGGCACAGATTGATTTTTAGTTTTTGTGTGATTAGATTGCTAGGATGATTTACATCAGATGGGATATATTAGAGCATGTAGCAGATGCTAGTATGTCTATGGAGTAAAGAGATTAGTGGTCTTGGAATAGATTTTTAAGATTTACAGATCCTGCAGAGCCTATCCCAGATAGAGATGAGTGATCTAATGATGATGGGGTTGATGATGATGAGGATGATGGTGATGATGATGGAAGACCTAGATGACATCAGCACCAAGATCGTAGAGGACAGAGAGCTCCTTAGATCATGGCTAGAGGACATGTTGGGCCATAGGTACGAGGTGGACATGTCAGGGATAGAGCTATGAGATAGGTTCAGGAGGATCAAGGACCTAGGTTTGTGCATCCTAGAGCTGTAGCAGTTGAGGGATAGTAGAGACAATAGAGAGTCAGGTTACAAGGACATATTGAACTTGCTAGATAGGTTCTTGGTGGATGGGATCCTTTGGTTCAGTTACATCAGGCTTTAGTAGATCAGAAGAGACAGATTTTGGCACGGTAGGTGCCTTCATAGATACCTTAGTCTCAGAACATGGGTCAGACATCTCAGGCTTCACCTAGTATTGACACTCTAACACAAGATGTGAGGACCTTGCAAATAGGTTTATCAGCTTTTGTGGGTCGACTAGATTAGGTGGCTACAATGATGTAGTAGTTTATGACCATGATAGCTTAGAGGCCCTATATTGCTAGCAATAGTCAAACTCCTCCTACTTAGGATAGACCAGGTGATAGGGGTCCAAATGGATCAAGTGCAGGGGATGGATCAGGTGGTGCCATAGGATCTTGATGTTTTTATGATGGATTTGTTCATTGATGACTTATATCATGTTTATGTTTATTGATCAGAACTTTGATGTACCACTTTGTTGATGACATTGTATCTTGCTATATAGATTTGTTGGATCATTTGCAGTTATGAACATTTACATGATGATAGACTGTCCTTGATTCTCTTGATGTGGTCATGTGAGATCATCTTTATATGTAGTTCTATGTGATGTTTATGACGCATTTACTCTTGATTATGTTATGGATGCAATGTATCTTATATATGATATAGATAGATGAATGCAATGATAATGAATTTTGATATGTTTTTCTACTTTTCAATGTATGGATGCAAAGCTTTATGGAAATATGGATAATGAATGCACCTATGTTTTTTATTTTGAATGTATGCAATTCTTTAACTACATATATGCAAATGATGCATGAGTAATGAATCTTTTCTTTTTTTCTTTTCTAATATAAGGATAATGACTAATGATTAATGCTATGAATGAATGCAAAAGATAATCTCACATGATTGATTTGAACAAAGGATGATGACATTTAATTGAACCCCCCTTCTTAATGTTTTCTCAAGCTGATTAATTGAACACCCTTTTCCCTTGGAAAAATAACTACAAACATGCACTTAATATAACATGAAAATGCAATGCAATGCAAATAAAATTGTCACTAGCTTTTAGCAAAGAAATGCCATAGAGAAATATTTTCATCATTGAGCATTGTGGGACCGAAAAGAAAGTACAACCATCACTGACCACATCATGATGATATGAATACCACTTTATATCACTTTTGGTAATGCCTTAGGAAACTAGTACAACCCTCACTAGTTGAATGACCAACTATGGGAGTATGAATACCCATTTCAATAGATTCAATATTGCAAGTTGATTTTGGTATTAAGATATAGAAGATCTAAATAGCCAAGGTATTTGTTTGTGTAAACAAGCAAAGGTCAATCCTCCATCTTTGTGAAAGTCCTCGATGATTCTTTGATGACCACATCGTTAGACAAATTCACATAAGTTTATGGATCTCCCTCAAGACAGACACTCAAAGGAAAGAAAAATATCATGTCTCCATCATGGCCAATCTAGTTGAAACATCATCGATTAGCTAAAAAGACATGATAAAATTCAATTCAATAAAGATCATCAAAAAAGCTTCAAGTGTTTTGCAATGTATCAAGATTTTCAAAAAGAATTTCCAAACATTCTGATCTTTTAAGTGTTGTCAATTTTTAATCCTGAATAATAAAGTCAATGAAGGCTCAAGGATCAAGTTGTAGGATTAAAATACTCGGTTGTGAAAAATGATATCTATCAGAGGTTCACCAAAAATCTCTTTCTTTTGAATCTCTGATAAGTCTCTATGATGTGTGACCAACTGTAGCACTATTGAATTTGTTTGTACCAAAATCCAATCCTTTCCTGCCCCCAAGTGATAAATATGATCGTGTGACAAACTTAGGGCAATAGGAAATGCAACAATGCAACTGAAAGGTTTTTATTATGACTATGCACAAATGACAGATGCAATGAAGATTTACAAGTGAGATGATGGAAATGCAATATGTACAGATGCAACTAGGAAAGACTTAAGGGAACAAAAGGTGCTTGATTGCCAAGTTTTCATCTTTTGGGTTTATTGCTCTTTTCTCTTTTTTCACTTTTTTTTCTACCAAGGTGCCTATTGCGAGGTTTTCACCAAGGTACTTTTTTCTTTTTCAATTTTTTTATTTTTTTCTTTTTTCAATGTTTTTGATCTTTTTTTAATTTTCTCATGTACAAAAGTGATGCTTGAGTCATCGAATATACACTCATCTAATACTCTTTCTTGTGATACTCTTTTATCTGATTAGGTATAAAACCTCTTTAGATGGATGCTATTAATGGGCTCTTGTAATTCTTCCCCATCACAATTGGCTAGTTTATAAGTTCCCATTCCAAATGAAGAAACAATGATGAATTAACCAAGCCAATTCACCTCCCATTTACCCTTATTTTCTCTTTCAGCTTGATTTTTAGGGTTTTCTCTTACCACTAAGTCACCTACTTGAAAGAATCTTGGTTTGATATTCTTGTTATAGTTCCTTGAAATCCTGTTATGATAGACTTTCAAGTGTTCATAGGCTTCTACTTCATGTTCTTCTAACAATTCTAATTGTTGAAGTCAGGCAACTCTATAATCCTCATCTTTTATTAACCCTTGCAATGATACTCATAAATATGGGATTTCAACCTCCAAAGGTAGAACAGCTTCGACTCCATAAACCAATGAATATGGTGTTGCTCCTCTGGGTGTTTGGATGCTAGTTCTATAGGCCCATAAAGTTGGGTTAATTTGCACATGCCAAACTCTTCTTAATTTATTCATCGATCTCTTCAAGATCTTAAGGATATTCTTATTTGTAGCTTCAGCTTGTCCATTTCCTTGTGAATAATAAATGGAAGAAGAGTGATGAGTAATATGGAAAGTATCACAAAGTTCATCCACATCTTTGTTCTTGAATTTTTTTTCCTTGTCCATGATTATGGCATGAGGAATACCATATCTAAAAATGATGTGATTGAGAATGAACATGGAGATCTATTTTCCCATAGTGGTGATCAAAGGAACGGCCTCTACCCACTTAGTGAAATACTCTGTAGCGGTGATGATGTACTTGTGCCCATTTGATGATGGCGGATAAATCACTCCAATCAAGTCAAACCCCCATTGATAAAATGGCCAAGGTGTAACAAAAGGATGTAATTCTTAAGCCGATACATGTATCATATTGCCATGGTATTGATATTTGTTGCATATCTTGACAAAGTGATAGGCATCTTTCTCTAAGGTTTTCAAAAATACCCCATGCGAAGGATCTTCTTAGCTAGGTTTAAACTTCTTGAATGCAATCCACAAATGCCCTTGTGAACCTCATGTAAAGCTACCTTAGACTCTTCTTCCTCTAGACATCTAAGTAAAGTCCTATCAAGACCCTTATGATACAATATGTCAGAAAGAATAATGTAATGGACTGATTATCAGATGAAATTTCATTTTTGGGCTTGGGATTGGTCTAAAGGTAACACTTGGTCTTTGAGATATGTGTATATAGGGTTGTACCAAGGTGAGTCATGTCCATTGAGTAATGCAACAATTTGGGTATCAGAAAGGTCAAATGCCAATTTTTGCCAACTCTTCCACCAAGAATTTGTACCTCTCATTCTAATCAAGCTTTTTTAGTAATGAAGCCAAGGTAGTCATTGCATCAACTACTCTATTCTTCTCTCTTGGAATTTTCTCAAAACTTATCAATGCAAAGTACTTTTTCCAAGCATCAATCATAGTCTTATATGGTATTAGTTTTTCATCTTTGGTATTGTACTCATCATTGACTTGATTGATTACCAATTGAGAGTCACCATATACTTGTAGCTTGGTGATGTTCCATTCTAAAGCCATATTGATACCAATGACTAAAGCTTCATATTCAGCTATATTGTTGGTACATGGGAATAAAAGCTTGTATGATTTAGGAATAGTATACCCTTGAGGGGTAATCAATAATATGTTGGCCCTAGAACCTCCTTGTGTATATGATTTGTCAAAGTACAACTTCCATGTATTGGCTTCCACGTTGACAATTGCTGCATCTAGAAACTCCACTTGAATGGTTTGCATAGAAATCAATGGATTTTCTGCTAAGTGATCTGCTATCACTTGTCCTTTAATGGCCTTCCTATCCACATACTCAATCTTGAACTCACTTAATATCATGACCCATTTTTCTATTCTACCCGTTAAGGCAATTTTGCTAAGCAAGTATTTTAGATGGTCAATCTTTGCAATAAGCTTCACCTTGTGCACCAACATGTAGTGTCTCAATTTTTGAGAAGAAAAGACAATAGCTAGACATGCTCTTTCCATGAATGTGTAGTTCAATTCATACTTGATCAATGTGCGGCTCAAATAGTAGATAGCTCTTTCTTTTCCTTGATCATCTTCTTGTGCCAAAAGAACTCCTAGAGACCTCTTAGTTGCTGATATGTACAAGAGAAATGGCTTTCCTTTGATAGGTGGCATTAGAATGGGTGGATTAATTAAGTAGTTCTTCAACAAAGTGAAGGCCTTGTCAAATTATTCATCCCATATCAAAATGGTGTCTTTATGTAGCAATCTCAAGAATGAATGACACTATTCCGCCAGTTGAGAAATGAACCTCCTTATTGATTGTAGTTTCCCTTGAAGAGACCTCATTTGGCTAATGTTTTTATGGATCTCCATTTCCATTATTGCTTGAACCTTTTTAGGATCCACCTCAATACCTTTTGCTGAAACTATGTAGCCTAATAATTTATTGGATTGAACACCAAAGGCACATTTTTTTGGATTAAGCCTTACTTTGAATTATTCCAACCAAGTAAATATCTTTTCTAGAATTTGTAGAAGGTCTTCTCTTTTATGTGACTTGGCCAATATGTCATCCACATAATCTTCTAAAAAGGTGTGCATCATATCATGGAAAATAGTGGTCATTGCCCTTTGGTACATAGCTCCGACATTTTTGAGGCTGAAGGGCATTACGTTCCAACAAAAAGTACCCCAAGGGTATGTAAAGGTTGTCTTCTCCTAATCTTTAGGTGCAATCTTAATCTATTTGTACCCACTAAAACCATCCATCAATGAAAACATGGAGTGAGCCATTGTCAAGTTGACTATTGCATCTATGCTCGGAAGTGGGAAGTCATCTTTGGGACATGCAAGATTGAGATCTCAAAAGTCTGTACATATGAAAATGGATTTGTCATGCTTAGTGACTAGTACAATATTGGATATCCATTCTACATAAGAAATTTCTCTTATGAACCCCACCTTCAACAATTTTTCCAATTCTGCTTTAACTGAAAGAGGTATATGGGGATGTATTTTTCTCATCTTTTGCTTCACTGGTTTAACCCCTGGTTTAACATTCAAGTGATGCATGATGAAGTTTGGATCTAGTCCCGGCATGTCAGCATAGGGCCATGCAAATTTCACTTGTTTTTCTTGAAAAAATTTGATGAAGTCCTTCCTCTCTAAAGGTGTAAGTGAAGTTGCTAGATGTATGAATTTAGGCTCCAATTCAATTCCAATGTTGACTTTTGTTGTCGGCTCTATTAAAATTGGTGATCTTTCCTCTTCATGTTCAAGTAGGGCATCCAACCTCTCTTCCTTAGGTGCCACAATTGGATTTTCACCATAGGAAACATCCTTTATCTTTACTTTTTTTGGTTCTAGTGCTACCACATGGTGGTTTTCATCACTAGAACTTTTTAATTTTTTCATTTTTTTTCATTTTTTTCTTTGAATTAAAAGGTCAAACCCCTGCCTTTCTCATAATGTTGGGATTAAATTCTTCAGTGAAAGAGGGCTCAATTGCATTTAGGTATTGGGTCATCACTTGGTCATTTGGAAAGTAGAGTAAGTCACTTGGTTCAGTTAGGTCCCAATCAATAAGTTCAGGATGCATTAAAGGTAAAGATCCACTGGGCAAATTGTCATTGGCTGGGTTTAAGGACATGGCCTCATTAGATGGTTCATACATTATATCATTAAGGTCAATAACGTGAGCTTGCTCAAGATGCTCCATGGAAGAAGGATCAAAGTCCCCTTCACTTGAGTCCTCTAAGACTTCTACGGGAAAGAATGCATGCAGGTTAAAATTAACATTCAAATCACTTGCCCACGAAAGTACCCAAGGTTCACCTATATATGGCTAACTTCTATGCACTTTCCCTATGGGAAGTATCTCTGGATCTACATTATCTTGAGTATGTTATTGAGGAACCTTAGTATAAGAATGTATGACAACAATTTCTTTTTCATGACAAGAGTCTTCAAATAAATAATCCCACTCATAGTCTCTGGAATCGTCGCTATCAACATCAAATTCTACCATGTTTATTTGTTCATAACCATCATGCATAGGGCTATAACTTTCTCCTTTCCATTGGTAACCTACCCATAATTTTTCTTCTTTGGACCTCCAAGAAGGTTCAATGGGTTCCAACAAACCTCTATTCCTCATACCTAACGGTCCTCTTCCCTTATATCCCATTTTTTGCATAATTTCAAACCTTTTTCCATATTGGTCAGTTTGAATATTAATGTGTTGAATTCTTTCTATGGGATTGTTTGAGGTATCACTTTCATCTTTGTATAGCCATTGTAAGATTTCATCATGTTCTTTTTTAAATGCTGATTTTTCACTCTCTCTTACAAAATGAGAGTTATATTTGTGAGGAAGATGCTCTTTAGAAGGTTTTCCGTATATTTTTGGAGAAGTAGGTAAGTCAAATAGAGAAACAGAATATTCTCCTACTCCTTTGGAACCAATTCTACATTGCTTTTCAAATGTGTGCATCATTTCACTCATACGCTTATATTGGTCCTCCTTGGCTTTGTCTTTTTCCTCTTTAGTGGGTTTAGCAATTTCCACTTCTAGTGTGGACATTTTTTATGAATTCTGCTTTAAACTTGGACCCTCATAACTCACTTTTTCCTTTCCTTTAGTCAATGTAGTTGAGTTATTTTGAATAGGGTTTGAAGTGGAGGTAACATTTGATGTTGGCTTAGGATCATAACCTTTAGTTTCTTCAATGGGGATATTTGGAACAATCCCTTCACCGTTATGTGGAATAAATAGTTCATGGAGAGGCTTTAATGTGCTGCAATATTGAAAAGGATTTGAATCCCCTCCAATTGTGATTTCTTCTCCCATGTATGGAAATTTGATACATTGATGATAGGTAGAAGGAACCACTTGCATCTTGTGTATCCATGGCCTCCCCAATAAGATATTATAAGCTAGCTTCATATCTAAAACTTAGCATATGGTATCCTTTTTGATAGGACCAACTTGAATAGGTAATACAATCATGCCTTTGGAAGATCTCTCTTCCTCATCATAAGCCTTTATGGTAATTTACTTTTTAGGATCAATAGAAGATTCGGACAAACCTAAAGACTTGACAAGGTTTAATGTGAAAATATTTAGACCAGCTCCACCATCTATAAGAACTCTCTTGACCCTATGTCTTTTAATGAGGACTTCTATATGCAATGGAAAATTTTGAGGATGAGTGATGGGCATATCATCCTGATCTAAAAATGAAAGGCAATGTGGTGTTGTGAGGTGACCTACCATATTCTAAAACTTCTCCTCTTCCAAGTTGATAGAAACATTAGTTTCCACTAGAGCTTTCTCTAAGATCTCCTTGTGATTTGGAGATAATTTTAATAACTCCAAAATAGAAATTTGTGCTGGAGTCTTTTGTAGTTGATCCACCAAACTATATGGATTTTCTATTGTAGACAGTTTTTTAGCCAAAATGTTGGATTGCGGAGGAACAATAGGTTTAGGATCAACCACTTGTAGGGTAATCCTTGAAGCCTACCCCCTAGTGATAGCATTTAATGTTTCTTCTTTAGGTTGTTCCTTGATCACAATAGTATTTACAACATGCTCACCTTTGGATAATGTATTGATGGTATTATCATAATTATGAGCAAAGTTGACATTATTATTGCCTTGCTTCTTCCAATTGGACGGTTTACCTTTCTCATCGTTATAAAAAGGTTGTTTAAACATTGTGTGATCTTCATTACTTTGAGGCCCTTCTATAGTGATCATACCATTATCAATCAGATCTTGTACTATGTTCTTCATCTATAAACAATCATTTGTGGTATGTCCTCTATTTCGATGGTATTCACAAAGACTATTCTCACTCCACCAGCTGGGCTTATTTTGTGGCTCATAGGGTTGAGGTCTAGGTAGATCAATGATCTTATTAGCAATGAGGGTCGTCAATGCCTTCTCAAGAGGTTCAGCCAAAGGTGTGAATATTCTCTTAGGAGATGGTGCCAAGAACTACTTAAACTTGTTACCTCCTTGATTGTTCCCAAAGTTGTTACTATTGGTATTGCTGTTGAAAGGCACTTTGGGAGCCTGATTTGCATTGTTCACCTGATTAGGCATTCTTGTGAGAGAAAAAGGAGTCACTTTTAAATTATTAGCATCAACAACACCATCATTGACCACTCCTTTATTGTTGTTCTTCAACCCAAACCAATTATAGTTGTTAGAAAAGTTCTTGTTTTGGTTGTTATGGTTGTTTTTGGAGGTGTTGTTATTGTAATTCTTATTGTCCTTGTAAATTTTTAACTCTCCACTTTTAACTAATACCTCCTCCGTAGTCGCTCCATTTTTTATAAGATCTTGGAAGGTCTTAGGACATTGCATTCTCAACTGATAATTTATCTCATTACTCAAGCTATTGATAAAGATATCCATCTTTTCTTTTTCCGGTACACTCTGAGGATATCTAGCAAATACGGTCCTCCATCTTTGTAGGAAAATTAGGAATCCTTCTCCTTCTTTTTTCTTGGTATCACATAAGGTGATCATTGTAACTTCATGTTTGATATTGTATGAATAGTGTGTTACAAATTTAGAAGCCAGCTCTTCAAAAGTTTGAATGTCGAAAGGTAATTTTGAAAACCATTCCATGGTCATACCTCCCAAACTTCTAGGAAATAATCTCATTAAATAAGTGGTATCATGCATGAACTCTCATCTCAATGCACACAATTCTCGTAGATGATCTTGAGGATCAGATGTTCCTTTGTATTTGTCATACTTAGGAAATACTACGTTGATAGGGAATGGTACCATGACTAGACTCTTGTCAAATGGAAAAGGACATAATGACTCTATTGAAAAGGGTTTTGGAGACCCACTTTGCTTTATTGTGTCCAATTGCATTTGAAATAACTTAAATTATTTATTCATGATATTGATCGGGCTCTCTTCAACTTCTGGTTGCTTAAGTTGATTAACATCATAGTCGTGAGGAATTTTAAGACCTTCTCAGGCTAGGTCTAGAAAATATTTCTCCTTATCTCTCTCTAATGCCTTTTCCATGATTTTCAAGAAGTACAGGCTTTGTATAGCTTCACTAACCTTTTCATCAGTGCCATCTTTAGTAGTTGGTTCACCAATACCCCCATTGTTAGTGTTACCAACTCCTTGATTGTTAGGGTCTATTCCTCCATTATTGGTATTTGACCCTGGATTATTTGGGTCAATACCTCCTCCATTGTTGTTATTACCCAAGCTACTAGAGTAAATCATGTTGGTTTCCACTTCTTGAACGGGTTCTTATGGTATTCTTGGGGTGGTAAAAGTGTCACTTGGGAAAGGAAGTTTTCCATCTTCTTGCAAGGTTTTCTTTACATAATATGATCAAGTAAAAGCAAGCATGAACATACAAGCTCTTGAAAATAAGCTTGATCTTACTTGCTTATGGCCAAATCCTTATAAAATTTTCAAAATTGCTCAAAACTAGGATTTCTGACCAGGCAGGATACTAGAACAAATAAAACAGCCAAAAGGGTATCTGAATATGAAATCAAAAAATTTTGAAACCCTCGGGAAATGCTCACTATTTTCCCTTTTTAATTCTAGGCGTCACTTGCCTATGTGTAGGCGTGACTTTAAATTTGATACGCGGTGACTAGAATTTTCTCAAGCAGCACTTTGTAGGTGAGCAAGCGGCTTTTGCCTATTAATAAGCATTATTTAAATTTTTCTAGGCGTCACTTAAACTATCACAGGTGTGACTTCATTATTGACAAGCATTTTCTAAATAATCATAGGCGTGACTTTACTATGCATATGCAGTTTTTCTCTATGTGCAAGTGGCACTTTGCAGACCAGGTTGTGATTTCCAAATTTTAAAAGTTGTAAGATCAGGTCTACAAAATTTTCTTGCTTGAAAATGAAGTACAAACGCAACACACATATCAAATTTGCACCATGTCCCTAAAACCCCACTAAAAGTGTATGTTCTCAATCATTTTCCACTAGTATTTAACAAGAAAGTCTTCCAAGCAATCTATCTATAGTCAAATTTGGCTTTTAACACGTTTGGCTCTACAAGGTAGCTTACTACTTATCAGGATTTAATGAATACTTCTATTCTAAATCATGTCAAGTTCTTTTTCCCACTTGTGGGCTTCCTACATGCACAAAAGGATGATTTGGTGCAATCCAAAAGGACTACTAGAGGAAGTGAAAAAACTTGCACACAACCTAGTCACTCTCCTATTAAGGAAGAATATATTTTTTATAGTTGGTTGGATAGTACCACAGCTAAAGTGATTGTCTCCCACTTGGGTCGTTCCCTCTCACCATCCTCATAAGGAAAATCTCAAGAGGCAAGCCCTTTAAAGATTTAGATTAACTAGCATGTATAGAAAAGAAAGAAAATTGAACTTAGTCCAACAAGTTTGGGAATTTGGTTCACTTAGAAAATGAAGAGCATATCCCTATTGTTGTTCTTTATTCCAAACACTTCAATCAGATTTTTTTCTTTTTCAACCTCTTAACAAGGAGATTCTTATAAACGAAGTGTTTGGTTAATTCCTCCCTTCCTTTCTACCAAATTGAACTAATATGTTTGGCTTTTTGATCCACTTCAAAAAATGGAGAGCATATACCTAATGCTTGTTCAATTTGACAAATAGTAAGGTTTTTCTATTAATCTAGATTCAATGAAATAGCCACAATTTAAGAAAATGCAAGCTTGATTTGATGAACACCTCTTTTTGTAGCTAGCAAAGGCTAGGTGCTTTTATGAGGTTTTTGGCTTTTTATTTTTCTCACTCACCTAGTGACGATCATTCCCATTCCCTCCTCCAACAAGTTAGTCAACAAAGCCATACAAAAATGAGGAAAACCAAAGGAATAATTGAAATTGAAAATTAAGTGTTTTTGACAAGATTTTTCCAAGAAATTCCAACAACTTAATGTAAGAAAATTTAACTCAAAGTAGGGAATTTCATCTTGTATGCATTCAGCACTTTAATGTAATGTTTGTAAAGATATTCTTCAAATTTTAAACTATCCAAAATCACAGCAGTATGAATCTCTTTTAAACATTTATTTTGGATTCTCACCTCTTTACTCTCTTGTGTGACTCTTCTTTCTAGTTTCCTAACTTTCCTGTGTTTGCTCATCTGCAGGAAAAACACAAACAAAGAGTTAGAAAACCAAATTTAACAACCTAATAGTAAATTAAAATAAAAAATGATAGGCATCATTTATCATCTAAAACGTGTCACTTAACAATTATCAGGTGTAACTTTAAGAGTCACAGGCGTCACTTTCCAATGACTAAAGCAACTTTTAAAGATCAGTAAGCATGACAATTTAACTGACAGGTGTTAAAAGTATTGAAAATTATGTACAATAAAGTATTTAAAGTGGCAAATAACAACTACTAAGCATCAGTTAAAGAATACTAGGCATGATAGATCCTATAAATTACGTAGTAAGAATCATCACAAGCAAAAAAGTTCAGCTGATAGTCATTAGTTCTCATATCACAGACGTCACTTTATGCTTGGAGGCATAACACTTTATCTCACAAGCGTTAGAGAGAATAAAAGATAGAATAGAAGGAATCACATAGGCATCATTTAACTACTTGTAAATGTCATCAGAATAGCCATAAGCGTCACTAGATTCTTCATAGGTGTCATTTCTCCTATTTTCTACAAAATTCATGAAAAAGTGAAGACAAAACACACAAAATTTGATTAAAATGTTAGAAATGAGGCTCAAAGCCCCACAGTGGGTGCCATTTGTGTGTGTATGTTTAACACCTTCATGAAATTAGGATAATTAACTACAATTCTAGAAAAATACAATGCAAATTTAAGCTAAGAATTGAAATTAACATCCATGACATCTCATGGTTCTCTATCCAAGTTTCGTAAGTAGAGCTCTCAGCTTAATCTCTACTAGTAACAATCCTAGAATGAGAAATATGATACTACAATGCTTAATATGGCTCTCAAACTCTCAAATGTGATACAAAGACTAACTCAAATGCTCTCAATTGCTCTCAATTGCTCATAAATTGCCTATAGTAATGATGTTATGCACTTGAATTCTCTAGTATATTTATGCTCTCAAAATGACTCTTATTTATAGTAAAATCCAAAGGGTAGAGGGTAGATTTATTTAATCATGATTTAGCCTTGGTTGAGTCAAAAACTTTGCAATGTTTTTAAATGGGGGGACAATTTAAATGGTTGTCTCAAAGATTTGGACAAAAAGACAAAATTGAGTGGTTGAGATTCAAAGTTGAAATGTGTGACTGAGATTCAACTATTTTGGAGTGATCCATGTGCTTTTGTTCTCAATTCTCATTGGTTGCTCAATTTTTGTTGAAAGATATTAGGATTAATTAAATTCTATTAATTAATTAAATTAGCCATGTAAGGGAATAGGTTCAATTTGATTTTTGATTTAAGAACTATACAATTAATTGATTAAAATCAATTATATAGTGTTTTTCACCCCTTTAAGCTTTGATTTAATTATTTAATGTCATTATTTGATTTTTCCTTTGATTTGATTATTTTGTCCAATTTGATTTAATAAATGTCCATTTAAAATTTGATTTGATCCTTTTTTATGAGAATTAGTGCATTTTGGTTAAGTTTTTGCAATTTAATGATTTTAAAGTACTTGCCCAGTTTTTGATGTCTACACATATATTCCTTGATCATAAAATAGCCATACATTAACACTAATGCAACAATATATCAACTATTCTTACCTCATGTTGCATTTGATCCAATGTCTAGGCTACATTACCTCCTTATGGTGAAGGGGTTGGAGTGGAACTAAAATTCCTTCTATGACTATTGAATTAGAGGAAGGGGAGTTTTAGAAATATTATGCTCCTCATAATCTAGATCCAAAATATCTCCATCATCTTCCATATTTTAGGTATTTTAGCTAGATTGAGATTCTCAATTTTCTCTAATGTAAGTTGGTTATAATCTAGCTTGCTTATATATTTGTCTATTCTACTATCGACTCTTATATCTTGAATTCTACTTACATGGGTATATCTCATTTTGATATTACCTTTCATTCCTCTATAATCAAAATCCTCTCTTCTCTTGAACTTCTTCATAGTGACCCATTGTGTTTTTGTCTCCATGGCCTTATCTTTATGAGATGTGGTCACAGAATACTTGCTAATAGTTAAAATCCAAGCATATGTGTTTCTAATTGTTCAACATGTACTATCATGATCCATCGACATAATTCTTAGTAAAATATTATCACTAGGATATCTAGGAATTATATAAGGAGCCCCTCCAAAGTAGTCTACGTTGTGGTATGTGAAGGTGGGTAATTGTAACAACATAAAGTCAAAATCATTGACAAGTTTCCATGCATCACCCGACACTCTTATATTTTCAATTTTCTTGTTAAACATGCATATGTATTAACCAAATAAAGAATCGTTTACTCTCTTATAGTGTTACATACTTGGTTTTAGAAGAAACTAAGTATGGTATATTCATATGCAAGGTTCTTTATTTTGTCACGTTCTAAAGTGAGACCTAGAAAATGCCTCATTGATGTAGCATCATACACCAAGTATGAATTCATGTAAAATTTCAAAGTTATTCACACCTTTGAAATTTAATCATAGATGACATCACTAACCTTCTTTCCATAAAAGATATTTTTATTTCCTTTCCTAATTAATATAAATGTATTGATACATACATTCTTGAAAAACATTGCACTTATGAAGACCCTTAATCGTATTGAGAAGATTTATCAAATCATTTCCTTCATTGAACTCATAGAAATAGAATCTTTGGTCAACTTGAAATTGTATGTCTAGGCGTCTTGAGATAATTCATATTTATTTTTCTTTTACATTTCTCAAAAAGCTTATTATAATGATCTTATGTTGATTCTATAGAGATATCACCATATTCATCAATGTTTGAGCACTTGAAAATATTTTCAAAGATGTTCTCTTCTAGATTTATTACCACCTTAACATCTCCATCTTTTATGGTCTTGTTTTTTGATCTCCAAGTTATGTTGTCTATTAGTGTCAAATACTTAGTCATTATCAAGATAGAGTTGGTCAGTCATCACTGCGACCAAGCCATCCTACTAAGGCCGAGTAATGTATGGACTTGTATTTTGTATATGTACCGAGCAGTAGTTACTACTAAGTAAGTCAATGGTCATCGAGCATCCCAGTAGTTACCGAGCAGTATGAATGTCAATTTTTATAGAAGATTCAGAGCTGAGTGCTAGTATATGGAGAATAATTTTGACCAATTACCACAGACTTCATATATTGAGTGAACCATTTTTGGTATATATGTTTGGAATGGCACAAATAGCTAGGTAAACCATTTTGGTTGACTTCTATGCATGTTTTAATGATTGTTGAGATAATTAAGGATTTGATTACGTATTATGATTTCAATTATTAATCCCTATGAAAGAAATGTAACCAATTAGAAAAAGGGAATGTATAAGCGACATAAGTGATGAATCTAGATCATTGATCTTGATCTAGAAGCTTTATTAGTTATCTATTTAAGGTAACATCAAAACCCTAATAAGTAGAAATAAGGAGATCTCATGTGTATGTGGGTGGAAGCATTGTTTTGAATGTTAGAAGCATAGATTAGGCAGAGTCATTGAGTAGAGCAATGGAGGACAGAACATAGTTATATTTGATTTTGAGATCAGATAAGAATTGGAAATAGGAGATCTGTTATCAGCATTTGAAATGCAAATTGAAGGATCAAGTAATGATACACTGTAGAAAATGAATCAAGGTAAATCTTTTCTAACAAAGTGGTCCTAATACGCCTTTGTAAATCTCCTAAAAGAGTGCTTACTTATTTGTAAGTTTAAATCCTTTAATCAAGGTAGATTGTGTAATTATGTAAGCTATTAGCAGGGTAGACCCCTCACAAGGTAGATCACCAGAAGTGATAAAATATTTTTAGCCCTAATTGATACACTTTATTGCTACAGTAGTGAAGATTTGTGGGTGCCATCCCCACACCAGTTTTACCTTTCAAGGGTTTCTAGGTTACCAAAATCTTTGTGTTATGTGTTTCATTTTTATGGATGTGATTTGCAATTAGATCTATTTTAGCATTGAAGTTTATGTTAATGATATATATGTTGAATTGGTTTCAAAGTGCAAATTTTTTATAGATTTTGATTCATCCCCCTCCTCAGTATCTTACATTCCCAATATGACTTCAAACAATTGGTATCAGAGCTAAGTTCTCTTGGAATAATTCTAACCACTTGAGAGTTAAGATCTAGAGATGGAAGCTTATAAGTTGGGAAAGATCATAGAGAATCAAAAGATTGACATCCAACTTGCATTGCACCAGCTTGAAACAGAAAGAGAGGAATTAAATAAATCCTTAAAGAGAAGGAAAGAATTGGCAATCCAACTAAATGACACTCAATATCAATAAGAAGACACTAAAGGTCTATTTGTTAATGGAAACTCTAGTGAAAGTGATGTAGCAATAGAAGATATATTAGAGAGAAATAATTCACTGAATGAAGAATTCAAAAGTCTGAGGAGAGAATAGGAAATTCAATCAGTGAGACTATGTGAAGTGATTGAACATAAAAATAAAGCTGAGGAAGACAAGACAATGGTAGAAGAAGATAAGAGACAAATAGCTACTAGACTTGATTAAAGGACATGTGATGTGCAAAAGCTGAAAAATAATCAATTGGACATGGTAAATCATCTATTACTTGCAAATAAAGAGTTAAATAGGAAAGACATGGAAATTAAAAATATAAGATCATAGAGCAATCAACTAAAAAATGAGTTAAGGGTTGAAAGGGAACTCACTGAGAGGATGAACAAACCTAATCAAGTTGTGAGATATTTTGAAGAACTAATGAGATCACCAAGAATATCTAGTGACACCTCTGGACTAGGCCATATTGAGAACCTATCATCCATTGAAGAAGGAGAATCATCAAAGAGTGGAGAACAGAGGAATGCAAAGCCAAAGAACAAAAAACCTACATGTCACCATTGTGGGAAACTAGGACACACAAAAAACATTCACAGAAGAAAGAATGGTAAGTCCAATCCTAAGCCTAAATTCAATTGATATTTATTTAACTATAAAAAGCATGGACATTAGGAACATGAATGCAGGTCAAAGTCTATTAATTCACCTACTATGCCTAGATTTCAAGGACATTGATATAATTGTCATAAATATGGTCATAGAGCACAAGAATGCAGATCCAATGCAAAACTAAAGTGGACATCCAAGAAGAAAGGTAATGCATTGAGGAAAGGTAACACATTCAATTGGGATTATAATACATGGTATAGTTGTAATTATTGTGGAGAATATGGTCATATTGGAGAAAATTTCATAAGGACGCACTTTAGAGGTAAATCCAAGAGTTGGATGAATGGAAGTTTTGTCTGTTATAATTGTCACAAGATTGGTCATATAAAAAGAGACTGCAAGACCAAAGCACTAGCACCGAGTAATGAATAAAGAAAAGGTGAAGACACTATTGAATAGATAAAGAACCAAATGAATCAGACATGGAGAAAGAAAGAGGAAGCAAGCAGTAGTGGAACTAGTGAACCTAAGATCAACCATTCCAATGGATCAGGTGATCACACTACTTATAACTAAGAAAAGAAGGTATGTAAGGAACTGTATTTGTAAATACTCTATTTTACACTAGTTCCTAACATTAGATGTGTTAAAGTCCATATCTTCATAAGTTAAGATGCATTAGGACATATTTGAGGTAAGTACTAAGAAAAGAGTTATCACGTAATATTGGTGTTGAGCATCAGTATTAATATTTGTAGTGACCGAGTCACCTAGTATGTGTCAAGCTCTCATAATGACCGAGCTAATATGTTCACTGAGCTAAAGTGAAAATGTTAGTAATGACCGAGTCATGGTTGTGACCAAGTGATGGAATATGAAAATGAGTTAACCGAGCTATCATACAATGACTGAGACAACTGTATTACACTCACTAAGTGTATGGAGTATTTATTGAAGACCTAATTTGACCATTTGAGTCTATATAATGGAATTTACCATTCATTTTCATCTCACCAAGTGATTTGATAAATTGTAGAGTGATTCAAAGGTGACTGTAGGAGTAATTTGTGCAAAGTTTGTAAAGATTCAATAGTGCGCCATTAGAAAAAATTATGAAGTGTTGTTAAGACCAATTATTACCAAGTTACACAAAATCAGTTTACTAATCCTAATTTGGAAAAATGGCATCAAGCTCATCTACTGGATTAAGGAAATGAGGAAAGGAGATGCATAATGTTTAGTTTGTTAAGAGTGATGCATACAAACCACCAAATTTTTGAGTAGTACCTAAGAGTGTGATGAAGGGAGATCTCTCGAGAGCCCTGTCATTGATCCCGCCCAAGGTTTTGATTATCCATGATGTACAAGAATGATACATGCATAAGATTAGTGAAATTAGAGACTATGAGCTAAGGGAGGCTTACAAAAAATTGTGTGATAATGGAGTGTAGAAGGTAGAGCATCAACACATTGCCAAAAAAGTGTTAGTTTATGCCCTAGACTTGCCTCGCAATTTCAAAATGGAATGGATCAACATTTTTTTGAGTAGAATTCATGACATGCAACTATGGTTGGACAATGGGCTAGTGAAAATCACCAAGGAGATCATACACCAAGTCGATACCCTATTCTCAACTGGAAGAAGACTATGAGATGTCAAAGCAGAGAATTGATTCAAAAAAACACTAGGGAAGTGTAGAACAAATGAGGAATGACTATTTCTACAATCATATATCCTAATATTGATTTTGCAGTGAGGGTAATTGAACACAAGTTCTACTAGTCAAGTAAAATGGATAGTGTTCCTTGCATTGCAATGGACCAAGCATGGAAGATAGTAAAGAAGGATCATATGTATGATCTTGTCGATCTGCAACTAACACAACTGTCCAAGAACTTGTCATCAATCAGGAAGGCAAAGAACTCAATGTGTAAGTTTGAATCCCTGATAGTTTGTATATTTTTCTATGTATAAAATACTTTTCTTGCTATAGGATATGTTGTCTAGAGTCAGGAATGACCTGTGACATAGAAGATTAGTGAATTTATTCAATAATTAGGAGAAAACTTTGATAGTGTGATGGAAAACTACTTTGTTGAGTTTAAGAAGAAAATGAGGAAAAGAAGCAGAATTCTAGTATCATTAGTTGATGAATTTTATGTTGATGTATGTTTTCTTGTTGATACTAATCATATATTTGTACAAGATTTGTACCTAGGGTAGAATGGTTGATACCATTTCCCTATGAGGTAAACATGGATGAAACATCTACAACTATAACAGTTTTAGTTGCAGAGGAAATTGATAGTAAAGCTAAGATTTTTGGGAATTATGAGGAAGCTAAATCTAAGATAACAATGAGCTTAAAGTCTGCAACATTAGAGAGGAAGAGAAAGAAGTTAGTGAAAAACCTTGATAAAATGTTAGGTCAAGGGGAAGAGGAGAGTGCACCACTAGAAATCACACAAGGTCAGGGTGAGGACCAATCTAGTGATTCTGAAGAAAGTGAGGATGAGAAGTAGATGCACAAAAGAAGGGAAATGAGATAATGGTTGTCCATCCCACTAAGAAGAACCTATAATAGAAGCCTACTCCTCCTATAGAAACAAGACCAAAAATAAGGGAAGCTTCAACTGCAACAACGGCTGAGCCACAAAAGAGAACTTTGGTAAAGAACATTGAAGGGGAGAGCTCATGGAAAATAAAACAAGTACAGACTAAGGTAGAGCCGAGAAACCCTAAGAAGAAGCCAAGAAGAAATTGGTACTAGAAAAAGATGATGAAGATGAGGAAATGATAGATACATAGGACATTAGTAAATTCAAGGTGACCACACATAATCATCCAACCAGTGTGGATGATATCTTCCCCAACATCAAGAGTACAATAGGTTTGGCAGGATTTAAATTCATTAAATTTGAAAAGTTGAGTAAAATTGATAAGGTAAAGATAGAAGATGCAATGATAGACATGTTGGGTACATTTAAGATGGAACCATTGGAGATGGGGAATCTTATCCCTAATGAATTTTTTAGCAAGATTGATGAGAGATGGAAATATGCTATTATGACATAAAGTCATATCAGAGAAGGGACCTTATCATAAATAATGCCTAAGTTAACAACAAAGTAAAGAGAAAAATTCATGGAGCAATACAGAAATAGGTTTATTCCTAAATTGAGGGCATACTTCATATTGAAGAAGAATGTGGAAGAAGTTGTTAAATAGAGTACATTAATATGGAAGACAATTTTTGGATTGGTAGTTGGTAAGAGTGCACATAAAGATGAAGGCACATCTAGATAAGTGGAGCTTGACAATAGCGAGGATATAGATGAGAAATAGGATCTTGAGGAATAAATAAGGCAGAAGGTAGAGGAGAGTGAACAATATGATGTGATCAATATTGAGGATGTACCTGAAGATACACAAGTGAATATCAATGCCTTAACCGAGGAAGAAATCAAGAGTCACATTCTTACCGAGGTAGCTTCAGATATATTTCTACCAAGCACCAATCTAGTACTAATCTAAATTAATGATTATCAAAAAATTGAGGGTGCACCAACTGTGGACTTAGTACCTGATAGCTCCAACACAGTCATAGTTGAACAAAAAGATACACAAGGTACAAGTTTCGAGGAACAAGGTAATCCAAAAATAACATAAATCAATCCACCGACCAAGGTAAACATTGAAATTAATACAGGTGAAGGAGAGGATAGCATGAAAGATCAAGCATATAAGTCTACAACAGAAGTCTCAAGACCTCATGTTGAGGTAAAAAAGGAGACAGCGCATAAAGAAACAAAGGAGAGTTGAGAACCTAAGAGGTAAGAGGTTATTCAAGCCTTAGTACAGTTGTTGAGTAGCATCACAGCAAAGCCTAAGAAGAAGAAGGTACATAAGAAAAAGGACAAGTCTCTCAGCACTCAAGTAACACTAGATGAAGTTATAGTGATTCCAAAATGGGACACTAATGACTTAACATATGAATAGATGCAAATTTTGTAGGATTTACTAAAGAAGAAAAGAAAAAAAGAAGAACTAAGAAGGGAAGAGCAACAAAATTAGGTACGACATGAAATTAAGGATATATTTGTAGATGCTTTCGAACTAGAAGATATAAATGAGAATTTACCTATACTAGATAAATTAATACATATTGTTAAAAAGGTGATAGTGATGATAGTGAAGCAAATGAGAAGTTAATGCAATGGTCTGAGACAAACTTTGAGACCAAGGTACTTGAGAAGGTTTCAATAGAGATTGCAGTCAAATAGGTTGAACTTTCTAACCTTGTAAGTAACTTGGAAGAGGTTGTAAAAAATGTTCATTCTTTGTACAAATAGCTATGTAATGTAGAAACATTTACAAAGGAGAATCAATGGCTTATTGAGAAGCTACAATTGAATTTAAAGTCAAAGGGAAATTCTTTGAGCATGGATGCAAGTTGTATCTCTATTCATTTCACTAGGTTGACTCACGCACAAGAGAGATTAGCCGAGATGATGGCTAATGATGGAAAGATAAGGGCCAAATTAATCTCTATACAAATAATGTTGATACCTCATTTGGAGGTCATGCAAAGAGAATTGGCAACATCATCTCTCTATTGCAGAAAGTTTGGTTGATCTAGCTTCTCAGCTAGAAATCAAAATATAGGTTTTGGAGTCTGTTAGATCTGGATGGGATAATGTACTAGAAATGATTCTACAGCTTCACAAACCATTTTTGGACAAATATTAGCTAACCCCAATAGCTCTAAGTGATAAAAAAAAATGGGGGAAATAGATGAAGACACAAAAAAGGGTAAATAAATGGAGATAGATGGACATGTATAAAGGTATGACATACTATTTTGAAATGTAATGTATACTCATTGTATGTCAAAGTCATGTATATATCATGTACATATAATGAAGTCTTTATGAAGATCGAGTCACGGACTTAGGGGGAGTACTAAAATACTAAGTACTCTTTTGTTTATGTAATGTAAAGTCATGACAAAGTGTTTTTGCCACTAATATCAAAGGGGGAGATTGTTGATCTCCAAGTCATGTTGTCTATTAGTGTAAAATACTTAGTCATTATCAAGATAGAGTTGGTCGGTCATCACTATGACCGAGCCATCCTAATAAGGTTGAGTAATGTATGGACTTGTATTTTGTATATGTACCGAGTAGTAGTTACTATCGAGCAAGTTAGTGGTTTCTGAGAATCCCAGTAGTTATCGAGCAGTATGAATGCTGAGTTGTATAGAAGAGTCAGTGTTGAGTACTAGTATATGGAAAATAGTTTTGACAGAGCACTAGAGACTTCATATGTCGAGTGAACTAGTTTTGGTATATGTGTTTGGAATGGCACAAACACCTAGGTAAACCATTTTGGTAGACTTCTATACATGTTTTAATGATTGTTGAGATAATTAAGGAGTTGATTACGCATTATGATTTCAATCATTAATCCCTATGCAAGTAATGTAACCAATTAGAAAAGGGAATGTATAAGTGGCATAAGTGATGAATATATATTGTTGATCTTGATCTAGAAGCTTAATCTGTTGTCTATTTAAGTTAACATCAAAACCCTAATAAGTAGAAATAAGGAGATCTCATATGTATGTGGATGGAAGCAGTTTTTTGAATGTCAGAAGCATAGATCAGGTAGAGTGACCGAGCAGAATAGTGAAGGATAGAATAGAGTTATATTTGATTTTGAGATCAGATAAGAATTGGAAAGAGGAGATCTGTTATCAGCATTTGAAATGCAAACCGAAGGATCAGGTAATGATACATTATGGAAAGTGAATCAAAGTAAATCTCTGTTAACAGAGTGGTCCTAACACACCTTTGTAAATCTCCTAACAGAGTGCTTACTTAGTTGTAAGCTTATATCCTTTAATCAAGGTAGATTGTATAAGTCTGTAAGCTCTTAGCAGGGCACACTTTATTGCTACTGTAGTGAAGATTTGTGGGTGTCATCTCCACCCCAATTTTACCTTTTAAGGGTTTCTGGGTTACCAAAATATTTGTGTTATGTGTTTTATTTTTATGGATGTGATTAGCGATTAGATCTATTTCAGCATTGAAGTTTATGTTAATGATATATATGTTGAATTGGTTTCAAAGTGTAAAATTTTTATAGATTTTGATTCACCCCCCTCTCAGTATCTTACATTCCCAATAAGACTTCCAACACTTGTTATCTATCAAAATGGGCAGCTACTGCAAATACAAACTCAGGATCAAGAGTAGATACTGGAAATGTAGATATTAGAAAAATACTATTTTTCAGGATCCATTACATGTTGGAAGATATTGGTTTTTTATCATCCCTCTTTAAAAATTCAAACATTTCTTTGTCTTTAATTTCATCAATATTAGATGTCATGGAGGATGTTGAGACCACATTTTAGTACTTATACTTCATGGATTTCCCACTTGGAGAAGGATCTAACATATGGATAGAGTCTAAATTAGTAAATTAGAGAATCTCCTAGTGTTAGAAAAATCTTGGACATTTCACATAATCATGGAAACAAATTACACTTCTCCATTAGAATGGATGTGTTGTGAATTAAAAAAATTTCCCGATTTACATAATTTTGGTTTACAGTACACAAGCAAAGAAATTATGTCCAAAACTTGCAGTTTGGAGAAAATTATCCAAGCTCTAATAAGGGTAGTACTATGAAAGTAAAACTAAATTTTAGGTTTTGGAACCTAAACTAAATTTTTGTTCGTAATAATGTGCGGTTTGGAGAAAATTATCCAAACTTCATATGGATTATATGATATCATGCAGCTCTAAGAATTTTCCCCAAACTGCAAAAGGTATTTATGCAATGAATTTAGTTTGGAGAAAATTATCCAAACTACATGTGGGCTCAATAATGAGTTTAGTTTGGTCAATTTTCTTTGAGCTATATGAAAGTTCATTGGATCTAGTTATCAGGGTGCAATTTAGAGTTTAAACACTGAACTATATTTTTTTGTGATGTCTAATTTGGAGAATAAATTCCAAATTGCACCTAGATGCATAAAGTGAATGTAAAGGGTATTGTTGTTGCAGTTTGGGGTTTAAACTTTGAACTATAAGGGAGTTCAATCAAGATCATGTTAATCGACCAAAACCTAATTTTCACAGAATGTCAAAGAGTGCAGTTAGAGTTCAAACTCCAAACCACATTTAGGGTTCAACATTGTTGTGGTCATAGAGTGGCATAGTTTAGAGTTTATTCTCATACTGCATATGGGTAATGAAGTATACTTCAGAGAATAAACTCTAAACTATGTCAATATTGATGCATGACAGAAAGAAAAAGGAGTAGAAGAGAAAAACCTCATGACTGCAAAAGGGGACCATGAAACTTGGAGAATGCAAAGTTAGAAAAAGACCCCTTCTTGCCATTAGATATGGTGATAATCAAATCAAAGAGGCCACAATCTTAGGGGTTGTAAAACCCTAACATAAAAATGAGAGGGGGTACATTAAAAAAGAAAATAAAAAACAAAAATGTACCTGAAATATTCACTAAAAATGGCAAAGAAAAGTGTTGAAATATACCATTGTTATGTAAAGGAGGATGAAAGAGCACAATAGACATAGCAAATAACATCAATGGAAAGTTAAAGTAAATAGAAACTATATTAAAATCCGATAAACAAACAAAAATTAAGTTGCATTTATTTACACATGAGTGTGTGTCATCTTGTAGTTTGGAGTTCAGGTTTTAAAACCCGAACTACACGTTCACATAGGAAAACATGTAATTGTGCTGAAAGAATCTGCTAGTACACAAGATGTGTAGTAGTGCTAAAATCCTCTTCTTTTCATGTGAGGAAAAATAACTTTGGAAAAACAACTTTTTCCAAAAATAATAAGGTAGAAAAGGGATTCAAAAAAACTAATTTTTTAATGGATTGGACTATGTATGAGAGCAATTGGAAATTGTCTTCATATGTGTACTTAAAGGATGTGTGCTGAAAAAAGCACAAATTTTGTAGATGGTATCTCATGATATGAGAAAGCTAAAAATCAAGGATAAAATAATTGAATGAAAATCTGAAGGTTGAGTGGAGCCCTTCTTTTGTTGGAGACACCAACATTGCATGTCCTCCTTCACGATTACTACTCCTAGAGACAAGTACATTTTCCAAGATTGTACTATTTTTAAGGTTAGGCATAAAATAATCATCTTCATACAAGCTATAAATACTAGTACTAGCTTCTTCTATAAGTTTGTATGGATCAATTTTACAGTTTTTGATTCCTTGCTCATGTAGTAACAAATCAAGTATAGCCTTACCTTGATTATTTGAATCTTGGATAGTTGAATGATCTTCTTGATTAAAAAAAATGGTTCAATTATCATTGATAGTACTTGGCATATAAGGCTCGATATGGTCTTTTACAATAGCTTTTATTTTTAGTGTCATGTCTAATAGTAAAAAGAATGTGTCATCAATCAAATTACAAATAACCCCCTACATTGGTTATGAAGTCTCTTGATAGACATAATACTAAGTATGGTGGAAAGTGAATAACAAAGATATCTTGATGGGTTGAAAAGTTAATACATGTATTCCATGTGAGACTCAATCCTTTGATGACACCAATAGTCTTTATGGTTGTTCCATCTAGCTAGAAAATCCCTTTAAAAGGGGCTGATACTATAAACCTGTCTTATCAACTATTTTTTATACATGATAGAACTACTAGCCCATAAATTTACTATGTGGTTATGAACCAAATGGTCTCCAATGATTAATTCCACATAGGATGAAGGGTATTTGACATCTTTACATGTTATTGTTCACTTTTAGGTCAAGGTGTGTTTGTAAGGATATCTTTTGGTTGTTCCTTTGAGAATGCATTTGACATGCTAAGATTAGAAAAGGCGGCCTATAGAGATCTTTTTTCCTATGATAGACAAAGAATCCACATTGGTACATTCACATTTATTTTCTTTGTGTGATCAAGAATATTAAAGGGAATGGAACCAAGTTTTGGTTGTACATTGGGAGAAGCAATAGCTTCTTTCCATTGTGTTGGTTGAGCATGTCCTTTGATCTATCCTTTTCTAAAATAAATATGATTTCTCTTATTTTCTTCCACATTGAGGACTAAAGAAGGGCCAAAAACACCTTGAATTATTGTAAAATACTAAAAAGGCACCTTATCAATTAATTTTTCCACTTTTATAGATATTTTATTTGATATTGTGTTGGTTTCTATAGAAATAAAGGAATATTTTGATCCTTCTAGTTGGTTCACCCTACAAAATTATTCTTCTTGCCAATTCATGAGTGTAGTAGAATTTTGTACAATTACTTGATAAACTTCTTGTTGCGATGATCTTCCTTGTAATGCATTTTGAACGTAGTGATATTTTGTATTATCAATGATTGGCTATGAATACCATTTTGGTAGGTAGCTTGATTGTGAGCTTGGTTGCAAGGGAAATATCATTCATAGTTGTGTAATAAAGTAAACTATACATGAACGAGTTCCTTAAAAGTACTGGGATTTAATGGACAACATGACTAAAAATTCCTAGCATTAACAACATGGTTTTGGCCTTCATAATTTAATTGGAATGGGACTATTTGGATTGACAAAGTACTTGGTAATGTCTTTAGCTTTGAGCTTGATTCTTTTTAAGATCCACAAACTCATTACTACAAGTTTGAAGAAGACATTTTACCACTTCCAAGTCATTGGATTTTCTTGAGATAGCTTGATTTCGAGTTGGTTCTTATTTGATTAGTGTTGGTATAGTTCTATTATAGGTATTGAAGATGACATAAGGGGGTTGTGTTTCTATAAATATAGATGTAATAGGTCTAGGTGCAATTATTTCAACTTGTATAACATTCTTCCCAACCCTAATAGTTATCCCATAAGCATGTAAAAGTGTTCTTCTACCCATAGAATGGATCATGACACAAATGTAAGAGGTCTAGGTGCAATTATTTTAACTTGTATAATGTTCTTCCCAACCCTAATAGTTATCCCATAAGCATGTAAAAGTGTTCTTCTACCCATAGAATGGATCATGACACAAATGTCACTATAGAATTCTCTCAAATATTACAAAAAAAATTTTTGAAAGACTATGGAATTGATGAAGGTTGCTCCCCTTAATACCACAAACACATAACAGAAACAGAGAAACCAACAACAACAATATGCAAGAATAGAAAATTGGCTTCTTATTATCTCCACAAATGTGGAATTACAAACTTTCAAAATTACAATATGCAAAGCCACATGGGCATTCCCTTACAATATTCTGTAGGACAAAGCCTTGAATCAATACCCAGAACTGCCCTAGACAACACTATGGGCCTTCTTTATTTAGGCATTTTCCACTGCCCGAGAAGGTTCCAAAAATTTAGCCCTAAGGGCCGACCAAACTTAGAATTATTTTATTTTTCAATTTATTACATCAAATTCGGCTCAAAATAACTTTTGAAACCCAAACAGAAATTTTGAAGGAAAATTATTTTCTGCCATTTCAGGTGGCCTGACTTCCGGAGACCATAAGTCATCACCCATTAACCTAATTAACTATTATAACCCCATTTTAGAAATTCCACGAAGCGTTCTATAGGCTTGACCCATGCAAGCACCTATCACCCAAATTTTCAACCTCATTCAGGGCCTCTAAAGCCTTCAAAACTGAATTCAAAGTTTCTGTACCCTGCTGCCAATACCGAAAATCTTCAATATCTTCAAAACTAGAACTGATCTAGCCATGAAAATTTTCTGGTAGGCTGATATGACTGGGATGAACCTCCACATGTAAAATTAGAACATTTTGAGATTGTAAGACCAACTTACTAAAAATAGCAAGTTTCCATAAATAGCAACTCTGCACAAGATAGCCCTTATTGAATACAAAAACATAAATATTTTTGGGTGATGCAAGATTGCTCTTACACCCAGGATGCTCCTGCATCAGGAATCTTTATCCCATGTCCTTTAAAACACAAAATTAAAAGCAATCATATTCTTATGTGGTGCTCTCTTATTGGTTGTCAATTGCTCCACTAAAGATAATGATCTAGTTTATCATCAATTTGCTTGCACAAATATTGTCTCAGTTTATCTCATGTGATGAAAGAATTCAACCTCAAACTTATATACCATTGTAAGGACTTTCAATTCAAAGAGACAACTAACATCCTAATATAAATATTTATATGTTCATATATGATGCACTCTACAAATGTTTATAACATTTTTAATATGTTTAATGAGAATTTTTTATATCCTCTCCATTGAAGAAATGACTAATTTTTAGGTAATCATAGGGTTTTCATTATGTTGAGAAAGGTTTAATATAATATCCTTATTAAATGAAACTAATGATTAATTCCTACAAAGAGCCATAGCAATTAAAGGTGGTTGACTTTTAAAGGGAAATGGGAGCATCGAAGAAAGCCATCTGAGATCAGCATGCACATCCACTATCTAATGTTTCTTTACCAAATAGAATACATAATTCTAATACAAATGCATGTTATTATGCCATAAAGTGGAATGAGATATATTTTATTTTCCTTGCATTAATCCTTAAAGGAAATTAGTTATAATTAACATATCTTTTTAGATCTAGATTTCAATAGCATTACGCCTTTCACATTTAAAGAATATAATGATAAATAGAAAAAAAGGTAGAACATAACACAAATTTACATGGGGAAAGATCTTTTGGGTAAAAAACTCCATGTGCCAAAACCATATGTAATATTCAACAACAAATATAGTTATAATATATTTGTAGGCTCTAATCCTTTACATGGATATTTACATACTATTCCATTTCTGGAAGAAATCTAGAAGCATAACCCCTATGAAAATCAATCTCTTCTCAAACTCTATAAAACACTTGTATTTATAGAGCTTACAATGCAATAAATGTCAAGTTTCCAAAACCTATGCCTAAGCATGAATATCCCACCTTGAAGATGCTAAATTCATCACACATGCACATGGTAACTTTCTAATTGACAACTAAAATAATAAGAGTAACTACATCTCAAAATTGTGTCCCACATTTTATGTAAACTCAACATAAAATATCAATTTTATTTTTGCATAATTCCCACATGAATAGTAGCTTCCAAAATTGACTCTTCAAAGTGACTGCCAACTTCCTAAAAAATAGAATATTCCCATAGTCAATTAAATAATTCAAAGGATATATGTCACAAAAGTGAATCTTTGAGAAGTTTTCACAAACTCCTCTCTCGAAAGAAAAACCCAAGTGACAAGTGGCACTTTTTTGAGATATCCTCACATTGCATGTAGGAATACCCTTGCATATGGATCCCACAAAGTGAAATGATAATTATTAAAGTTAGCACTTAGGATATAATGCAACACTTCCACCAAGTATAATTCAAATATTTATTGCAAGGAACTAAGGGTAAAACACATTAATATCAACATTCTCCAACTTGTTGAAGATTTGTCAAGATCCATTAGAGCAACAAGATTCAAACTACTAAGAGATAACCCATAAAACCACGTCATCTCATCCATCCATGAAATCACATAGATCTCAAACGTGCTCTCATGCTCAAACAAGACACCTATAACAACATCCTAGATGTCCACTATATTAGACAAAAGTCCTTGTTAGCCTCTAACATCCCACCTATGGAAGAAAATAAAAAATCAAAGGTGTATATGCACCAGCCCAAAGAATGCAAGCATCAAATCCTAGTAATAAATCCAATATTCTCATGGGATATACACAAACATAAAATAACTTCAAAAACTATAACTAGATCAAAATTATGAAGACAAATAATTATTCAAGGAAACAAAACCTCACACCATTTAGAACAACCAAACTGTATTGCTACCATCCAACCAATAAACCCACATGATTGAAAATAGCACCAACAACAAATGCTAATCCATTTGATCATCCATGCCTTAAAGGTATAAGCACATTATAAAATCATGCCAAAAACATTACCAGCCCATAAACTACAACCACAAGCTCCACGTGCAAACCTATCAAGGAACAATAACAAACATGTCCAAGAACTTCCAATGCATGAATAATATCAAATCTGAAAAAGATCAAGGCATACCAAGTCTACCAATAACAACACAAACCATGTAGTACCAAGAAACATCCACAAAGATACGCAAATCTTGCAAGAAAAATATATATCAAAAAGTCTCCAAACCTTTCCCAAATTCTCCACATTCAGCTAAGGAAATAGATATAGGAACCTCCATTTCATCACCAAGAGAAAAAGTGACAATGCATGAATGCAAATTGTCAATCACCACAACTCCACACAAAACCTTACATCTAATGTCATGTAAATCCAAAATATCCAAGAAGATAACCAAGACCAAAGAGATAAAATCACAAACATGTATCATGTCCATCATGCACCTCTAAATTAAAAAAATTTCAAGCATGATCTCTCTCACAATACCACAATGGAAAAACATTAACAACACCTAGCTTGTTCTCAAAAGATCAAACACAACATGTGTATCATGTATCCAACATGGATGTAAGCCTCACAAACCAAGGAAGATTGAACTAAATCTATTTCACATTTCAATAAAATAGCCCAAATCCATCTCATATGCCTTATAGATGAAAAAAATGTTCCTAAACGAGATAACCATGTTGAATAGTACCTAATTGAATCCTCTAGAAATATTACCTATAGCTCAAGCTACATCTCTATGAAAGGATAAGCATAAAGAACTTGAAATAAATAATGGGCAATACCTCTCAAGTGTTAAACCATCGAATAGACCATGAGTGGGTAACAAGAGTGCCTCTTCCAAGATGTCCAAGTCTTCATTACTCCTAAGAGAGAAATCTCCTTGGAGGTATATCATGAAACCATGACCATGTATAGATGAAAGCTCCTCAAAATTTTCTTCTAAAACCTCAAAAGAGTAACCATATCAACAAAAAATTCACCTGATTCACCAAGCATTCATGAGCATCCAAGTATCAATACATGCCAAAATCCAAATGCATCATGAATCTCTCAATCACATGACCAATGCACTCAATATAAGCACAACCTTTAGACCATTTTTAAAGCTCCAAATAGTTGAATTAGGAACCTGTTGTGACACTATGATCTAACCATCTCCTCATAGGAGATCACATTCTCCAAGTGAAAATATCATGGTCTCAAGTGAAATGTATCATGCCAAAAGCTCTAAATCTAGAATTGAGAGTATACCTTAACATAATGAAAAACATACTCTAAACCAACATCACATGTAAAACATCACCAACACTAGTAAATTTTGGCTTGTTTTTCGACAAGGATTGGTCAATTTTTTTATGCCAATTGGTTGACAAAATGACCATAACCATTGTCAAAAAATTTTTGTCAATACCTAAAATCGTCATCGGGATTGCGATGTCTGTGGAGGTTGAATAATCGACGGACCCATGGTCAAAATATTCACTTCAACCTAAAAGAATTATTTACCATTCTTTTCATCTATCTAACCAATGTTGGTTGAAATTGCGAGGACTTATGGTCAGAATGGTCGTCGAGTATATAGCATTCTCGTCAAAATAACAAAACAATGTTGGTTGAAATTGCGAAGATGGGTGGTCGGAATAGACGTCGAGTATATAGAGTTCTCATTGATATGTGTATGCTTTTGACACTGAAAAAGCGACAAACAATTTAATTTTTTTAAAATAAAATATATTATCAAATTAAGAATAGCAATAATATGCTTAATCTATTAGTAATTATCTGCATTTAATCTACCAATTACTAATAGTTTTGTACTACACATGCAACGTATTTTCATTTTGAAGATAGTTTGTGCCATGTGTGATGGTTAAGTAATGGGAAAGTTATGATGATTTAATTGTAGAACTATTGGTCCCTTGAAATGTTCAATATTTCTAAAGTGCTTCAAAAGGCTTAAACTCACCAAGACTCTTCACCAATACACCCCCCATCCCACCATCCACACCCATCCACTCATGTCAAGATCTTGTCCAAAATCATGTTTGAATTACATTTTATTGACTTATATTTGCTTGGATTCACAAGATCTTGACATGAGTGGATGGGTGTATTGGTCAATGTGATCTACTTGTGAAGACACAGTCTAGTGTTTATTTTATTAAACTCTCTATTCAATGCAACATTGGTAGGAAAAGCATTCATTGATTGGTATTATAATTTTTTATCATTCCATGTACTGATTCTATTGTTTTGAAGTCTTAAAATCAAAGAATTTCAGTCCTTTTATTGACTCATCATGTACAGTGCTTGGCGTGCAAACAATCTTTGTCTTGAAGAACCAATGATTTCCTAGGCTTTGTCAAATAGTGGGAAAGAAATTATGTATTCAATATTTCTAAAGTGCTTCAAAAGGCTTAAACTCACCAAGACTCTTCACCAATACACCCCCCATCCCACCATCCACACCCATCCACTCGTGTCAAGATCTTATCCAAAATCATGTTGAAATATCCATTGACCTAAATCAAGATCCTTCCCTCTCACTTCCTTCGTTACATAATCATTTTGGAGTATATTCTTAAGTCCTTGAATCCAAGAAAATGTAAGTCAATAACACCAAATATATCACGTAAACTCACCAAGAATCTTCACAAGACTTCTAAGTGATATATTTGGTGTTATTGACTTACATTTTCTTGGATTCACAAGATCTTGACATGAGTGGATGGGTGTGGATGGTGGGATGGGGGGTGTATTGGTCAATGTGATCTGCTCATGAAGACACAGTCTGGTCTTTATATTATTAAACTCTCTATTCAATGCAACATTGATAGGAAAAGCATTCATTGATTGGTATTATAAGTTTTGATCATTCCATGTACTAATTATATTGTTTTGAAGTCTTAAAATCAAAGAATTTTAGTCCTTTTATTGACTGTTCCTATATAGTGCTTGGCATGCAAACAATCTTTATCTTGAAGAACCAATGATTTCCTAGGCTCTGTCAAATAGTTGGCAAGCAATGATGTATTCAATATTTCTAAAGGGCTTCAAAAGGCTTAAACTCGCCAAGAATCTTCACAAGACTTCTAAGTGATATATTTGGTGTTATTGACTTACATTTGCTTGGATTAATCATGGACTTCAAAATATTAACTTAAATGGGGGGTGTATTGGTGCAGGGCACCTAGGCTATTCAGTTTTTCTTTGGGACTTGAGTTCTATTTTTTATTTTTCTTTGTAATAAAGGATGTCTTCTAAATTCCTAGACCATCTTATGGTTTGGTTTTAGTCCTTGTGTGGAGTGGTGTATGGTTGAAGAAGTCAATGTAATGAACTACCAAGCAATAAACTTTTAATTCTTTACAAACAGTCACTTCTCTATTCGTGAAGACACAGTCTAGTATTTATATTATTAAACTCTCTATTCAATGCAACATTGATAGGAAAAGAATTCATTGATTGGTGTTATAAGTTTTGATCATTCCATGTATTGATTCTATTATTTTGAAGTCTTAAAATCAAAGAATTTCAATCCTTTTATTGACTTGTCATGTACAGTGCTTGGCGTGCAAATAATCTTTATCTTGAAGAACCAATGATTTCCTAGGCTCTGTCAAAAGGCTTAAACATTCATTGAAAGGCTTTATCTTGATGTATTCAATATTTCTAAAATGCTTCAAAAGGCTTAAACTCACCAAGACTATTTACCAATACACCCCTCATCCCACCATCCACACCCATCCACTCATGTCAATATCTTGTCCAAAATCATATTGAAATATCCATTGACCTAAATCAAGATCCTTCCCTCTCACTTCCTTCATTACATAATCACTTTTGGAGTATATTCTAAAAGTCCTTGAATCCAAGCAAATGCAATTCAATAACACCAAATATATCACGTAACTAACCAAGACTCTTCACAAGACTTCTAAGTGATATATTTGGTGTTATTGACTTACATTTTCTTGGATTCACAAGATCTTTACATGAGTGGATGGGTGTTGATAGTAGGATGGGGGGTGTATTGGTCAATGTGATATGCTCGTGAAGACATAGTCTAGTGTTTACATTATTAAACTCTCTATTCAATGCAACATTGATATGAAAAGCATTCATTGATTGGTATTATAATTTTTGATCATTCTATGTAATGATTATATTGTTTTGAAGTCTTAAAATCAAAGAATTTCAGTCCTTTTATTGACTGTTCATGTATAGTGCTTAGCATGCAAACAATCTTTATCTTGAAGAACCAATGATTTCCTAGGCTTTGTCAAATAGTTGGAAAGCAATGATGTATTCAATATTTATAAAGTGCTTCAAAAGGCTTAAACTCACCAAGACTCTTCACAAGACTTCTAAGTGATATATTTGGTGTTATTGACTTGCATTTGCTTGGATTCAAGGACTTTAGAATATTGACTTACATGGGGGGGTGTATTGGTGCAGGGCACCTAGGCCATTCAGTTTTGCGTTGGGACTTGAGTTCTATATATATATTGTTTTTCTTTGTAATAAAGGATGTCTTCTAAATTCCTAGACCATCCTATGGTTTGGTTTTAGTCCTTCTTGTGTAGAGTGGTGTATGGTCAAAGAAGACAATGTAATGAACTACCAAGCAATAAACTTTTAATTCTTTACAAATAGTCACTTATCTGCTCGTGAAGACACAATTTGGTTTTTATATTATTAAACTCTCTATTCAATGCAACATTGATAGGAAAATCATTCATTGATTGGTATTATAAGTTTTGATCATTCCATGTACTAATTCTATTGTTTTGAAGTCTTAAAATCAAAGAATTCCAGTCATTTTATTGATTGTTCCTGTTCAGTGCTTGGCGTGCAAACAATCTTTGTATTGAAGAACCAATGATTTCCTAGGCTCTTTCAAATAGTTGGAAAGAAATGATGTATTCAATATTTCTAAAGTGCTTCAAAAGGCTTAAACTCACCAAGACTCTTCACAAGACTTCTAAGTGATATATTTGGTGTTATTGACTTACATTTGCTTGGATTCAAGGACTTTAGAATATTGACTCACATTCAAGGTACCATTACATAGTTTATTGCACCTATAATTATGCCTCCATAAAAATAAGGTATTTACTTAGCAATGATACTAAGCTGAGAAACTGGAATAATTTAGATCTTGTGACTCTTTATCATCAATGTGAACAAGATGGTGCAATTCCTCAAAAGCACACATGGTTTCTGCATCAAACCCTCTTGCAAACTGCAAATATGGAAGACAAATAAATGGAAAAAGAAAACATTACTCAAAGCAATATAATAACAATTGAGGTCATTTATCCACATGTCACATGAAGTGAATATTTACCTGATGAGCTTTGAAAGCAAAATGCACACCCTGAAGTAGCAAGAATTCCTATGCTAGTGAAATCAAGGACAACCAATATAGAGATATGAAGTTATGATGTGTTACAAAGACATGAGGTCCAACATGGCAAAGGATCAAATCAATGGTAAATAGACCGACCAAGTAAAGTGAGAATAGAGACTTCTGAAAGGTTATAGATTCAAATATGGACAAAGCAATGATGCATTGGTAGATATAGCACATCAAAAGTTACATTTGCATATATTAACTGAGTGAGTAGGTTACTAGATGCATTTTTTTAGTTCATAGTCCTTTGGTATAGCTACAAATGAAATTCATAAATAAGTGTTATAGAATGAACATGAGATAGTGGTATCTAAACAAAGGTAAGTTTTCAAAACTTGCATTCAAGGTATCAAAGAATACTACATGAACAATTATTAATAACATGAATCTATGTCATTGGTTTAGTTTGATCTTCACTTGGTTTCAAGAATGGTTTAATATTCTCTACTTAACAAGGCCAACTACATGAAGGTGGAAGCTCATTTTCCCCCCTCCCCTCCCCCAACATCATTCTAAATTCCCCATTAACATCTAATAACATTCACTCATTCATTCATTCATTCATCCATTTTTGAAATATAACATTCAATCATTATAATCACATGATAACATTCATTAACACATAAAATTAATTAACACAACATTCATGAATAGTTCATTAAGACATCATTCATCAACATTTACTAGTACAAAATTACATCCATTAAGACAACATTCTTTCATTAGCAAAAAATGTTAATTACAATCATTTCTTTTTTGGTTTCTTGCTCATTTTTCTAAGGTAATGGCTAAGAGGAGCATCAATATCCTCATCATTCCCCTCCTCTACTAGTTCTAATGCCAACACATGTCTCCTCCTCATCTATTCAGGAACAAGAGGCTATTGTGCCAAAGGGGGGTCCGCTGCAATAACAACTACGTCATGGGTTAGATTCACACCATTTTATATTAGTGTTACAAGTATTTCATTAAGTAAAAGAACTATAAATCAAAAAACAAATTTAAAAGAACAAAACATAGATTTTCTTTACCTAAATGTGCACCATGATCTACATGGTGATCACTCTGAACATCCTCCACTCATTCAGCATGACATTTTGTATGCTCTAAAATATATATACACAAAAAAGGTTACACCAATTTCAATTTAAGATGTTAAATTATATTAATAATTACATAATTAATTTTAAATAGCAAATAAAAACCTCCATCGACACTACAATGCACATCAGGGGCTTCATCATGCAGCGTAGGATCTATGTTACGATTAGGAGGATGCATTGCAATGTCATGTGCATTATTATCAAATAGATTGTTGCTCAAGTATTCAATTTCAAATATATATTTTTTGGCATATTTACATATTCACATCATGCAGGAGACTCTTGGGTTGGGCCAGTAGAAGCTTGCTGTAGGCATTCAGCCACAGCTTGATAGCCTTCCTTGAAGGCAATTTTTTTGTGTTCTGTTGTGGCCTCTAAATTAAATTATGAGCCCTGTATTTTTTGATTAATCAAAATTATTTGCATTTTATTAATAATTTTGCTCTGGAATTCATTTATTGCTACTTACAATTCGTGCTTTAATTTTTGAATATCCACCAGAGCCAAGTTTGTGTTGCCCAATCTTTTGCAGTCTAGCCTTTGTTGTCTTTGATGTGTCCTGCAACCTATGAAAAGTTTGAAATATGTTACATGATATAGATATAAAGATCATTAATTAGTGCATTATTACATTCTACTAGTAGTTAATACTATTGCATACCTTCTTCTCTCATTTTTTGGTGTAATTCCTCTTTGAGCATCCTCTTTCTCCTTTGCATCCAAAATGAACTCATTCTAATCCCTCACTGGAATAAAGGGAGGACGCTCGTACATCGGGTTTTAGATGAGACTCCTTCTATATGAGTCCCTCACGGTCTTAAGATGTTTGGCATCTTTTTCTAACATTTTCTTGTCCTCAAAAATGTTACTACCAAACTCATGCTCTAAATCTTTAATGAGCTGATCTTTTAATTTTTTGTCTTTCAAGTTCCACCTTTTAAGAAAAAACAAAAAATTGTTAGATAGAAAAATTAACTAAAGTTTTGTACCTTGAATATAGTAAAAGAAAAGGCCTGAATGAAAGGAAAAATATTGTACCAATTAATGATATGAAATAAAAATAGTGGGATAGGGTTGTTCACTTATGATGTTCCACCTTGTACGTATGGTGGGCCCGAATATCTTCAATGTGAAGTCATAAAGTGTCTTATAAAAAGAATCGTTTCCTGCAAAAATGTCATGGGATCATCAATCCAAAACTTTTTATGAATAGGTAATTGCATATTACTGTGTGTGTGAAAATTATACCTGATCTGTAGACACAACACTCAGTAAAACATTAGAGGTTAGCTATAATCAAAATCGTGCAAAATTGAAAGCTATCTAACCAAGCGATTTACTGCCTTCTAATAGGTGCGAGATTAATGTTCTCAGATTGTAATCGAGATCAGTGACCTAGACGACACCTAAATGAAGGATTTGAATGCAAAAGATGGATATGAAATTGAATGCAATTAATCTATATTTTTGATATTTTCTATGCAATAAGAATGAAAACTTGATATGAATCTATGCTAATATGAAAAACTTGATATGAAATGAATGCTAAATGATCTAACAATGAAGATTCTAACAATGATATGAAAACTATGAATGCAAAAATAAGATTGATCTCACAATGATGTCGATTCACAAGAGCTTTGATTCTTCAATTCTAATTCTCCAGCGTGATTGTGCAAAATATGAGATGATTTGTGAAGAGCTAAAGCCTTAATTTATAGAAATCCAGGGCTTTGGAGGTGCATGAATAAAAGCCATAAATCACTCAAATTAACTCATCTTGATTTTTGAGTTATCTGATCATAAAAGATAGTTAATTCTCAAAATCATGCAAAAACATGCAAAAACAGCTTTTTAACTCAAATTAGAGTTTAGATCAGCTTTTTGAACTCCAAAAGGATGTTGAGTTCCAAAAAGTCAATAACTTGCATTGATTTTCTGATTTGGAGTTTAACTGTTTCTTTTGAATATGCATAATAATTAAGAATTAAATAAATAAATAAAGTGATTTATCCTCAACTCAACTGATTTTTGAAAATAAATAATTAATTTATGGGTTAATTAACTATTTATTCAAATTTTTATTAAAAATTATATTATTAAATAATGACAACATGCTTTAATTAATTAAATAAGAATTTAATCAATTAAAGATAGGAATTTTGATTTATTGTCAAAATTAAATAATACAATTAATAATAGATAGAATTAAATTTAATTACATAATTAAGTGGCAAATATTAAATCTAATTAATTAAATATGAAAATATTCAATTAATCAAATTTTTAGGATAAATGTGATTTATCGCCAAATAATCATTAAATTAAAGATAATTAAGATAATTAGGAATATTACTAAGAATATTCTCTGATGCAAAATTTAAGATAATCAATTATGATTCGATGATGTTTAGATGTGCCTTAGGTTAGGACTTTGATGTCGATTTTGTTCGAATTGAAGATGTAGGAGATTAATGAACTTATAGCCCATTTTTGGGGTATTACATTTTGCCCCTCTTTGAATTACTGTGCGAAGCGCAGTGGTTCAAAGATAGTCTGTGTTTGATAAAGATATGAAACTGATTCAAAAGATAAACCGATCTCAAGATAGAAACCGATTGAAAGATATTGAGATAGGAGTTGATTGATATTGAATTGATATGGAGAGAATAGGTCTTGAATGACCAAAGATAATGTTCACTGTAGAAGCAAATGAACCTATTATTGCGAAAAAGTGTCAAAATGCCTGATTCTGAACCTTAGGATTGATAAGAAGTGAGTGACCCATTCTAGACTCGATTGTCTTAGCAGAACTAGCAGGTATCACATCCGAATCCTTTAGTTGCCGAAGAACCAAGGAAATAACACTATGATCTGATGGTTGCAAAAACTGATACAGATTACAAGATTAAGAGAATACCAGATTGATATGGATCGATGAATCTGATATGCCCCAAGTGATGATAGATTTGCCCCGAGTGATGAGGACTTTTGATGAATCAGCGACTAGACGTGATTGTTGTCTTGATCACTGATGAAAGATATTGATAGATTTGATCGATAGAATTTGATTTACAGACTTTGAATGATGTGCAATACCATGCCCCCTTCGGGATTAAAATTGAAATCTAACAAGAAAAGTCAGCATTATAGTTTAGAAGCATGTTAATTGATTTGAGAAGTGGTTAAACATGTTCGAGAACGCATTCTGCATCATTTGGAAGGTCCCAAAAGACCAAGTTTGACTAGGTTTGACCATGAGTTGACCATGGTTGACCAAGTTGAAATTTTGATAGTTTGATGTAAGATAATCAGTTAAGTTGAATACTAAATTTCTATGATGATTGAAGGTTGATTATGCAAGTAGTTAATAATATGAATGATCTCAGATTTGAATTTTGATCCCGAAAAAGGATTCTACTTGCTATTTCATTGGAGGAACCTTCGTGTGAGATTCAGCTCTTGTTAGACTTGAAGATGCGATTTGAAAAATCATTTAAGCATTGAAGTTCGTTTAATCATTGTGAGATCATGTAAACATGCAAAATGCAATGAGACATGCAAAATGAAATGCAACCTAAGACCTAGGACCTAGTCACTGATCATGTGTCGATTTGTTATCATCATTGAACTTTTAGGTAACCGGATAAATCAATACAATGCCCACTAGCCATGAAACCATAGACATATGAATATCGATTTGTATGCGCAAGAATCAATACAACACCCACTGGACAACAACCATGGATATATGAATATTGACTTTATTTTCAAAATGTTGGATTAAATATAAGCATCAAGGCACAAATGCCAGGATGACCTGAATATCATGTCCATTTTGATATAGCAATTTGTACAAGCATCAAAACATAAACATCGTGATGACCTTAATACGCCTTGCATTGCAAACACATCAAACAGTCAAGAGATCATTCTAAATCCAATGTGAATTACCCGGAGTGACCCTTTATCGTTCACATCCTTAGGCAAGATTGCGTTCCACAGTAGGAGAAAGAACTTACTCAAAAAGACAATAGTTAGATCAAACTTCCTTGAATTTTTCGAGTATCAATGGTCGAGGTACGCATGGCCATCCAATTCGAGATAGAGGCTCTTACAGTCGGACACCATTTCAATCCAAAATTTCCAAAGCTGTTAGATTTTCACATACAAGCAGAAGACAAAGAAAAGATTATGCCCCCAGTCATCACTCTCTAAATCCTGTAAAGGACATCATTGTAGAGCTCGAAGGGACACAATATGCAAAAATCTCAATGCGAATCAGTAAGCATACAAGGAGATAAAAGCATGAAAAGCACAGATTGTTTTCAATTGAGTTTTGATGTTTGATTGTTGTTGATGCAAAATCCTTTCTGGAGACGAGACTGACTGACTGACTCAACTTGAAGCTTCAAAGGACTCTGAGTGGATATGACACGTCTAAGATACATGGGAGATCATAGGATATGACATTGATTGCCCCCAAGTGTGAACATTGATAGGATGCAAATGCTTGAGCTGGTTGGTGTACAGGGCGACTTATTGAAAATTGGAAATGCAGGAACAAACTGGGAGATATGTACAAACTAAAGCAAGACTGAAAGCTGGGAAAGACCAAGATTGTGCTGATAGATGGAGCATTTTGGAACAAGTGGTGCCCGTTTGCCGAGTTCTCACCATCTTGGTAGAGATTCTATTTTTGCTACCGAGGTGCCTGTTTCCAGGTTTTCACCAAGGCACTTTTTTTTTTTTTTTTTTTTTTTTTTTTTGGTACTTTTGATATTTTTTGATTTTTTTTGTGAATCATCAAGGTGCCTATTGCTAGGTTTTCACCAAGATGTTCATTTTTTCAGGACTTTTTCTGATTTTTAAGATTTTTTTCAGGACATTTACCAAGCACTGAATGCCTTAGGCGTAGAATTTCTTCAGATGGAGAACGTTGATTGGTTCTCGGAGCTGTTCTCCTTCAGTCGTTGAGAGTTGATAGGCACCAGAGCCAAAAGTAGCAGTGATTACAAAGGGACCCAGCCAGTTGGGTTCGAACTTCCCCTTGCGTTCTCGATGTGATTGATTTTTAGGATTTTCTCTCAACACTAGATCGCCAACCTGAAATTCTCTATGTCTGACTTTCTTGTTGTAGCCTCTAGACATTCTTTTCTGATACACTCTGAGATGATCATACGCTGCTTGTCTGCGCTCATCTAGTAGTTCAAGTTCTTGTAACCTCGACACTCTGTAGTCTTCATCAGTGACAAGTCCATTCATTTTGATTCTGAGTGATGGGATTTCAACCTCAATAGGCAATACCGCTTCAGACCCATAAACTAAAGCGAAAGGTGTAGCCCCTGTAGGCGTTCTGATACTAGTTCTGTATGCCCAGAGAGCTGGATTGATCATCAGATGCCAGTCTCTTCCTGTTTTATTCACTGTTCTGTGCAAGATCTTCAGGAGATTTTTGTTTGAAGCCTCAGCTTGTCCGTTCCCTTGAGGATAGTAGATAGATGACCAATGTTGAGTAATTTTGAACTTGGCACATAAGTCATCTAGGTCCTTGTTTTTGAATTGTCCCCCGTTATCTGTGATTATAGAGTGAGGGATCCCATATCTGCAAATGATGTAATTCAGGATGAACATAGAGATCTGTTTCCCCGTTGCTTGTGTTAGAGGAACTGCTTCTACCCATTTTGTAAAATAATCTGTAGCTGTGATTATATGGGTATGTCCATTAGAAGAGTGTGGATGGATAGCACCTATGAGATCAAATGCCCATTGTTGAAAAGGCCATTGTGTAGTAAAAGGAATCAGATCTCTCCCTGGAGCATGAATCAAGTTGCCATGTACTTGAAACTGTTGACAGTTTTTAGCAAATTTAATAGCTTCTTTTTCCATTTCAGGCCAATAATACCCAGCCCTAATAAGTTTTCGAGCTAACGTTAACCCGTTCGAGTGTGACCCACATATACCCTCATGGACTTCCTCTAATGCACGTTGAGACTCTTCTCGTTCTAAACATCTAAGCAGTGTACCATCTAGACCTCGTTTGTACAGATCATTACCAATGATGACATATCGGGATGCGGATCGGATAAGGTTTCATTTCTCAAAATGGTTAAAGGACTCAAGGATGATTTGGTCGTGGAGATAGGAGAACAAATTTTTGTAGCGAGATGAGTCATAACTTACAACAGTGCAGATCATGCGGGTTTCAGGGGAGTCATATGCAGGATAGGATAGGGCTTCCACCAGGAACTCGTAGCGTAGTTCATGTTCAGGCTGTTGTAAAAGAGTAGATAATGTTGCCATTGCATCAGCAGCCTTATTCTCCATTCTGGGTATTTGCTCAAATGTGATAGAGATGAAGTATTTCTTTAGATCATCGACCATTCTCTTGTAAGGAATGAGCTTTTCATCTTTGGTTTGGTACACATCATTGACCTGGTGGATGACTAGTTGTGAGTCTCCATGAATGTGCATCTCTGTAACTCTCCACTGTATTGCCATTTTCATACCATTGAGAAGTGCCTCATATTCAGCAATATTGTTTGTGCAAGGAAACTTTAATCTGAATGCTTTGGGTATCGAGTATCCTTGAGGAGTAATGAACAATATGCCTGCGTCGGATCCATTCTGTGTGTAGGAGCCATCAAAGAATAATCGCCATGCTCTAGAAGAGAGGTGCATGATAGAGGAATCGGGAAATTCCATTTGCATGGGTGTATCATCAAACAGTGGTGCTTCAGCTAATTGATCAGCAATGACCTGTCCTTTGATAGCTTTTCTTTCAACATATTCAATGTCAAATTCACTCAAGAGCATGACCCATTTAGCTAGTCTACCTGTGAGGGCAGCTTTGCTTAGGAGATATTTCAGTGGATCAATTTTAGCTACCAAATGAGTAGTATGAGCTAACATGTAGTGTCTCAATTTTTGTGATGCAAAGATCACAGCGAGACAGGCCTTCTCTATCATTGAGTAGTTCTTCTCATAGGCCACTAAAGTTCGGCTGATATAGTAGATGGCTCTTTCTTTCTTGTTCTCATCATGCTGTGCTAGCAATGCCCCCAATGATGTATCTGTTGTGGAGACATATACTATTAATGGCTTCCCATGAATAGGAGGCATCAATATAGGTGGATTTGATAGATACTTCTTGATATGTTTAAAGTTGTTCTCGCATTCTTCATTCCATGCAAAGGTCACACCTTTATGTAATGTTTTTGTAAAAGGCTGTGAGATGTCCGCTAGCTGTGATATGAATCTTCTGATAGATTGAACTCTGCCTTGCAACGTCCTCATTTGACTGATATTTGTGGGAGGTTGCATCTCTATTATAGCCTTGACCTTAGCTGGATCAACTTCAATGCCTTTCTTGGAGATGATGTATCCTAGGAGCTTTCCAGAAGTGACTCCAAAAGAACACTTTTTAGGATTTAGTCGAAGACTAAATTTTTCCATTCTGTCGAGGATCATGCTCAAGTCTGTTAGATGTTCAGTTCTAATCATGGATTTTGCCAAGGTATCATCTACGTAATCCTCCATTGTTCTATGCATCATATCATGAAAAATAGATGTCATTGCTCTTTGATATGTAGCTCCAGCATTTTTGAGTCCGAATGGCATAACATTCCAACAGAAAGTTCCCCACGCACATGTGAAAGCTGTTTTCTCTTGATCTTCTGGAGCAATTTTGATTTGGTTGTATCCAGAAAAACCATCCATAAGGGAATACATTTCATAGCCCGCAGTCATGTCCACTATCATATCAATGTTACGCAGTGGAAAATCATCCTTAGGGCATGCTCTGTTCACGTCTCTAAAGTCCGTGCATACTCTGATTGAACCATCTGGTTTGGAAACAGGTACAATGTTGGAAATCCACTGAGCATAGTCTATGACACGGATGAATCCAGCTTTTAGGAGTTTTTCTAGTTCTGCTTTGACTAAGAGTGCAACATGAGGATGCATCTTTCTCAATTTTTGTTTGATTGGTTTTACTCCGGGAGCAATGGATAGATGGTGCATAATGAGATTGGGATCCAATCCTGGCATATCTAAATATTTCCATGCAAAGTTGATCTTTTTCTCTGATAAGAAGGTAGTGAAGTTTTGTTTCTCTTCGTCTGATAGAGATTGTGCTACATGTACCAATTGTGGTTCCTCTGTTGTACCCAAATTGATGGATTGAGTTGGCTCAATCAGAACTGGAGATCTATCCTGTAAATGACTTGGAAGGACATCAAATATCTCATCCTTAGGTGCCTCAGAGAGGTTTTCACCTTCAGATACGTCTTTTCTTTTTACTTTTGTCGGTTCTGAGACTGCCACAAAGTGGTTTTCACCCTCAGAACTCTTTTTCTTTTTCCTTTTACTCTTGTTTTTCTGACTAAGATATTTGATGTCCGACTCGGTCATGCTGACACCCGGTTCACTGATGGAAGTACTCATAGGCTCAACTGCATTGAGGTAGCAGGCAAGGGCATAGTCATTTGGGAAGGTATACATACCATGGTTTGGGTTGGTGGAAGTTTGGTCGATAAGATCAGGGCGTTGGATAGTCAAAGTGGGAAAGGCTTGGGATATGGTGTTCACGGATGTGGATATGTCATCATTGGTCCTAACCTGATGCTCAAGTTCAAAGGTGATATTACAGCTCAGAATGTTCAATTCGTGAATAGGCTCAACATCATCATAGGAGTCCTCTTCAGCCATAGGTGGATCAGACACATTAAGTTCATTGTTTCGCTCTAGACCTACGTTGGGTTGAGAGACATATTGGTGAATAACATCAATAGATTTCTTGGTTATAAGCTCATCTTCTTCTGGAATGGCACCCCATTCATAATCATTTGACTCATCTTCTGATTCAGAATCTCTAGGAAATCTTAGAAAGTGCGTGAAATTAGGATGAATACCCCAAGAAGGATTACCCTCAGTCTCTGACTTGAATTCATATTCATGGGAATCAGTGTCAGAATAACTACCCCCTGCTTCTCGATCAGTTTGATTGCCTTCGAGATTGGCTGGTTCTTGTGGTACAACCATCTCTTGCACTACAGTAGGTTCTTGTGTTTCTACTACATTAATTCTTCTGATAGGATCATCTGTATCATCAAGAAGATCTTTGATCTCTTTAGGCAATTTTTCATAGGGGATAAGCTCAGAGCTATCGGAATCATCATCAGAGGGTTCTGTTTCTTCTTTCTTAAGAAGGGGTTCTCCTGGTGCAATTTGTTCTATGACATGAGAACAACCACCTTTGAGATGATAGGGTTTCTTCTTAAACCCTATGCCACCAGTATCTTTTTTGGCTCGACCAATATGTGAAATGGGGGTCACAAGACCCTTTCCCCTAATTCCTAGAGGTCCTTGACCAGAATATCCCATCTTGGCTATCAATTTGTTTCCTGGACCATATGAATTAGAAGGGACTGTAGGTGCTATAGATTCACTAGGTTGAACAATTTTAGATTCAGAATCCTCTTTATATAGCCATGCCAGCACAGCTTCATCCTCTTCAAATTCTTGTTTAGATACTTGCTCCACCACAAAATGTCTTTTGTATGCTTCCATAGGTTCCTTAGGTTCTGATTTAGACTGCTTCAAGGATTGGCCATATGACTTAGGTGAGATTGGGAGAGATGTCAGAGACAAGACTGGCTCTATAGTGTATTCTCCCATCCCATTTTCTTTGATATTGATCTCTTTAGCAATGTCATCCATCTTAGATGTGGAAGCCACATTTTGTTGCTTGATGGAAGATTCTCTGTTATTGGGAACAAGTTTATCGGCACTTTCCTTCAATGTATTGCAAGTTGTACTCAGATCAGCTAGGATAGTAACCTCCACTCCTTCATAGGGAAATTTCAAGCATTGATGGTATGTTGAAGGAATAGCCTGCATTTCATGTATCCAGGGTCTCCCTAGAAGGATATTGTAAGCCAATGGTAGATCGAGCACCTGACATGTGGTATCTTTGATGACTGGACCCACCCGGATGGGCAAGACAATGGTGCCTTTAGAAGCTCTTTCTTGTTCATCATAGGCTTTTATGGTGATCTTCTTTTGAGGATCAATAGCCATCTCTGAGAATCCCAACTGTGTGATTAAGTTGTAAGAACAAATGTTGAGGCCTGTGAGGGCAGCTTTGCTTAGGAGATATTTCAGTGGATCAATTTTAGCTACCAAATGAGTAGTATGAGCTAACATGTAGTGTCTCAATTTTTGTGATGCAAAGATCACAGCGAGACAGGCCTTCTCTATCATTGAGTAGTTCTTCTCATAGGCCACTAAAGTTCGGCTGATATAGTAGATGGCTCTTTCTTTCTTGTTCTCATCATGCTGTGCTAGCAATGCCCCCAGTGATGTATCTGTTGTGGAGACATATACTATTAATGGCTTCCCATGAATAGGAGGCATCAATATAGGTGGATTTGATAGATACTTCTTGATATGTTTAAAGTTGTTCTCGCATTCTTCATTCCATGCAAAGGTCACACCTTTATGTAATGTTTTTGTAAAAGGTTGTGAGATGTCCGCTAGCTGTGATATGAATCTTCTGATAGATTGAACTCTGCCTTGCAACGTCCTCATTTGACTGATATTTGTGGGAGGTTGCATCTCTATTATAGCCTTGACCTTAGCTGGATCAACTTCAATGCCTTTCTTGGAGATGATGTATCCTAGGAGCTTTCCAGAAGTGACTCCAAAAGAACACTTTTTAGGATTTAGTCGAAGACTAAATTTTTCCATTCTGTCGAGGATCATGCTCAAGTCTGTTAGATGTTCAGTTCTAATCATGGATTTTGCCAAGGTATCATCTACGTAATCCTCCATTGTTCTATGCATCATATCATGAAAAATAGATGTCATTGCTCTTTGATATGTAGCTCCAGCATTTTTGAGTCCGAATGGCATAACATTCCAACAGAAAGTTCCCCACGCACATGTGAAAGCTGTTTTCTCTTGATCTTCTGGAGCAATTTTGATTTGGTTGTATCCAGAAAAACCATCCATAAGGGAATACATTTCATAGCCCGCAGTCATGTCCACTATCATATCAATGTTACGCAGTGGAAAATCATCCTTAGGGCATGCTCTGTTCACGTCTCTAAAGTCCGTGCATACTCTGATTGAACCATCTGGTTTGGAAACAGGTACAATGTTGGAAATCCACTGAGCATAGTCTATGACACGGATGAATCCAGCTTTTAGGAGTTTTTCTAGTTCTGCTTTGACTAAGAGTGCAACATGAGGATGCATCTTTCTCAATTTTTGTTTGATTGGTTTTACTCCGGGAGCAATGGATAGATGGTGCATAATGAGATTGGGATCCAATCCTGGCATATCTAAATATTTCCATGCAAAGTTGATCTTTTTCTCTGATAAGAAGGTAGTGAAGTTTTGTTTCTCTTCGTCTGATAGAGATTGTGCTACATGTACCAATTGTGGTTCCTCTGTTGTACCCAAATTGATGGATTGAGTTGGCTCAATCAGAACTGGAGATCTATCCTGTAAATGACTTGGAAGGACATCAAATATCTCATCCTTAGGTGCCTCAGAGAGGTTTTCACCTTCAGATACGTCTTTTCTTTTTACTTTTGTCGGTTCTGAGACTGCCACAAAGTGGTTTTCACCCTCAGAACTCTTTTTCTTTTTCCTTTTACTCTTGTTTTTCTGACTAAGATATTTGATGTCCGACTCGGTCATGCTGACACCCGGTTCACTGATGGAAGTACTCATAGGCTCAACTGCATTGAGGTAGCAGGCAAGGGCATAGTCATTTGGGAAGGTATACATACCATGGTTTGGGTTGGTGGAAGTTTGGTCGATAAGATCAGGGCGTTGGATAGTCAAAGTGGGAAAGGCTTGGGATATGGTGTTCACGGATGTGGATATGTCATCATTGGTCCTAACCTGATGCTCAAGTTCAAAGGTGATATTACAGCTCAGAATGTTCAATTCGTGAATAGGCTCAACATCATCATAGGAGTCCTCTTCAGCCATAGGTGGATCAGACACATTAAGTTCATTGTTTCGCTCTAGACCTACGTTGGGTTGAGAGACATATTGGTGAATAACATCAATAGATTTCTTGGTTATAAGCTCATCTTCTTCTGGAATGGCACCCCATTCATAATCATTTGACTCATCTTCTGATTCAGAATCTCTAGGAAATCTTAGAAAGTGCGTGAAATTAGGATGAATACCCCAAGAAGGATTACCCTCAGTCTCTGACTTGAATTCATATTCATGGGAATCAGTGTCAGAATAACTACCCCCTGCTTCTCGATCAGTTTGATTGCCTTCGAGATTGGCTGGTTCTTGTGGTACAACCATCTCTTGCACTACAGTAGGTTCTTGTGTTTCTACTACATTAATTCTTCTGATAGGATCATCTGTATCATCAAGAAGATCTTTGATCTCTTTAGGCAATTTTTCATAGGGGATAAGCTCAGAGCTATCGGAATCATCATCAGAGGGTTCTGTTTCTTCTTTCTTAAGAAGGGGTTCTCCTGGTGCAATTTGTTCTATGACATGAGAACAACCACCTTTGAGATGATAGGGTTTCTTCTTAAACCCTATGCCACCAGTATCTTTTTTGGCTCGACCAATATGTGAAATGGGGGTCACAAGACCCTTTCCCCTAATTCCTAGAGGTCCTTGACCAGAATATCCCATCTTGGCTATCAATTTGTTTCCTGGACCATATGAATTAGAAGGGACTGTAGGTGCTATAGATTCACTAGGTTGAACAATTTTAGATTCAGAATCCTCTTTATATAGCCATGCCAGCACAGCTTCATCCTCTTCAAATTCTTGTTTAGATACTTGCTCCACCACAAAATGTCTTTTGTATGCTTCCATAGGTTCCTTAGGTTCTGATTTAGACTGCTTCAAGGATTGGCCATATGACTTAGGTGAGATTGGGAGAGATGTCAGAGACAAGACTGGCTCTATAGTGTATTCTCCCATCCCATTTTCTTTGATATTGATCTCTTTAGCAATGTCATCCATCTTAGATGTGGAAGCCACATTTTGTTGCTTGATGGAAGATTCTCTGTTATTGGGAACAAGTTTATCGGCACTTTCCTTCAATGTATTGCAAGTTGTACTCAGATCAGCTAGGATAGTAACCTCCACTCCTTCATAGGGAAATTTCAAGCATTGATGGTATGTTGAAGGAATAGCCTGCATTTCATGTATCCAGGGTCTCCCTAGAAGGATATTGTAAGCCAATGGTAGATCGAGCACCTGACATGTGGTATCTTTGATGACTGGACCCACCCGGATGGGCAAGACAATGGTGCCTTTAGAAGCTCTTTCTTGTTCATCATAGGCTTTTATGGTGATCTTCTTTTGAGGATCAATAGCCATCTCTGAGAATCCCAACTGTGTGATTAAGTTGTAAGAACAAATGTTGAGGCCTGCGCCCCCATCTATCAACACACGTTTGACTCGACGGTTCTGGATCAAGACTTCTATGTGCAAGGGCTGATTATGTGGGTGACTTAGGGAGTTGTCATCCTCTTCTGAAAAGGAGATATATTGCAGAGATGTTAGATGACCAACCATAGTTTGGAACCTGTCTAGATCTAGATCATCAGGAACATTAGAGCTGAGCAAAGCTTTGTCTAGGATATCTCGGTGAGCTGGAGAGATTCGAAGTAACTCAAACATAGAGATTTTGGCATTGGTATGCTGGAGTTGTTGTACGATGCTGTAAGATGTAGGTCTGGTATCCTTTGGATTGGAAGATTTCGAGGCAACCTTCTGTTTAGAAGTAGATGTGAGATTGAAAGGTATCTTAGGGACATCAAATGAATTTGGTGTTTGTCCTTTCAGATGCGTCTGAGCTTGTGATCTGGTAACTGCATTAGCTGAGGAATGATTTCTATCTCTTCGTATAATCGTGATGACATTACAGCTCTCAGAGAGGCATGGTTCCACCATATTGATGACAACATCATTTCCAGGGTAGGCATAGTTGACTTTTGCCCCCATGTTAGGCTGAGAAGTGGAAACTCCCTTGCCATGTTGTGGAAAAGGTTCTGTAAATGCTGTGTGATCATTATTGCTGGTAGGATTATCGATTGTGATGTCCCCTTGATCTATCAAGTCTTGAATGGTATGCTTCAAATGGAAGCATCCATTAGTTCTGTGGCCTTTAGTTCGATGGAAAGCACAAAATTCATTATCTTTCCACCAACATGGTTTTGGATCCGGATCAGGTTTTTGGATTGGTGGTAAAGAGATCATGTTATCAGCTATCAGGGTCCTCAGAGCAGATTCCAAAGATTCTCCCAGGGGAGTAAACTTTCGCTTATTATCCCATCGTTTGAATGGCTTCTTTGGAGATGGTTCAGCAGATTTTTGCTCTGAAGCTTCAATGGCTTTGGTGGCAAGGGTGAGATTGTAGGCCGGTGCCTTTGATGGGGTGTGGATAGTGTCAACAACACCGTCAGAGATGATACCTTTGTTTCTATTCCAGGTCTTGTTTTTATCTTTTGAGCTAGATCCCGATTCAGACTTGTCCTTTTGAAGTGTGATTTCTCCTTTCTTGACAAGTACTTTCTCAATCTTGATTGCATTATCCACCATTTTATCAAAAGATACATGATCTTGCATTTGCAATGGATAGTTGAGCTCTGGAACAAGGTTATTGATAAAGATTTCAAGTTTCTCCATTTCGGGAATTGGTCTAGCATATAACGAAAACTTCTTTCGCCACCTCTTGAGAAAAGTTAGGAATGATTCCCCTGGATATTGCTTGAGGTTACAGATATCGATCATGGTAATCGGATGTTGAATATTGTAGGAATATTGTTGATAAAACAATTTAATCAATTCCTCAAAAGTTTTGATCGTAGAAGGTAATCTTGAAAACCACTGAATGGATGCTCCTCCCAAGGATCTAGGAAAAAGACGCATTAGATAAGTCGGTTCATGCATGAATTCCATGGATTGTGTACAGAACTCTCTGACATGATCTTGAGGATCAGAGTGCCCGTCATATTTGTCATACTTTGGTATCTCCACTCTTTTTGGGAATGGAGGCATATACAAGTCTTTGTCAAAAGGGAAAGGACAAAGGGCCTCCATGGAGAATTCCTTGGGTTCCTTCTCTTTCTCAATTTTATTCATTTTGACCTGCATAGCGTGCAGCTGGTTCATTATGGCCATCATCGGAGTTTCTTCCTCATGCGTGATGATATCTTCGACATTGAAGTGAGGAGGAAGTTTAGCTCCTTCTTGGGCTAATTGCAAAAAGTATGCCTCTCTATCCATTTTCAAGAAATGCCTCATCATTCTTTTGAATTCATCATCATTCTGACACCGATGGATTTCAGAGGGTGTAGGGTCTTGGTCGGCATTATGTTGAGAGTGGTGTCCCTGGGATCCTCCTCCTAGAGAACCATGGTTTGTCCCTGCTTGAGACATGGTAGGAGTTTTTGGGCTCCCTGGAATAGATTGAGGAAGAGTTTGTTGATTACCTCTGTGAGTTGATAGAGGAGGTCTGTAACCAATTTTCAATCGAAAGTTACCGAGACCGTCGTCTTCGTAGATACCTGACTTGATGAGTTGTTCAAGAGTTGGACCTGGGGTATTGGTCAAAAGTAAGTTTTGAGATGTTTCTTCTGATTTCTTGTGTGAAGAAGCTCTGGTCTCCACCATTAACTTTGAATGAAACAGAAGAAAAGGATGAAGACAACTGAAGAACAATTTGATTTGAGAAAATTGGATGACGCAACCTTGTCAAGATTATGATAGTTTTGAAGATCTGATGAGATGTGGGTGAAGGAAACTGTGCCCTGGATGCATGGGATAGATCGCCCAAAAGATAGCGGACACGAGTTCTCAACACTTAGTTTGTTTTTGAAGATTGATTGATTGAAGATTGATAGTTATGACAAGGTTTTGACACGAGATAAAAAGGACTCAAATTGATCAAACAGAAGACTAGATCCAGATTCAAAAGATCAAACTCAGAAAATGGTAGAATGCTCAATAGCTACTGCTCTGTTCCTGACACAATGATATTTTTGACAGATTCTGGAACTAGGCTGGAAACATTGGATATCTTGCAATTTGACAATTTCTGACAACTTTCTCAAATTTTTCCAAATGACACTCTGCAGACTCGTACGACACTTGGTAGTCTATGAAATGACAGTTGCTAAACTCATACGACAGTTGGGTAATACTGAAATGACACTTGACAAAACTCGTACGACTTTTGACTTCTTGAAATGACTTTTGACTCCAGAAAGAACTTTACGTCAATTTTTGCAAAATTTAAGATTTTCAGTTTTGGATTGTTTGCAAATTGTACTGTCCAGATTTTGAAGGTTATACCAGATTTGATCATTTTTAATAGCCAAGTAGATAAATAAGCACGCAGAACAGCAAGCAAGTGATTCCAAGCACGTCTGAAAATAATGAACAAGGGCAAAAGCAACCTTGTGCATGAACAATCAAGTGACCAAATTGTGCTAATCCCTGAGAGTACTAATTGTGTATGTTCTGAAAAGTTTTGCAATAACACACATATACCTGAGAATGAAAAATTGGCCTCTCTAAGGTTTTTAGTAATGGTTTGACTCTGCAACTTTTATGATTCAAAGGGGTGAACTCCAATCCCGGCGCACTAGGGTTTTGACACAGTCTGAGAACTTAATCTTCAAGAGCTGCTAGGGAGATCTGACAACCCAACAATGAACCATACCCGTGGAGATTTCTTCCACAAGGACATTTATATAGCGGCTGTCACTACCATGGCAAAAATGGCTATTACCGCTTGAGGTTCCGTCAACGCAGTTTGCCCTGTGAAGGGATTGTCCGCTACGGTTAACCCTCTCTAAAGATGACTCACAATAGTATACCACAAGGGGACTTGGCTCCAGATTCAAGGTTTTGACACCTCTTCACTTTTAACCCAAACAAAGCAAGCAGATTAATCCGACACGCTAAGACAAAGTTTTGTTCCACCAAGGTCTGTGATATCAACTCCACGTGATCTATCAACCTCTCCGGGGAGAGAATGTATCAATCAATAAGAGAAGACACACTAACCAATTTTGATTCACCAAAGCTCGTGATATCAACCCCACGTGATCTATCAACCTCTCCGGAGAGAGAATGTGTCGATCAATAAGAGAAGACTCACTAACTAAGTTGAATGTGAAACGCACTAAGTATCCTCCCTACCTACAAGGATTCTATCGTCAAGAAGGATTTCGCTAGGAATCCAATCTCTCAAGAATCACAAATAGTGTTCATAGGGCCTAATTACTATGTGAGCACAGATGTATGTTCCGAAAGCAAGTCTACCAAAAGCATCCAAAAAGTAGAACGAGGAACACTTAACGTTTAAAGTGAATATGAGATGAGTCCACAAGGTGGAACACTTAACACCTCACACAAGCTAAAAACGAGTCCACAACTTAGAAAACAAGGGAGTTCCTAAAAGCACAAAAGGGTTGCCAAGTGGAACATTTAACGCTTCTGTCCTGTTGACCCCTCCCCTTTATGGCGCTGAGATTGCAACCACGGGGCGGAAATGAGGGGTTGGCGGATTAGCGAGTCCAATAACCCAAGATAGCAATCAAGATCAATCACAAGTATTCTAAGACTACTTAATGAATCCTTAAGGGTTCACAACCTAGTATCAATTATGCAAGTGTGTAGAAATAGATCAAAAGCATGAAAAGATGCACACAAGCTTGACACATAAGAGATTTATTTTAAGTCCCAAATAAAAATATTATTAGATGAAGGAGAATACCTGGGATCCTTGCAATGCGCTTAGTAGATTTTACTTGATTTTTAGCAATTTTTGTTGAGCTTTTCCATGCAAGCAAGTGACGAACTCTCCAACAAGCAAACAAGCAAACAAGATATGCAAAATATATTTAACTTATGAAAACCATAGGGTTAGCTCTAAAAATAAATTATTATCAGTAATAATAACCAGTAATCAACCCAAATGACAACTCATATCATTCATTGAACCATGTAAAAAAAATAAGTGCATACCCATCACAAAACTTTATTTTTTTTTTTGCATTTGACCTAGTCAACAAGATCTAATTTTTTTGATATGATTTTGACCACAAAAATAGAAATTCAGAATAGAGACCCCTGCTAAAAAATAGAGAGCTTTCCAAAAATGCAAAAATTTTAGAAAAACCTCTTCATTTGTGCCCTAGAGACCCATTTTATCAATACAGACCAGTTTTTGTAAATTGACTATTTGAGCTATGATATCATGTCCAAATTTAAAACACAAAGAATGGACCCCCTGTATAATTTAAAGATCTTTCTGAAAATATAAAAATTTTCAAAAAATATGCTGATTTGCGTCAGATATTAATTTTTTTCGGAATTTCAAGAAAAAATTATTAAAAATTCAAAACATCTCAGAAAATTCTAAATTTTTTACTGTAGCTTCCATGACATGTCACTAACCTACAAAAAAAATTTCAGATCAAAATTCCAAGCCGTTTGGGAGATAAAATTAAATCTTTGAAACTTTGGGGTTTTAGCTCCCAAAAAAATCAAAACCAGCATGCAAAGGTGGGTTGCCCCACGGTGGGCGCCAGAAATGTGTGTGTGAAAATTATACCTGATCTGTAGACACAACACTCAGTAAAACATTAGAGGTTAGCTATAATCAAAATCGTGCAAAATTGAAAGCTATCTAACCAAGCGATTTACTGCCTTCTAATAGGTGCGAGATTAATGTTCTCAGATTGTAATCGAGATCAGTGACCTAGACGACACCTAAATGAAGGATTTAAATGCAAAAGATGGATATGAAATTGAATGCAATTAATCTATATTTTTGATATTTTCTATGCAATAAGAATGAAAACTTGATATGAATCTATGCTAATATGAAAAACTTGATATGAAATGAATGCTAAATGATCTAACAATGAAGATTCTAACAATGATATGAAAACTATGAATGCAAAAATAAGATTGATCTCACAATGATGTCGATTCACAAGAGCTTTGATTCTTCAATTCTAATTCTCCAGCGTGATTGTGCAAAATATGAGATGATTTGTGAAGAGCTAAAGCCTTAATTTATAGAAATCCAGGGCTTTGGAGGTGCATGAATAAAAGCCATAAATCACTCAAATTAACTCATCTTGATTTTTGAGTTATCTGATCATAAAATATAGTTAATTCTCAAAATCATGCAAAAACAGCTTTTTAACTCAAATTAGAGTTTAGATCAGCTTTTTGAACTCCAAAAGGATGTTGAGTTCCAAAAAGTCAATAACTTGCATTGATTTTCTGATTTGGAGTTTAACTGTTTCTTTTGAATATGCATAATAATTAAGAATTAAATAAATAAATAAAGTGATTTATCCTCAACTCAACTGATTTTTGAAAATAAATAATTAATTTATGGGTTAATTAACTATTTATTCAAACTTTTATTAAAAATTATATTATTAAATAATGACAACATGCTTTAATTAATTAAATAAGAATTTAATCAATTAAAGATAGGAATTTTGATTTATTGTCAAAATTAAATAATACAATTAATAATAGATAGAATTAAATTTAATTACATAATTAAGTGGCAAATATTAAATCTAATTAATTAAATATGAAAATATTCAATTAATCAAATTTTTAGGATAAATGTGATTTATCGCCAAATAATCATTAAATTAAAGATAATTAAGATAATTAGGAATATTACTAGGAATATTCTCTGATGCAAAATTTAAGATAATCAATTATGATTCGATGATGTTTAGATGTGCCTTAGGTTAGGACTTTGATGTCGATTTTGTTCGAATTGAAGATGTAGGAGATTAATGAACTTATAGCCCATTTTTGGGGTATTACAATTACAATATAAATAATAATAATTTTAAAGTACCTGGAAGCTTAGGACATTTTAAAAGCATCAATTCTTTATCATCAATCAACAATGACGTCTGCATAACTCTCGTGTTAGAAACACAAGTAGATCCAGGAAATGATAGTGAATTATCACCAATACAGGTACTATGATCTATATTTGGCATAGTAGATGGTGTCGGTGTATCTCCTAGTCCACAAAGTTAATCCACTATGAGATGCACCCAAGATTAAAGTATAAATTATCAAATCATAATTAACACAAAACCAAATATAGAAAAACAAGGATTTACCACGCATAGACCATGAAGGCATCAATGTTTGCATGCCCCTTGTTATTGACATTGCACTCGGCAATCTCTAATGGATGTCGGTCGACCTCCTAGGAGGAGTCGCCTGCACTTGATCACCTGAATGATACATCGTTAACAAAGATATTTTGAAATAATAAAAGTAAGAGTTAACTTAAGAACTTTTTGAATGTTCCAAAGAAAAAATTCCTTGTAACTTGTCAACTTAAGGATTATTTTACATGGGGTGGTCAGAGCTTTGCTAGTACCGGCCTCACCATGATGTCCATGACTAGGTACTTGAGCAAGCAAAAAATCCTGTAACAAGAACACATACATATTTTAGTTCACGACATAAAAGACTATAAAATATAAACCTTTATTGAACTTTTCTTATAACTAAAGATTCATTACTTCGTACTTCAAAATTATGTCATTGCGCCATCAATTCATCTAGCCTCTTTAGCATCTCCTTGGTTGGATTTGCATCTTCCAAAATGCTAATAATTTATGTATTGACTCTTTTTAATTTTTTCTTCAACATATTTATTAGATTAGGGATTTCTAGGATAACCTCATCTGTATCTACAACTATTGCCTCTATTGTTGCAAGTGCTTTTTCCCTATCCTGAACATCAAATTATGATAGAAATATCAGTAAAACTATCATAATAACTCCAAAAACCCTAAATAAAATAACATAATAATATAACATTTTTTAGCTATTTAATTTGTACAATTTCAATAAGGTTTACCATTGTTGACAAATAGGTGGGAGGAGCATCCCCATGGCCTCTATCATGTGGGGTATCCATGTCGTTCTGTGACAAAGATTAAATATAAAAACTTCAGCGAACTGAAAGCAATAGACTTAGCAAAAAAAACTTATTAATAAAATGGTATATTGGAGTCATAAACTTGAGGTTAGTTTAAATGGTATATAGTACTTACCACCCTCGTGATAGTAACTTTGTTTGTATCTATGCAATTTAAATGGTAATCTATTAGCAATTTTTCCCCTACACTTATTGATTTTATCGCACACAAAAACTTGATTCCCCTTACGCACCTCAAATATGCAATTGGGTTGCTTATTAGTTGAGGAAGGTCGCGTACTATTTATAAAACCCGCAATATTCTCTATTTCTTTTGGTCTCCCATCAATGTACATAGAAAATCTTTTACTTTGATCATTTTCTTTCCATTGTATATAATTTTTTGATAGTGCATACCTACGCATACTTTCTTTATATTGAACAATCTGCATCTAATCATTGTAATTGTAACAAGAACCGACATACTCCATCAATTCAACAACTTTCTTGTAACATACCTTTATCCCATCCATGGAAAATAGGCCCAAACCATGTAATGAGGATGGAGCTATGCGATATATCCTCTCATTAACACAAAAATCAGTGTTAATTGGAGGTAGCTCATTGGGTACCCATTCTTTCTCAAGATGTGTGTACCGAAAGGGCACCTTGATGTCACCTTTAGTCTCATCATCATAAGAACATGACCCCCTTTAGCAAGGAAAAATTGCATGTGTTTATTGAATTTTTTTCTAATCTTTTGACCTCTAGTTGATCTCCCTATTTTAGTCGTACTACATGTAGAACTTTCATCTACCGTTCCCTCATTCGATGTAGATAGATCTGACAAGTACCTATTTGGTGGGTCCTACAATCCATCAAATGAGATATTGTCATGTCCTCACTTCAAATAAAATTTTGATAATAATTAAATAATATATATAGAATAATCAAGTCGTGACCCATACGTATGGTTCTTCTTTGTCTATACGTGAGAGATATAAAATGTAAGTTGAAAGTGAAGGAAAGACACAAAAATAGGAATCATATAAAAAGATAAACAAAAAGAATATAACATGACAAACTTTCTGCGTCAATTATTTGACACATTATATGATTATATAATATGTCTATTTATAACATATGTGCTCAGTGATAAAAAAGAAGAATATAAGAAAATTATATCTATTTATTGACTTATACCTGTTGATCCATGTCACTGTGTGGGATCCTTGCCAAAGGGGTTAAATTTCATGCATATGTTAATCATTTATCTTAAGTTAGCTAAAAATTACATGATATGTATGCTACAAATAACGTAGAAGACAACATGAACAATATGCAAGATCATAAACATGAACAAATTACCTTTACCTTATATGTGGAATGGAAGATTGTCAACAGCAAGGGTGATGATGTCTGTAGTCAATTACCTATTTGCAAAAAGGGTGACAACAAACAAAATATATACATGTATCAGCAATAATTAATTGAGCATCATAAGAAAAATATTGGTAATTATAAATCACATATGTTGTAATCATTAGAATTGAACACAATAAATATGTAATCATTAGAATTGAAATCAATAAATCAATATTAAATATATATACTAATCAATATAAATATATATGAATAATTCAATCAAATACCTTGTACATTTCAATCATGTCATTGATCATCTTCTTCATCCATCTCATCATCATTTCCATCATCATCATCATCATCATCATCATCATCATCGCCATCATCATGAGCATCATCATCATCTTCTTCTTCTTCTTCTTCTTCTTCTTCTTCATCTTCTTCTTCATCTTCAATATCTTCTTCTTCCATAACATTATACTTTATCGGCCTTCCTCTTGGATCATGTCTAACAACAAATGACCAACCCTGTTTATGTCGAACCTCTAAGTAAAACACTTGCTCACATTGGCTTGGAAGAACATAGGGCTCATCTCCAACTGGCTCTAATGACCTTGTATTAATCATTGTAAATCCATTATCATGTTGAATAACAATTCTATCAGGAGCATTTTGATTCAATCGTAGCCTGTACCATTTGACGACGAATAGAACTACTTTGAAGGAGTTAAAATCGCACTCAATTATATCATCCAAGATGCCATAGTATCAATTTTGAGATTGTTGAGGATGTATGTCATTTCTAGATGATATATTAGTGACCTCAAAAACTGTAGTTATCCCAAAATCATAAGTTTTATTCGTGTCATCTAACTTTTTTATGAAAAATTTGTGGCCATGATAGTACATAGCTTTGTGGTGCTTGACCTGCAATTTTTCAAGCGTGTAAAAATTATTTACATCATGAGTTGATATGAAACATATGGGTCATGATCATTAATAAATTTTTACGTACCTCTCTACCTCTTAAATCATATACTAGATTAATTACCATTGGCATAACATTGGAATCTCCATTACTATGAGCTTCTCTAACCAATGAAACAACACCTTCCCATGTTAATGAGCAACCATTTTGTTGACATCGTTCAATCTATACCATCATCGAATCAATATTGTTCACAATATATAAATGTATTGCATCCCACTCTTGACCAACTGTATAAAAAAAATACACCAATTACAAATAACTTATATTGAAAATTTATAAGAATTAATTAACTACAATAACATCTTATATTTACCTCTCACTTTTCTCAATCTACCTTTGCCCATCAAGTACTCCCCTTCGAATTTGTTAATGGAGTTGGGATCCCAAATACGATCTACATGGATCTTTGTTGCAAACTTAGGAAGATATTCACTAATGTACACCATGGTCTGGTATACCATATATCCCTCCACCATAGAACCCTCTCGATGTGCTCTCTATCAAACCAAGCCTTTCAAAAATTTTAAGTGCCTCTCAACCATCCACATTGACCTAGTTTATACAAGTCCACACAATTCAATCTCCTCAACTTGATATATAAGGTAGTGTTCTTGTGCATTGAAAAAAAGTTGAAGGTAGACACTTTTGTATTTCACACATAAGATGAGGAATTTTTCTCTTACAATATTTTATATCTTCTTTATTGATTTCTTTTGATGACAACCACCTCATGTATTTTTCAAAATCATATATAACTTGTTTGACACTATTGTTGAAGTGGTGTGGGAGAGATAGAGGTAGAATGTACTGCAATACTTATAAAATGATCTTATCAATATTTTATAAAAGAATGCAATGAAAACTACGTGCAATATAAAAATATATAGTGAATACAAAATAACATGAATTACCTTAATAAATGTATGTCAATCATGTTTTTTCATCTTTGGACCAAATTCACTTTTCTTTGATATGAGATTATTTATGTTCATAGAAAATCCTGTAGGAAATCGTATTTTTTTATGACTTCTTTTATAGCATTACTCTATTGCTCCGACAATAACCAAGTAAGGGCACTTATATCAATCTAGTCTCCATTGTTATTTGATCAAATGATATTTTTCATTGCATGATTGGATTCTTCAATGTCACTACAAATTTTGACAATTTTGTCTTTGTCACGTCTTCCATCCAACATTTTTCATAATGTCTCTGTTACATTCTTTCCAATATGCATATCATCAAACAAATGCACGATTGGGAGTTGCTCGTAGTACGACAACCTACTAAATTGCATAGGATAACTTTTTAGTCCTTTTGCAAGCTGGTCATTAATTCCTTGACGACCTTCACGAGCATCAATTACATCATCAGTAAATAAAATACAATATCAAAATATAAATTTAAAACAAAAACCATCAGATAGAATGACATTACCTCGATGATTTATTTTATTCTATTCCAACTTCCATAGGCGAGGTGTCATTCTCTGTGGCTTTGATGTAGTCTCTTCTTTCTCATTGAAAATATGTTTTTTGGTAATTAGGTACTTATGATTTCTGTGGAGAAAGTGTCTATGCTCATCGAACACTTGCTTTCCTAAACTTTTTGAATAATGAAATTTCATCTTTGGACCACAAACTAGACATGCAAATTTTCCCTTTGTCTGAAGACCTACAAGATCGTGTATAATTGGATTAAATATGTTAAGTTTGTGTTAGCACTATAACATACCAAAAAAGATGTGTTCAAAAGAGAACATACTACAAAAATGTGTTAGCCCAGGGGCATCATGTATTGTTCATACAAAAATTGCATGGAATTGAGATTGTCTTTGTCCTATTGGTCTAAAGATGTCATACATAGTGAGCCCATTCCATAACACCATAAACTCATCGATAAGGGGCTCAATATATACATAGATATCTTTAACTTGGTACTTACCTAGTTGAATGAACAAAAATATTACATAATTATTATGACCATTTTGATAGATTATTTATAATAAATTAATTTAGATGACTATTAAATGAAAAAATACCTGGAACAATCATTACCAACATTATGTGTCCCCTCTTTATGGACATCCAAGGAGGAATGTTATTGTTGATAACAAAAATAGGCCACACCGAGTAAACATATCTCATCTCTCCAAATGGATTGACACTGTCCACTGCCAATGAAAGCTTGAGATTACGAGGTTCTTCTTTAAAGTGTGGCCAAGTTTACTCTATTTCCTTAAATTCTGAACTATCCATAGGCATTCGCATAATGTCATCTCGACTTCTATTGTGTGCATGGTAATCCATAAATTGTGCCAAGCTATTGCACTTGAATAATTGTTGCAGACGTGAAATAATGGAAATAAACCGAAGAACCTTGTGAGGCACCTTTTTTGTTATTTGATCTTATTGATATCTACTAATATGACAATCAGGGCATTCTGTTGCAAATTCATGTTGTTTATGATATATAATATGATCATTCGGACATGCATGTATTGTTTGATACTCCATTCCAATATCTTTCATAATGGCAGATAATTCTCGGTATGAGCGAGGTAGAATATTTGATGGTGGTAACAAACACTCACCTATCAACCTATGACCAAAAATATAATTTGTTAATATAAAGAATATTAATTGCTACATGATTCACCATTTGTTAACTATAAGGGAATTACGACTAAAAAAATGAAAAAAGATGACATACCTTAACATACGTGTCATTGCTACATTGGATAAACCATTCATAACCTTCAAGTTCACCAACAAAAATACAGTGGCAAGAAGAGTTATTTGGGAGCCTTCGTATAGGGGCTCGTGTGCCTTCTCAAGTATAGGTACATCAAGGTCATCTGCATCAACATCATCATCATCATCATCATCATCTTGATCATCGTGATCATCTTGATCAGCATGATCTTCTTGATCATCATGATCTTCCATGGGATCATTACCTTCTACTTCTATATTCACACCTCCATGTTCCCTCATTTTGAAATCCACATTCTCCGGATTGTCATGGTCCATAACATGAAACCCAGGGTGGTTGACCTAGATCAAAATGATGACCTTAAATTACCATGACCATGATGTCAGCATCAAATCATGTCTTATGTATTTTATAAATTTTTAAAATACATACCAATGGACGAAATTCATTTCCCCCTTCAATGTGACCATGTTGCCTACAATGTTCCTCGACTATTTTGATTAGATATCTTCGAGTCTTTAAGCCCTTACAAATTTTGCAAGGACAATAACATTTTCCATCACCTTTTCTTTTGAAGTTAGACCAAAATCTAGCAATTGTCTCCCTATTTTGTTGTGGGTTGATATCATCAGACATGGTCTTTCTTGAATGGAATGACTCGTTGGTGGAAGAAGGATGATTTGTTTGCAACCTACAGATACAAATCGTCACTGAACAACCATTTTCTCAACTCTAATTTTCTCAACACAAAGGGACATTTATCATACCATAGAAACCTGATTATTTTACTATGGAATACACCAAGGAGTACCATCAAAAATATTAACCATTTACAATCATGAAAAGTAAACCTAAATCAAATAGCTCATTTTTTTATCAGCAACTGTAGTCTCAGTGTATATGAAAAATGAAAGAAATATGAAGCTGAAATAAAATAGTGAACAAAAATTCAAATTCAAGGCCTAATTTATCAAGAGCAACAAACAATGCATAACTCCATGACAATCAAAAAAATCATTAAGACTATAATCACAAAAAGAAACACTCTTTGTCAACAACGTTCAAAATCATCAGGACTATAGAAAAATAATCAAGACTATAGAAAATCAAATTTTAGAAATGGATGATTTTGATGCTTTGCCATTACAACAATTGAGCATTCATCATTTGGTATTGTGTATTCCATTTAAGTATGTCAACAATGTTCAAAATCCTATCACCAAGCACAAACATAGGAAATCAAAAAGGAACAAAAGATAAAAAATAAGAAAAATCATTAGGACTATAGAAAAAGCAAGTTCTAGAAATGGATGGTTCTAATGTTTTGTCATTACAATAATTGAGCATTCATCATTTGGTACTTCTTGGTGTATTCCATTTAAGTATGTCAGGCACAAAGTATTCCATTTGCATTTGACAAACATGCAGATTTTACCAAGCATTTATGTAAGGGTCAAGGACCTATAGGTATATCTAAGTTTGTTATATGGCCATTGATGTCATTATTATCAATTGCACTTCAAATTGCAAAGATGCCAAAAATATGTAAAATTGCATTTTTATAACTGACTGTGCAGGTTAAGAAGAAGTTGAAAATTAGTTTGTAAGGGGATTTTGGTTGGTTTTGTACGTGATTTTTATGGGAGAGGAGTTTTAGAAGTTGTGGGGAATTGTGTATGGTCAAAGAAGACAATGTAATGAACTACCAATCAATAAACTTTTAATTCTTTACAAACAGTCACTTCTCTGCTCGTGAAGACACAATCTGGTGTTTATATTATTAAACTCTATTCAATGCAACATTGATAGGAAAAGCATTCATTGATTGGTGTTATAAGTTTTGATCATTCCATGTACTGATTATATTGTTTTGAAGTCTTAAAATCAAATAATTTTAGTCCTTTTATTGATTGTACCTATACAGTGCTTGGCATGCAAACAATCTTTGTCTTGAAGAACCAATGATTTCCTAGGCTCTCCCACTTTCTATGTTTAATGTGACTTGTGGGAGAAGCCTTGCATTGTATTACCTAGGCCTATAAGTGTTTATGCGGGGAAGGTGAAAGGAGGCAAGGAACAATGACTATCTTCCAACTTTTGAATTACATTTCTATTGCACTACTAATGTTGTTGAATATGAAACCTTCATTCCAAGTTTGTAATTTGGTGTTAACAAGGGAAAATAGTAACTGCAACATCACTACCAAGATATTACAAAAAACTTGCAATTTTTTTCAAGTATAGCTTACAAACATTAGAAGTCTTGTGAAGAGTCTTGGTGAGTTTAAGCGCCCTTTTGAAGAACTTTAGAAATATTGAATACATCATTGCTTTGTCAAATAGTCTTGGTCTAATAGAACTCCCAATAATTCTTAAACATACTTTATCTAATATGATGAATTCTTAAACAATTAAGGTTGGAGTAGACATAGTTATCACACAGTTTTTTGTGTTGTACAAGGAAGATTTGGCTAGGTCAAATCTTCCTTCGTGTAGCAATCTACAGAATTAGACCTTTATTAAGAATTCATCATATCAGATAAAGTAATTTTGACCAACATGGGAATAGAAGTAAAAAAAAAAGGTCAAATTTTATACATATATCCCGCCTACCAGCACATTTTATTTTATTTCATTTTGGCATAGTCCGCGAGCAAAGGAGTGCTGAAGGAGGCGGTATAAGGTGGGAAGCTGCACTAGGTCAACATTGCGCGCCTATATGCAAGTAAGTTCAAACAAGTGGTTGAATATCACGGAAGTGCAGACCGGTGAGCAATAAAATATTCATTTTAAATCTTAACTAATAGATTAAGCATCTTATTACTATGCTTAATGTTCCATTTAAAAGCATTTTTCACAAAAAACAAAATTACAAAACTGAACCAATGGCATGTTTACAACAAAGGTCTAATAGAACTCCCAACAATTCTTAAACATACTTTATCTGATATGATGAATTTTTAAACAATTATTAAAGAATTCATCATATCAGATAAAGTATGTTTAAGAATTATTGGGACTGGTCCTTTGGCGTGTATTAAATAGAATAGAGTTTTCGGCATATTATTATCATTCTATTTCTTTGTTGTAAACATGTCATTGGTTCAGTTTTGTAATTTATTTTTTGTGTTAAATGCATTTAAAATAATTTTTTGTGTTAAACTCACCAAGACTCTTCACAAGACTTGTAAGTGATATATTTGGTGTTATTAACTTACATTTGCTTCAATTCAAGGACTTTAGAATATACTCCAAAAGTGATTATGTAATGAAGGAAGTGAAAGGGAAGGATCTTGATTTAGGTCAATGGATATTTCAACATGATTTTGGGCAAGATCTTATCATGAGTGGATGGGTGTGGATGGCGGGATGGGGGTGTATTGGTCAATACGATCTGCTCATGAAGACACAATCTGGTGTTTATATTATTAAATTCTCTATTCAATGAAACATTGATAGGAAAAGCATTCATTGATTGGTATTATAATTTTTTATCATTCCATGTAATGATTATATTGTTTTGAAGTCTTAAAATCAAAGAATTTCAGTCCTTTTATTGATTGTTCATGTACAGTGCTTGGCATGCAAACAATCTTTGTCTTGAAGAACCAATTATTTCCTAGGCTCTATCAAATAGTTGGCAAGCAATGATGTATTCAATATTTCTAAAATGCTTCAAAAGGGTTAAACTCACCAAGACTCTTCACCAATACACCCCCCATCCCACCATCCACACCCATCCACTCATGTCAAGATCTTGTTCAAAATCATGTTGAAATATCCATTGACCTAAATCAAGATCCTTCTCTCTCACTTCCTTCGTTACATAATCACTTTTGGAGTATATTCTAAAGTCCTTGAATCGAAGCAAATGTAAGTCAATAACACCAAATATATCACTTAAACTCACCGAGACTCTTCACAAGACTTCTAAGTGATATATTTAGTGTTATTGACTTACATTTGCTTGGATTCACAAGATCTTGACATGAGTGGATGGGTGTATTGGTCAATGTGATCTGCTCGTGAAGACACAGTCTAGTGTTTATATTATTAAACTCTCTATTCAATGCAACATTGATAGGAAAAGCATTCATTGATTGGTATTATAATTTTTGATCATTCCATGTATTGATTCTATTATTTTGAAGTCTTAAAATCAAAGAATTTTAGTCCTTTTATTGACTTTTCCTGTACAATGCTTGGCGTGCAAACAATCTTTGTCTTGAAGAACTAGTGATTTCCTAGGCTCTGTCAAATAGTTGGCAAGCAGTGATGTATTCAATATTTCTAAAGTGCTTCAAAAGGCTTAAACTCACCAAGACTCTTTACCAATACACCCCCCATCCCACCATCCACACCCATCCACTCATGTCAAGATCTTGTCCAAAATCATGTTGAAATATCCATTGACGTAAATCAAGATCCTTCCCTCTCACTTCCTTCTTTACATAATCACTTTTGGAGTATATTCTAAAGTCCTTGAATCCAAGAAAATGTAAGTCAATAACACCAAATATATCACGTAAACTCACCAAGAATCTTCACAAGACTTCTAAGTGATATATTTGGTATTATTGACTTACATTTGCTTGGATTCACAAGATCTTGACATGAGTGGATGGGTGTGGATGGTGGGATGGGGGGTGTATTGGTCAATGTGATCTGCTTGTGAAGACACAGTCTAGTGTTTATATTATTAAAGTTTCTATTCAATGCAACATTGATCGAAAAAGCATTCATTGATTGGTGTTACAAGTTTTGATCATTCCATGTACTAATTATATTGTTTTGAAGTCTTAAAATCAAAGAATTTCAATCCTTTTATTGACTGCTCTTGTACAGTACTTGGCGTGCAAACAATCTTTGTCTTGAAGAACCAATGATTTCCTAGGCTCTATCAAATAGTTGGCAAGCAATGATGTATTCAATATTTCTAAAGTTCTTCAAAAGGCTTAAACTCACCAAGACTCTTCACAAGACTTCTAAGTGATATATTTGGTTTTATTGACTTACATTTGCTTGGATTCAAGGACTTCAAAATATTGACTTACATGGGTGGTGTATTGGTGTAGAGCACCTAGGCCATTCAGTTTTGCTTTGGGACTTGAGTTCTATATTTTGTTTTTCTTTGTAATAAAGGATGTCTTCTAAATTCCTAGACCATCCTATGGTTTGGTTTTAGTCCTTCTTGTGTGGAGTGGTGCATGGTCGAAGAAGACAATGTAATGAACTACCAAGCAATAAACTTTTAATTCTTTACAAACAGTCACTTCTCTACTTGTGAAGACATAGTCTGGTGTTTATATTATTAAACTCTCTATTCAATGCAACGTTGATAGGAAAAGCATTCATTGATTGGTATTATAATTTTTTATCATTCCATGTACCGATTCTATTGTTTTGAAGTCTTAAAATCAAAGAATTTCAGTCCTTTTATTGAATTAACAAGATCTTGTGTTAAGATGAATGCAAAAGCCAAAAGGAATTTGAATTCATTGCAAACATTTTGGGGTTTTTTTTTTTCCATGTTCAGGACATGATTTTCCACCAGGGACTGATACCACATCATTATTTTTTGCCTACAACTAAGGGCACACAATTAACAGAGGTTTTATTCTAAATTTTTAACAGTTCATAGTTAAACAAAGTTTCATTGGCTTGCGATTGAGTTTTTAATAGCTTTTATTTTCCGCACTTATGTGATATTCAACCATTTATTCAACATTTTTTTACAATGAAACCAAAAGTAGTATCAATTTTACCTTGAACTTAGTTGATGTGGAAACAAAGAACCCACCCTTAGCTGACTGCTCTGTATCTCTGGAAATTGAACACTATTAGAAGTGGAAATTCATGGGCCACTTTTAATGGTGTTCATGCCACTTCTAATGGTGGCTTGAACACCATTAGAAGTGTAGAGATTAGGGTTTCAAACCTGTGACAAATGAAAACAATTTGAAGAAACAAAAAAAATTACCCTTCATTAAGCAAATGCCAAAAAAATTGAATCTCTTACCAAGGCTACAATGAAATGGTTGAAATCAAATGCCTATTCCTCTTGATGCTTGCTTGGGTTTGAGAATAGAAATGTGGAAGAGAATTCCTGAACTTATAGGATAGATGCATATAGGGGGTGTCCACATACAGCTTCCCTCCTTATATCGCCTCCTTCAGCACTCCTTTGCTCGCGAACTATGCCAAAATGAAATAAAATGCAACGTGTCGGTAGGTGGGATATATGTATAAAATTTGGCTCTTTTTTTTTAAACTTCTATTCCCGTGTTGGTCGTAATTACGACCACTATTTATGGTCGTAATTTTGACCAACACGGGAATAGAAGTAAAAAAAATCAAATTTTTCTTCTATAAACCGACCATGGAAATTCATTTTATAACTTGGTCGGAAATGTTGGTCTAAAAAGTGGGTCAAATGTACTAGTGCAATAACTCAACCAAAGACTCCAAGAGTCCTCCATGGCTCCAAAATGTTACACATCTCCAATCATGGACATGAAAATATGAAAGAACTATTTTGCAACAATAGAATCTAAGAGTCCCTCAAAAATATTTGCATCACTAGAGAAGATCACCCATCACCATGTGATGAATCTACAGACACCCACTAAAGCTCTCACTAAACCATGATACCAAGCTCTCTAAGCATCATGAAAAAACATCTTCTACTCTAAATATCATCCAAGTCTACGCACATAAATTTATGTCTCTAATAACACCAAGTAGAACCAAGATTTCCAAACTAAGGAAATAAATCATCACTATCAAAATCGCACACAAAACTATGTCCAAACTATCGATGACATCATGATAAACATGCAACATGTCCCCATAACTAACTAGCTAGATACTAATGTCACTATCCATCCTCTCATCTCATAGAAAACATATCAATGTACAAGTGACCATCGACAAGCTCAACAAACAAATTTGCATCAACATTGAATCAAACCTGGTGGATATAGCTATTCCACATATAAGTCATCCCACCACAACCAAATAGGTTGTAACACCTATAAGTTGCATGGAATGTAGATCCAACCATTGTAACATGATAAATCATCATCACGTCAATAATTGCAAATCTATGGTCTCAAAGAGAATAATAATGGTGAAAACATGATTCAAACACCAAATCAAGCATAGATTTGATTTGCAATCATATCCACATTGAGTACCATACCTGGGAAACTCATTAGGAAAATATTACATAAAGGTTGAGTGATTAATCATGTACCAACGTCTCCATATAGAGAAGGCCACACATCTCCTAAAAATATGTATGAAGCATACATGTAGAGGTGCAACTTTCTCATCAAGAAATACTTCAAAGAAAACATGACCTAGAAATAGCTCATCCATAGATCTACAAATATAAAACCCGCATAATTATCATGTTTGATAACACACATTTGTTTCCCTATCCACTTGTCATTTGGAAGACTCAAAAGTATGAAAAGCGCCAAACATGATTAAACCATAAAAATGGATTAGCATAGATGACCATCACCATATACTTTGGACAAAAAAATCTATAAAACATGGGCAGATCCAACAAACATGAATTTGAGACATGCAAGTACAACCATCCATAAGGAAGAAGAGGTTCACATACTCCAAGTTCATTTTTTGGCCAACTCCATAACCTCTTTCATGTACATGCATACAAGATAGATTGGATATTCCAAAAGCTTCTATATCATCCAATTATCAACTTCATATCCTCCATGTATTCAGGGATAATAAATCAATGTTCTCCAATATCAGGGACTAGACCAAGCACCCAATATAAGCACATTCACACCATAGTTAGGACAACCCAAGTTTCTCCATTTTAATAGGGGACCTCATACAAACACCCAATATGAAAACTTTGTTGTACATAACCACAAAGTGTAACAACACCCCATGCATTAGGATTATTCCACTGTTAAACAAGAGCTTCAGATCATGATCATTTCAACATGATAAGGGTTATCCTTTTTGTCTTCTTTATCCTTCAAAATTCATGTTGTCTCTTAGAAAATAAAACAATTGCAAGACTTCCACTCATCAAGGGATCAATCACCAATCAATCCTTCAACTTTCCTCAAGCTTACCAAGCTAAGAAACCTTAACACAAGGAATACCGAGAACCTTAAACATTATGGATCCTCACACGCAATGACATGAAAGGCCATGCAAGTACATGCAACCCACTTGCAAGTACATGCAACTCACATACATATACATGCAAGTCACTTTCATGCATATGCAAACCACATAACTGAGTTTTGATACCAATTGAATGGAAATGAGGGTATCCTAGAAAGCAATTTGAGATCATTATGTGCATCCTTTATCCAATGTTTCTTAACAAAACAAATTACAACATGTTGATACAAACACATACTACTATGCCATAAAGTGGAATCAGACATAGTTTATTCCCCATGCATTAATCCGTAAAGGAAAGTAGTTGCAATCAATAGATCTTTTTAGATCAAATAGGTTTTAGTAGCATTACAACATTTAGATTCAAAGCACAAAATCATAAACAAATAGAATAAGATAGAAGAATAGAACAAAAATTTATGTGGGGAAAACCCCTTTTAGTAAAAAACCCCACTCCAAAACCATAGAGCCAATGTATTATACAACAACAAATACAGTTACAAAATATTTGTAGGCTTTAAGCTTTTACATGGAAATTTACATCATATTCCATTTTTGCAAGAAATTTACATCACGTTCTATTTTTGCAAGAAATCCAACAACATGAAACCTATATGGATCAATCTCTCCTCAAACTCCTCTAGAAAACACTTGTATTTATAGAGCTTATAATGTAATCAATGTCAAGTTTCTAGAGCCCATGCTTAGGCATGAGGATGTCATATGGAAGATGTCAAATCCATCACATATGCAAATGGTAATTTTTTAAATGACAACTCATACAAAAATAGTAAATAGATCTCCAAAGGCGTCCCACAATTCTTGCAAACTTAACATGAAATAGAAACTTCATTTTTCACAACTCTCGCATAAATTGTAGCTTCCAAGCTTGACTCTTCAAAGTGGGCACCGACTTCCTACTAAATATGATCATTTCATAATTAACTCAACAATTTCAAGACACATGTCACCAAAGCAAACCTTTGAGAATTTTTACAAACTCCTCTCCCCAAATGAACACCCAAGTGATAAGTGGCACTTTGTTGAGCTCTCCATACATTACATGTAGGAATATCCTCCCATATGGGTCCCACAAAGTAATATGACAACTATTAAAGTTACCACTTAGGATATAGTGCAATATTTACATCAAATATATTTCAAATATTAAATGCAAAGACTGTAAGGTTGAGACACCTATATTCTAACAATTTTGAAGTGTAAAGAGGAGGTAGTTTTGGCTATGGAATCCTACCAAAAGGAGGTGAAGATTGTGTTCTCACTAAAACAATTGGAATTTTATGTAATGATCTTCCTCTTATCTTAAGTGGTGATAAGTGTAGATGCTCAAAAGGCTTTGAGCTCTATTGTGTGCAATCTTCTCATCATCTTTCACATTTGATCTTCTAGTCACTAGGCATGCAAAATATTGCCTCTAGAAACAAAGAATACTTACGTACCAAATATCAACATGTTGAAAAAATAATGAGTTGTAATAGCTCAAACACCCCACCGGCTTGCCAAAAAATGTTGTCACATTGGAATGGACCCTATGAAGGATTGGTGAAGCTAATTTTCCTTTCGATTGACACATGGAACCAACCCTTCTAGAGATTCACTCCAACTTACAAGTTGCACATAATCTAGGAGTGTTTCCATTATATCAATTAGAATGAGAATAAGCTTCATCAATCCTCCATAGGGTATATTCCAAATAACACTTCCATTAGATAATAAAAAAAAATTTTAAAATACCTTTCTAAAGATCCTTGAATATGTATGTGCTTTTCTTAAACAAATGCTTTCCTTTAAAGTTGGAAAATAAAGAAATAGGGTTATTCTTGGATTGAATTGGTTTGTTCCACTAAATAAAGGATGACAAGAAGTTAAGACCATGTCTAAATGAACTAGATCATACCAAGTAAGTTGTTGAAAAATCATTTGGCAAGCCTTCCAAATGTTGATGAAGAGGGTAAAACCATGAGTTTTGAAGGTTGTCATTAGCACTTTGTCTTACCAAAACACATCATGTCAAGGGTTACTAATGATAGCCTTTTGGACATAACCTAACCAAATGCTTACATGGTTGTCATCATCCATTACTCTAATAATCTATTTGGTAAAGAAACAAATGCTTTAAAAGAGTAGATATATGATGCCGAAACGACCTTTGTACTGGAGTTGAATGTGGAGTGTGATGGAGCTAAGAAGCAGTAAGTGTTCATTGAATGTTGCCTCATTTAAACCATGAAGATGTATGATCAATTAAATTAGATGGCCATAATATTTATTTTAGAGGGAAGTTAGTAGGAGTTGTAAACATGGATAGCAATTATAAGTTTGTTGTCCACTTGATCACAACCAACCATAAATAGAAATTTATTACTCCAATGAATAAACCAAGCTTGCATATCAAAAAGAGTTACACCTAAACCAAAGGAGATACCAAGATAATATATTTCAGTGCCATGATAAAGCAAATTCTAATCAAGTGGGATTTAAGAGGAAGGCTTTTCCAAGCTAATCATAAGAACTTAATTGTTTGCAGAGATTTGGAATTTCATATGCAAATGAACAATTTAAGAACATTCATGGCATTGTTCAATTCATCATTCATGGCATTGTTCACTTCACTAGTCATGTTTTAAAGAGAAGGTAAGCAATCATCAACAAAGTGGGATTAAGAGCATAAGCATTCTAAGCGAGGGAGTGCCTAAGTATCTGGAGTGAACATGATTAAGGAGATAGCCTAGAGCTTCAACAATTAAGTCATATAAGAAGGGTGCAATATGATAGAATTGTCTGACTGACTTTTGAAGGGAGAATAATTAACATGCTAGTTTTGCAAAAGGTCCAAAGGCCTCGAAGAATTCAATAGACAATCTATCCAGCCTAGGGTTCTTCTCATTAGCCATGCGAGCTAGAGCAAAATACATTTCTTCCATAAAGAGTTATTCAAGGTGGTTATTGTAATCTTTGTCAATCATTTAGGGATGCATTCTCCAACAATGTCTTCTAAGATAGAGGTGAGAGTCATTAATATACTTGTCAAGGAAAAGCATCACAAAAGGTGTGCATTATCATGCTAAGATATATTTGGGGATCATTATGATGGTCTTGGATGGAAGAAGTTTGTTCATGTTTGTGCTTATGGTTCAAGTATTGGAAAAAGAACTTAGGAGCTCTAAATCCATTGATCCAATTTACTCTCACATAGGCCGCCAACTATTGCAAGTGGGTTCAAAAAGAAGGGTTATAGTCTTTCCAATCTGTTATGTTTCCAAGAAGCCATGTTACCACAAGGGTTTAGAAAGATAGTCCATACTTCTCTCCAAATGACCTCTTAGGGGTTTTTCCAATCTCTCTATATTTCTAAGAGGTTCTTTTGCCATACTCTAAAAATGGTGGCGCAACAAGAGAGAACATTCCTACAATGCAACCCATCCCTATTCCAAAAGTTATGGTTCAACATTCCAAATGGTTATTTAGGCATCAATCCTATATTTGAAAAGTCGATAATTTACTTATAATGCCAAGAGTTATGGTTCAACATTCCACATGGTTATAATGAACTATGAAATCCTATTCCATTCTATTTGTTAAATTCTTATTTTTAGTTTTTTAATCATTCTCTGTCTTCCATATTTGTGTGACAATAGAAACTCTCGTACGTTACTTTTTTTTAATTTCTAAGCATTTACCGCAAGTCAAAATATGTTACACTTAGAGTGCATTTGGTCAATAAACTTTCTAGAGTTACTTCATGTGATCCTCCTTCCACTTGTCGTTTGATCTAAATTTGACTTTGCTTGATGTAGCTCTATGTAGCTATCTTTCGCTGCTGAAAATGAGGTTGATGCATTGGTCAAACTTTTTTAAGGTTTTTTCACGTGAGCTCTTTTTTTGGCAAATTGACAGATGCCTATGAGGCGGAGCTGGAAATTTCCTCCAACTTCAAAGTTTTTTCCATTAGCATCATTAGAAGAGGCAACCACTAATTAAGTAAATTTTTGTTTAGGGGAACTCTTTTTAGATGTATCTATGATATCGGGATGCAATATTAAGTTTTTCAAAGATCATCGAACCACAAGCTTCTAAAAAAAATTCAGCTAAATTTTTTACTATTAATAATGCTTATGACTACCTAATTGTAAAAAGCTCCTATTTTCTCTGCATAATGTTTTGAAAAATTTTAGACCTCTCCATGGGACCATAACCAAAAGCACTTCGATTGAAAAGAGTCCAATGATCAAGCAAAGGTCCTGAGTAATACAAAACAAAATCACACTTTGGAAAGAGGATTCAACGCAACTGAAAAGAGCATCAAGCTGTGAAAGAAAGCCAAGCTAGTTCAAGGATGACAATACAATTTCTACCCTATAATATAGATGCTCTCGGTTCTACTTTTATAACAGCCCAGACATGAAGGCCAACAAAATCCAATTCCTACGCCCGCAATAAAAAGCAACCATTCTGATTAAGAAAAAATATGAATCTACTAGTCTGTGACATCAGGTCCCCTCCCTAGAGAAGAATTCATCAGATATCCTTGATTGGCACCGGAAGCTTGAATAACAGGAAATGCTTCACAAGCAGATGGACATATATATATCTAGTTTAAACCAAATACAAACACAAGTCGGTCAATAACTAATTTATGATATTCTAACCAAAGATCCTGTTACACATGTGAGAAAAAATATATATTATGAGATATTCTATGATTATTTCCAATATCAATTATATCAAAGTACAAGTTTCATTCACATGAGTCGGAAAAACTTTCCATAGATCAAAAATAAGGATATTGTTTGTACAGGCTGAATTGTCTTTCCAAAAACTAGTAAAATGATAAATAAATAGACTGCCTTTGATGGTCTGCTTAAGCCATGGTAGTAATAATGGCCCTCACCCATTTGAATTAAATTTTCTGTATTCGCAAAATCTCAACTATTAGAATAAATTACAAAATATTACATGCACTTGGAAGTAGTCCCTGGATAAAACACCAAACAGATTTCATAAACAATTCTCCTTCCAATAGTGATACCCATGATATTTAAGGACTGTTAGGATGTAGACTTCATCAGAACCCACCATCATGATTCTATCTTGCAATACTTTTAGTCTTGTCTGAGACACTAGAAATGCGTAAATAAAGTACATATCCAACAGGTCTTAAGCTATTTGCATACAGTGTGTCACAAGAGCTGCTCATTATGTATCCAAATTTTGCAAATCTTCATCTGATCGAATCCGTTTTGAAGATGGTAATTCAGGCCCAAATTCCAAATCCAGAGTGCTCTCATGATATTTCTTGTCAGAGGCTTTGGTAAAACTTGAACTTCCGAGCTCCACCATTAGCTGCTTTCCATCTGCAGCAGTTCTCTTGGAAACGGACAATTTTCCAAGCTCTTTGTTATCTTCCTCTAATGTGCTTAAATTTGTATTGGAACATCTTGCATTAAGTTCTTCCTCAAAAGAGTTTCTTGAGGAGCCCCCAGGAGATGAATCAATGCAACCACCTATGAATGGTCCATGATTCATGATTAATCTACCTGCTCTTTCTTGCTCCTCAAACATTTTCTTGAGGGATTTTCCCTGTTCTTCTATCCGCAATTGTAGACTCCTTTGGATCTGCACTATTGCAACAAAACTTTACAAAACCATAAGAATGTCCATATGTGCATAAGCACAAGACAAACTATTAAATTAAAAGGTATTAATACCTCTAGTTGTTCATGTAGCTGCTTTTGGACCTCCATCTGTAACTGTAAAGCTTCTGTAATCTGCATTCCACTATTTAGCAAGTAGAGAGTATTATCAATTAAGACTGCTTAGAACACTTCCTTTGGAAAGCATAAATCCCATGCAACACACAGAATTGGTGACAAAATAACTCTTTAACTCCACAAGTTAGAAAGGAAAGGAAGGTACATGAAAAGCCATAGTAAGCAGGAATTAATAGATACAACGAAATTGAACATTGGGAAGAAGGGGCCATATTAAGAAATATGAAAGTAACTGGAAAACAATTTTTCATGAATGGAGGTAACTAAAGATAGTCATTCTACGTGAAAGAGTCTGCAATTCATGTTAGGTCATTAACATTTTGATATATTATATTTGATATGGTTACTTAAATCAAAGAATAATCATATAATATTATTGAACCATGGTGAATCAAGGATCACCTCATATAATAATGCCCTCTTTAGTATTAAGTTTATTGTTTATTATTTCATTCATATTATTAATGTGAAAATTGTTTTTTTCTTATGATCAAAGGGTTAAAAGCTTTAAGGATGACTTTTGTCTCATGTCAAAGCACTGAAATAATGTAGGCATCCCTCCCAATTTGTGATTGTGGGGTGATGTTACATATTATTGCACTTTGTGTCAAAGGAATGGAATAACATGAATTCTCTCTTTGGACTAGAGTGAAATATTGAATTTCCAATGCTTTGACGTGTATTAAATACAAATATGAGAAACAACCAGTGATTTAACATCATCAACATTGCTTGGGGAGCCTAATAAATGAATGATACAACCTTCAAATGAGTCGCATTTGTTCATTCACAAATACACATCATGGCTTCTCACCAATTAATCCAAATAAATTGGAAATCCAATGGACAAGAGACTCAATTGTAACTCAACGTATTTATGTGTTACAAAAACAATGAACTGGAGCAAAGGAAATGAACATAATAAACACATATGATACTATAATGTCCCCATTTTTCAGACTTCGGGATTAGCTTGGTTTGGCGACCCTTTTTCAGCGGTCCTATGTTTGAGCCTATTGATGATGTTGATGACAGTGCTAGTGTAGAGGATATTGTGGACATCACTATGGGTTTTGACTCACTTGATGTGAGTGTTAGTTTTCAGGATTGCATGCTAAATGCGAGTTCTTCTAATTCTGATTTCTATGACAGTAATGAGTCCAATTGGCAGCGGCATGAGATGTCAGAGGTTTTACAGGTTGGTAATATTGGCATCGATGATGTGGGCACTACTGATGTTATGTATGAGGATGATTCATGCTGCAGCAAGTCGGGTATATTATATCAGATATTGGATGATGATAGGCCCCAGGATCATAATTTACAGGGACTTATTGTAGATAGTGAGGATTCTCAGAGACACGAGTCCATTCAGGTAGAGAAGATTGCACATCATGTCTTTTGTAGTTCGCAAATTTTCAGCTCAGATCAGCAGATGGGAGCAGTTCACTCTGTGAACAACCCCTTATTTGATGTGAATGTCGTTATGACTTATGACAATCCACTATTTGAGCTTGGTGATGGTCCCTTACAAGAGTTGTACGATCATGATGATTGGGATCCGACTTGTGCACTTGTTCATCAGGCAGATTACACAGGAGGCCAGTCAGGCCTAGCTGATCAGTTTTCAGGGGTGTACACGGTGAGGAGTGCTTATAGCTTTATATTTGATCCTCACGTTCAAGATATCTATCAGTCACGCAGTTCTTCAGCACTTCCTTTTTATGACTGGTACGATGATTTGGTTAGTTCGAAGACTGGGAGTAAGTCCAGTCTGTTGGTTGAGTTACTCCTATGTGAGTCACTCTTAATTGAGTTTCTCCCACATGGCGATCCTGTTGCAACATCATCAATTCGGGTGTTGAGTATAGATTCTCAGTTACTAATGTTGGTACTGTTGATGATGTTGGCTTCTTCACAAGCGTATGAGGTTGATCGGGACATTATTCATGACCATCCTTGGGATCCGGGTGGTTTGTGATGGTTGTTTGTTTTTTCCTGATTGCTTGAGGACAAGCAATCTTGGGAAGGGAGGACTATAATGTCCCCATTTTTCAGACTTCAGGATTAGCTTGGTTTGGCAACCCTCGCAAGCTAATTAGGCATTCAGAGGGGGTCAGATTGTGGAGCCAGTGTTGGAACTCCATTCTGGAGGTTTAGTTTATCATATCTGCTCTTCGTTCGGGTCAATTTGGTCGATTTACTATTTTTAGTAAGTGGTATTTTGGGTATGGCCTGGATTAGCAAGGTGTCTGCACAAAGCATCAAATGTTTCAAGATTGAGTCTTAAGGAATCTCCAGTTTGAGAGACTTACTATTTATAGTAAGTCTATTTTTAGCAACTGGCTATTTTTGGCAGTGGGTTATTTCCGGCAGAGCAGTTGGTGTTTGAGGCTCTGGTGTCGGAAATGAGGTTATTTCAGTCAGCAAAATTCAAAGGCTTTTGGTTTTAAAAGTTATCATTATTAAATTAAACTATTTTAATTTAATAACTTTAATACTTTATAACTTTAATGTTATAAAGTGAAGAGGTCATTTAAAAGCCTTTTTAATGAAAAAAAGTGAAATTGTGCTTTTTCCAAAAAAGCTATATATTCTACTCGAAAAAGCACTTTCATTCATTCATGGTTGATTTGATAAAATTTATTAAGTCTCTTGGCTGTGAGAAACCGGCTAGGGTTTTGAGGACTGATTCCTCTTCTGGCAATTTGAGCCATCACAAATTGGTGGTGAATTTTGCAGCTGCTGATATTGAATTAAATTCAGTGCTAATGTATACTGGGTTTATGAGAAGTTTGTTTTGCAGGCAAATCAATTTATTCATTCTGGAGTTTGATTTGTCTTCCTGCTGGAGTTCTGAAATTGTTTGGACGAGTTCTGTGTTTCTTCATTTGGTAATTGCATTCGAATTTGCTGAGGTTGTTTTTATTGGGAAATCTGTTGTTAATTAATTGTTGATGCTGCAATTAATAAATTAGTGTTCGGATTTTTGGTGAAGTTATTTCTACAGGAGAATCATTTGTTCTTAAGGATTCTGAATTGTTTCATGGCTGAGGTTTAATAATTGATTGAGAGATTGGGAGAGATCTTCTTGCAGATGCTAAATTAATTATATTGAGATTGAATTCACAAAATCTGGAAACCCACATTAATTACATGGCTGCATTTTTTAATTGGGAATTTGAGGAGCTTCATTGTTTGCTCATGTGACTGGAAAACAGGGTCAAATTAATATTTCTGCTGAAACCATCAACACAGCAAGCCAACCTCATAATATTACATCTTGTCATGAATGTACAGGCTGGAGTTTAGGTGTTAGAGAATTGTGGTATGTTTTTATGAAAGACATTACAAAATTACAAGCATTTTCGAATTGCCAGGTGCCTTTGAGTTTTTTATATTAATTGAAATGCTTATATATTTTGTTTGTAATGAGAAATGAGAATCAATTAAATTATTAAAGAATGTCATTTTGTCTTGGTTGGATTATTTTGAATTTTGGTGAAGATTGATTATTAAATTGCAATTAAAAGATTTATTGAGCAAGTGCTGCAAATATTTTAAATAAAATAAGTGGATTTGGAAGAAGCCAATTTTGGTTCTTCATAGTGGTATCAGAGCTTTGATCTTGCCAGCCTGGAGGGTATGAGGATTTAGCAATGGCATGCAGGTTTGTGCCTGGCATGCATTATGTCTGCAGGGGTAGAGCTCCACCCCCGCCAAAACGAAATGAACAAGGCCCATAGGTTGATCGTGCAGGCAATAGGCACAAAGATAATATTGGCAATGATGTTGATAGGGAAGCCAGAGATGCTTTTAGAAATTTAGCAGAAGGTCAGCATCATGTTGCAAATGCATTGCAACAACTTTCAGACACTCTACAACGCATCGCATTACCAAGAGATTATGCTAGAGACAGAGGTGCGAGGAGTGTTTCAGTTAGATCACATAGGCCACAAGCAGATAACAAGCGTGATTATAGAGATGACTGTATAGGTATTTATGATAGGCCTCTTCGTCCTACTTTCTTGAGCACTGAGCTGGATGCAGTTAGTAAAGAGATAGAGTCGACACCTTTCATTGATGATATGGTGGCACAGTTTGCAGAGTGGAATGTTCTTCCAGAAGCAATTAAGAGGAATTTGAAATTTGACAGGTACGTGATATAGAAGAGAGCATTCTAGAGGTTCTTATCAGGATGATAGGGCTATGACAGACTTGCTTGAGGCCAATTGCTTTGAGTCTCATCATATCCATGAGACAGGGGCTCGTGATCAGGAGAATGCTGAAGCCATGATAGCCACCAGTAATGGCAGCCCTACATCTAATGGTAGCAATGAAGTTACCAACAATATAGGTTCTGATTTTTATGATAGCAGTCCTATGTTTGAGCCTATTGATGACGTTAATGACAGGACAAGTGTAGAGGATATTGTGGACATCACTATGGGTTTTGACTCACATGATGTGAGTGTTAGTTTTCAGGATTGCATGCTAAACGCGAGTTCTTCTAATTCTGATTTCTATGACAGCAGTGAGTCTCGTTGGCAGCGGCATGAGATATCAGAGGTTTTACAGGTTGGTAATATTGGCATCAATGATGTGGATACTACTGATGTTATGTATGAGGATGATTCATGCTGCAACGAGTCTGGTATATTGTATCGGATATTGGATGATGATAGGTCCCATGATCATAGTTTACAGGGACTTATTGTAGATAGTGAGGATTCTCAGAGACACGAGTCCATTTAGGTAGAGAAGATTACACATCATGTCTCTTGCAGTTCACAAATTTTCAGCTCAGATCAGCAGATGGGAGCAGTTCACTTTGTGGACAACCCCTTATTTGATGTGGATGTCATTATAACTTATGACAATCCGTTGTTTGAGCTTAGTGATGATCCCTTACGAGCGTTGTATGATCATGATGATGATGATGATGTTTGGGATCTGATTTGTACACCTGATCATCAGGTAGATTACGTAGGAAGCCAACCAGGCCTAGCTGAACAGTTTACAGAGGTGTACACGGTGAGGAGTGCTTACAGCTTTACATTCAATCCTCACGTTTAGGACATCTATCAGTCACACAGTTCTTCAGGGCACCCTTTTGACAACCAGTATGATGATTTGGTTAGCTCGGAGACTGGGAGAAAGTCCAGTCTGTTGGTTGAGTTACTTCCGTGTGAGTTACCCTCAGTTGAGTTTCTCCCACGAGGCGATCTTGTTGCAACATCATCAGTTCAGGTGTTGAGTGCAGTTTTTCAGTTGCTGGTGTTGGTACTACTGATGTTGTTGACTTCTTTACAGGAGTATGAGGTGGATCGGGACATTACTTATGACCATCCTTGGGATCCGGGTGGATTGTGATGTGGCTTGTTTTCCCTGATTGCTTGAGGACAAGAAATCTTGGGAAGGGAGGACTGTAATGTCCCCGTTTTTCAGACTTCCGGCTTAGCTTGGTTTGGTGACCCTCACAAGCTAATCAGGCATTCAGAGGGGGTCAGATTGTGGAGCTAGTGTTGGGACTCCATTCTGGAGGTTTAGTTTATCATATCTGCTCTTCATTCGGGTCAATTTGGTCGACTTACTATTTTTAGTAAGTGGTATTTTGGGTATGGCCTGGATTAGCAGGGTGTCTACACGAAGCGTCAAATGTTTCAGAATTAAGTCTCAAGGAATCTCCAGTTTGAGAGACTTACTATTTATAGTAAGTCTATTTTTAGCAGCTGGCTATTTTTGGCAGTGGGTTATTTTCGGCAGGGCAATTGGTGTTTGAGGCTCTAGTGTCAGAAATGAGTTTATTTCAGTCAGCAAAATTCAAAGGCTTTTGGTTTTAAAAGTTATCGTTATTAAATTAAATTATTTTAATTTAATAACTTTAATACTTTATAACTTTAATGTTATAAAGTGAAGAGGTCATTTAAAAGTCTTTTTAATGAAAAAAGTGAAATTGTGTTTTTTCCAAAAAAGCTATATATTCTACTCGAAAAAGCACTTTCATTCATTCATGGTTGATTTGATAAAATTTATTAAGTCTCTTGGCTGTGAGAAACTGGCTAGGGTTTTGAGGACTGATTCCTCTTCTGGCAATTTGAGTCATCATAGATTGGTGGTGAATTTTGCAGCTGCTGATTTTGAATTAAATCCAGTGCTGATGTATACTAGGTTTATGATAAGTTTGTTCTACAGGCAAATCAATTTATTCATTCTGGGGTTTGATTTGTCTTCCTGCTGGAGTTCTGAAATTGCTTGGAGGAGTTCTGTGTTTCTTCATTTGGTAATTGCATTCGAATTTGCTGAGGTTGTTTTTATTGGGAAATCTGTTGTTAATTAATTGCTGATGCTGCAATTAATAAATTGGTGTTCGGGTTTTTGGTGAAGTTATTTCTACAGGAGAATCATTTGTTCTAAAGGATTCTGAATTGTTTCATGGCTAAGGTTTAATAATTGATTGAGAGATTGGCAGAGATCTTCTTGCAGATGCTGAATTAATTATATTGAGATTGAATTCACAAAATCTGGAAACCCACATTAATTACATGGCTGCATTTTTTAATTGAGAATTTGAGGAGCTTCATTGTTTGCTCATGTGACTGGAAAACAGGGTCAGATTAATATTTCTGCTGAAACCATCAACTTAGCAAGCCAACCTCATGATATTATATCTTGCAGTGAATGTACAAACTGGAGTTTAGGCGTTAGAGAATTGTGGTATGTTTTTATGAAAGACATTACAAAATTACAAGCATTTTCGGATTGCCAGGTGCCTTTGAGTTTTTTATATTAATTGAAATGCTTATATATTTTGTTTGTAATGAGAAATGAGAATCAATTAAATTATTAAAGAATGTCATTTTGTCTTGGTTGGATTATTTTGAATTTTGGTAAAGATTGATTATTAAATTGCAATTAAAAGATTTATTGAGCAAGTGCTGCAAATATTTTAAATAAAATAAGTGGATTTGGAAGAAGCCAGTTTTGGTTCTTCACAGATACTGCAATATTAATGAAGCTTTAAATTATTCTATGAAATGAACACGATAAACACATATGATACTGCAATATTAATGAAGCTTTAAATTATTCTATGAAATGAAAACAATGTACACATGATATTGTAATGTAAATGAATTTTTAAATCAAGAATAATTAACAAGATGGGAGCAATATATAAGATTGATATGTCAAGCTAGAACAATTATATTTTTCCATTGACATGCCAATTCCTCGATAGATATTTTGAGCAAGAACCTTACTGTATAAAAATGGAAAATAAGCCACTTCCTTGGAATCGTTAAAAACCCTGTGACAACCACGGCCAAGAAACTCATTAAATACAAAATTTCAGTTTTTCTTTTCACATCCTTGTACTCACAATTTCTGGAGCTTTGAAGAATATTGTTGAAGTTTTGGAATCGCTGCAAATGTAATAGCACTCTATATTTTTTGTGTTTTTCAAATGCAGCGATCTCTCTTGCATTTATATAGAGGATGAGGCAAGGAGAGACATGTCCCTTCATGGGACATGTTTATTCATTAATATGACAATTGATTATGTAACTACATAAATATTTTACATATATATATATATATATCTATTTCTTCTAATAGTATTTTAGATATACATCTATATATATTATATCTCACACAATATATATATACATTTTCAATAGTCTCATAGGATTTATCCAACATAATCTACAAAACATCAACACTCCCTCTTAGCTAGGGAGGATAAACACAAGATATGATATTACCTCAGCGTAATATCAAGAATGGCATGTTTACCAATCAATCACGTGATGGCATGTTTAATAATCAAGTTACGTGATATTCACCAAGTACTCAAAATGTCCATAAGGTATGTGCACACGTATCCTCAATGATACTTACCATAGGCACATTCTATTCATGGTCTGTTTAAGGAAATTAATCCACCGTGCAAGTTATAATCTATCATGATTTGCTTAGACATCAACCAAATGATATCCATCATGATAGAAGGTTAGACTATTGTAAAATCGTCACCTTACTATAGTAACCACAAAGTTATGTAGTAGCTCACATGACATCCACCATGCCTCAACGCAGAGGGTGGAAACAAGGGATTTCACCTCAAACTTCTCTCACAGAGAAGAACTCGTTGAGTAGATATCAATCTGTTGATCTTTTCATCCAAGATTGCTTATGATAAACTGTCAGACTCCCTCTGAATCTGATATCAATCTTCTTGTTCTTCTCATCCAAGATTATCTCTGTAGGTTTTTCATACTCCCTCTAAATGTTAATTCCTCCTCTTCAAAGAAACTGATCACCATTTGTATGGACTCTTCCTCTTCAAGAGATGTCTCAACTTAGTCCTTAAGGACAACTTGAGTAGGCCCCTCTTTCTCCTATTTGAAGACAAACATCCCACTGTCAAAATAAATGATTTACACACATATACTGTATACCATAGATTCTTTGTATTTGTAGCATTTTGTACTTGATCTTGCAAACCATGGTAATCTAAAGAATTTTATTAGCAATACAAATAATCACACCAATAATACATCTTAGAAGAAATAATATTCTCTTCAATCAGAGATTTATAAACTCGTGTATTTGTACACTGATTCATATCAATTACTTTTCTCATCAGAATGGATTGAATAGATGTCGACTATTGCAGAATTCTTACAAAGACAATCTGAAGATCTGCATTTTCTCCAATACACAAGTATCCAATATGAAACCTGATGAATAAGAAAGGCTTTGAATGAAGGTTGCATTACTCCCATTTAACATTTCTTTTGCTCATGTATTATATTTGTACATGTTTGATTCATCCCATATAAATACTCTCCTACCGCTGGAATGGATATGGACACCAGAGCACATGATAAATTGCCCAATACATTATTAGTTCAACCAAAGAAAGAATCTTTCCATTTAAGAGTCAACCATATTTGCAGAGGCTTCATCTTCAATATCTTCTGAGATAAAGTGTTCTGCAGATTGGTGACTTTCACATCGGTGACCTCGACTTGGCGTCATTCATATCTTGCATTAACTGTAGAGCATCAACGAAGCAGGAGATCTAACATCTTTACCATTTGTGCAACATCTATGGATATTCATAAATATATACTGGTGATCACTTTTATCCCATAAATCTGCGACATTTCTCTTTGATTTAGGAAAGGGACTTGGACTAAACCAAAGATCTACATGGCAGTCAACGGAAACAACAATGCGTTCAAATAGCCACCCAAGTGGACCAGGAGCCATGGTGAATCATTGCTTGTTTCTCCATTTCTGAGTCCCCGGTGTTTTTAATCAAAATGCCCCCTACTACCGGCTCACACATAGAGAGCTCAACCATCCTCTACAACACATCCAAATGAACGGCAATAAGCAGTATGTGATTATCACTTATTGCAGCACTTAAGACAACATGTGGAAGCTAGTATAGCACCATGTAGAAGCCAGCGTAGCACCACATGGAAGCCAGTGCAATGAATCACAGCAGGGGTTTTGTTAGAGTACTGACAATTCATCTTCCAATGACACGGACAAGGGGCTCATTTGCACTCCATCTCATTCCCAAAATATTGAACCCGGCTCTGATACCATTTTAAGTTTGGAATCGCTGCAAATGTAATAGCACTCTATATTTTCTGTTTTTTCAAATGCAGCGATCTCTCTTGCATTTATATTGAGGATGAGGCAAGGAGAGACATGTCCCTTCATGGGACATGTCTATTCATTAATATAATGACAATTGATTATGTAACTACATAGATATTTTACATATATATATATATATATCCTAATAGTATTTTAGATATATATATCTAAATATATATTATATCTCACATAATATATATATATATATATTCAATAGTCTCATATGATTTATCGGACAGAAGCTACAAAACATCAACACATTTTTAGGGTTAAACATTTCGGCCCAAATTGTATGCTTACAAAAACCATTTTCACAGTTATGACCTTGACTGTATTTCCCAAGACCTTGGGGATCAAAAATTTTGGCCCAAAATGAATGCCTATAAAACCCATTTTGGTGGTTGTGGAGAATGACCTTGACCATATTTTCCAAGACCTTGAGCAGCGTATCTCATCTTCAACAACTTAAAATCAAATCATTCATTGTCTTTTTCAAAATTGCCAAATGAATCTAATGGACAATCAAAGTGCTGAAAATTACAAGGAATTCCCATTCTCGTATATTTCCATCTAGGCAATTCTTGTTGAAGTTTACTTTGGCATTCTATCTACAAATCAATCACATTTCTTCCTTAAAACTTTAAAAGTCAATTCTTCATGGAGCTTCTGCATGGCTCAGTTGCATCTTTAGACCACTCAAAAAAAAAATTTGACAATGGGATTTCCAGACTGGTAAAGATCATTATGCATTCCCATAAATTATTCAATGATAAGAATAAGGTTGTTATGCATCCATTGGTTACCATCCCTTAGTTGTCAATTTTCTTCCAGAAGTAACTTGCAGTCCCTTTGGATAACAAAAAGATCTACATCTTGATGCTGACCAAAAAGTACAAACTTCTTCACACATCGAACATATTTTCTTCGAAGAAGCCAATTCTCGGATTTTATATGACTAATACCCCAAAGTGATAATGATAGTACTAATTTTGGATTGATAAACATCATGTTTTTCCACATAAAAGTTGATTGAATATAACATCACACATTTCTAGGGCCACCAAGTAACAAAGCAATTCATCTTGAAATGGCTAGAATTGTGATGGGAGGGAATGTTGTCATCTGACACGTATACCTACAGTCTGATTCACTCAACCAATTGTCATATGGATGATGAATTATCATAGGTCATTCCATCCTCCAAATGATCTCTTCTAAAATCAGGTTCTTCTGACTTTCATAGCTCAAAGTGAAGAGTAGAGATGTTCCTTTCAACCATAGCTGTGAGTGGATAAGGCACTCTTCATCCTCTGGCTCTAAAAGAAAAACTTGTGTTGTGGCGACAATGAAGAAAAGATTGACCTCTATTATTGTTTTCCATTGTCCAACATAGGTGGTATCATTGCTGATGTGTTGGTTGGTTCCATAGCTAGTTCTCAAAATGGTGTTGGGGTATAAACCTCAGCCAATATTGCTCGTCTTGAACAACATTCTTGTTTGGATGTTTCCTTCCTTTGTGAATGTCACACCACTTTCCTATTTCCTTTAGTGGACTTCATTTGGAAAATTATTCTTCAAAGGAGGCTTTGAAATATTTTGGCCTTGCTGCTTACCACCATACTTCATGCCACTATTATAGAGAGTAGTTTGTTTCCTTCCTTTTGGTTGAAGCTTCCTCCAATCTTGAGTGTAGTGGTAAGCTTGTCCCAATTAATTGTACCCCCATGAGTTTCGTTTCTTCTTGGATGTATATGCACAAATTGCTACAATACTTGAGGAATGTGCGTCTCCCATTGTCACATGTGAAGGATACTTTTTTAAAACTAAGAGTTACTTAGAAGAAAGTAGCTATATTTGAAAATAATATGTGAAGTTAAAATTCTCAAAGTTTTACATTCAAATGACAATTCATTTTTAGCTATGCTCTCTATTGCCTAACACTAGTTCAAAATTTTCAACTCATCTTTTTCAAAATCTTTGTTTTTATGACTCGTTTAGTCTCCTTTGAGCCTTCCCTTTTTCTCAAAACTTATCTCCTTATGTCTTCGCCCAAGCCTCCTAGTAATCCATTGAGTTTTGAGCAAAATTAGAGCTTTTGTATCTGCTTGGAACTCCCTTGTTGGAGATTTTCGATTCATCAAGAACATAATTGTCAAAAGTTCTTAGCTTCTCAAGAACTCTAGATTGGCGGTCCTTATCATATCAAGAATTTTTCATGTCTCACTATGTAAAGGCTTCCTTCTTTATTGGAGAGATTATTGGTTCCAAGAACTTGCAGAATCTCCAATAAGTTCTCGCCCATGCTTTATCCCCCATTACTAGTAGAAGATCAATCAAGGGATCAGGAGTCATACAGGTTCCTAGATCCATAGTAGTTCTTGATGTGTTCAAATTTTGGCTTTCATCACCGACAATTTGGAGTCATCTTTAGAGGCTTAAAGGCAAGGACAGAAAAATTGGAGAAATCAAATGTTCCTTTTCCCGACAATTCCTTCTCCATGCCTAAGTTTTGATATGTGCCCAACACCCCTTAAACTTTTGACACTAATTCCAAATGGCCTTTTAAATCATATTTTTGGCTCTAAAATGCTAATTAGGAACTAATGTGGTACCTAGAACTAAAGTCATTCTCGATACTTGCCCAAACCTTGACACTATTTTTAACATAATTTAAAAGTCATTTATCGAAGTGTTTGAGGGAAGTGGGGATTTGTTGGAGGTTCCCATCGTACCAAGAACCTCCCCAAGCCTTGATAGTTCTTGGTGTTCATTCTAATAATTCTAGACAACTTTCAACCCCCAATATCTTTGTTCAACCAACATCCCCATGGCCTAAGACAAAATGAGAACTTTGTAACAACATATGTGTATTCATCATGAAGCAAAGGAGATCTACGTCAAATGTAACAATTGCAAACCCATGGAAACATGAATGCAAAATGTAGAACGCCTAAGGGTCTTTATTGTTTGGGCACAAGATTGACTAAGGAATGGTCCAAAAATCATAAACTCTAGAAGTACATGGATGGGCAAAATCTCAATTCTAAACTTGTGGATAAGAGATTGTATCATTTCTTTGTGTTCTACAATAGTGTATTTGCAACATCTACAGTAGTGAACTCCACAATCAAGAATGTTGATCATTTTGAGCAGCTTGTTTTCCATATAGTTATTGATGAAGTCAATCGTGGTGCCATGAAGGCTTGGTTTTCTGTGCACAACTACAAGGGAGAAACAACAGAAGTGCAAAATATAGATGACTTTACTTGGTTCAATGAACCATATGTTCTTGTATTGAAGCAGCCACAAGATATGAAAACACCAAGCTATTTCTTTGAAGGTTCTCAGGATATGAAGAGCTTTGTTAAGTTTTGGAACCCAAAGTACCTTTCAATGTTGAAACATTTAAGTTTCTATATTCCTAAAGTATACCTTTCTCTCAAAAAGTGATCTTCCTAGATGATGATGTTGTGGTTCAAAAAGACTTGACACCACTTTTCTCTATTGACTTGCATGGAAATGTGAATGATGCAGTTGAAACATGCCTCAACACATTTCATCGGTATCATTAATACCTCAATTTATTTGACAACAAAATTCGTTATCACTTCAATGTAGATGCTTGTGAGTGAGCATGGAAGAAAGTTAATGTTACAAACTGATATCATTACTAGCAACAATAGAATGTTGATTGTACTCTCTACAAGCTGAGCACTTTGCCCCTAGGCTTGCTTCCATTCTATGGTTTAAGTAAACCACTTGATTGACGATGGCACATATTGGGATTAGGCTATGATCTAAATGTTGATATGCAGCTGATAGAAAGTAGAGTTTCTGTGTATTACAATGGGAATATGAAACTACGGTTGAAATTAGCAATGAACCACTACAAACCTATCTAGGAAAAGCATGTAACTTATTCACATCCAGTCATGGCAGTAGTTCTATCTAGGCCATGAGACAAGGAATTCAAGAGGTCCTCCACATTGTGTTTGAATGCTAAATGGGCCCTTCTCTCCTCCACTCTGCTTTGTGTTAGTCCTAACCGGTTACTGAGAGGGGGGGGTGAATTAGTAAATACAATTTCTACTTCAATTTATCCTTGTATATATATTCTTGCAAAATTAAAAGAATATAAAAACACCCATAAACAGAAATTGAAATACACATGTCAACACAGCATATATACGTGGAAACCCTCGGTTAGAAGGAGAAAACCACGGTGGGACAGAACCCATAACTTTACTACTGCAGTAATAAAGGTGCCATGTTAGAGGCTTACAAAGCACTGGTAAGAGTTCTACCTAGTAAAGGGATTTGGTAGAAGACCTGTTAGGATCTTGACCCTATTAGGAGTCACCTTGTAAGAGGACTTTCAACACTAATAAAGATGTTACCCGGTAAAGGGATTTATACAAAGAACCTATTAGGGTTCACCCTGTTTAAGGGATTTGAATATGCTTCACAATCTAAAGCAATGATCTATGATGACACTTTCTGTCTAATTAGATCATACCTGTTACCCTTTCCTCTGCTTGGTTGTTGAACCTTTCTCTGTCTTTCACTTCTCGTGACTGTAGCTCCTCTCAGAAGATATCTCTCTCCTGCTCTTAATATTCAACAACGCTTCTTTCATATCCTATGACCTGTATTTATAAGAAACTAATCTTATTAACAATACATCTCATAGTTCTGCCAAGTTGTAAACTCTCTAATTAATCACGCATGCAAGACCTTAAGAATAAAAAAGCTTGCAAACTGATCCTGAGTTTACCTTGAAACACCCGTAGATGAAATAAAGCTAACTCCAGTTAAAAAGCTAACTTTAGTTTCAACTGTGAATGCTCCGTATAATCCGGTTCGGATTATCATGCACTTAACCGGTAATAAACTTGTACCTAGTTAGTCATACCTTCCCTGTATGTCTCCCATGACCGGTTGAAAACACTTAGACCGGTATAATCATGACCGGTTAAGGTACACAGCTTACTCCTTTAGTCTACCGGTTCGTAGTTACAAGTACCAGTGTGATGTACAAGTTTTCCGGTGGGATTGATGTTTGCCTCTGACTTTACCAATGACAACTAAGTTATGTCAACACTTTGTGGATAGCTAAAATTTACCTAATCTGCCATGCAACTAGCACACCCCACCACTGTCATAATCACCTACTAGATGGGAAGCCTAAAGTTGAATGTCCAAACATTCGTAAATTGAATGATTTCACGACTACAATTCAAAAGATTCCTTGGGAATAGAGATGATATATAAATTACCATAAGTTTTCCAAGGCAAGCATACATCGTAGTTTTACGAGGCCCAAGTTTCCATGTTTTGGATGAGGCTGAGAGGTCTTGTATGATGTATTATCTGTGCTTTCCCAAATTGTGCAAGCTAGTCGGTACAAGGACAGGAGTGACAACTGTACAGCTATGCATTGTTTGTTGGTTCTTGTTTCTAGAGGAAAAATTTGTTAACTATTGAAATTTGAAGGTATCTTGTGTGGAGGGAGAGTTTCATCAAATGTAGTCAAGGCAAAGGTCCACCTAGTCAAAGGAATTAAAGGGTCTACCATTTAAATTCTACCAAGTTCAAGTTTTTCTTGAGTAAAGTATTCTATTGAAGGAAGCCCAACGTAGATGACCTAATAATACCCCAACAAGCCTAGCAAGAATCAAGATTTCAGTCCAATGCATAATAAAGTATTCTATCGGAGGAAGCCCAAGGTAGATGACCTAATAAAACCCCAACAAGCATAATAGGAGTTAAGATTTCAATCAAATGCATAACCCCAACAACTTAACAAGAAAAGGGCAAGAGATCGTAAAGAATCCCGACACCATGATATGTGGATCTATGTGGAATTGTATTGGGCTAACCCCTATTAAATTGTTTCTTGTCCTTATCTTTCTTTTGAGGGAATCCATTTGATTAAAATTTACTTCTAGAAGTAGAAGCCTCCATATCCCTAGCCTTCTTGGTGGCTCCCTGCAAAGTAGGTGGATTGAGAACTTTGATACAAACTCTCAAGGGATTTGTCAAGCCATCCATAAATAGTACCATGAGTCTCCTCTCTAATATGTTTGTAGCCAGCACTGCAAGTCTCTAAAAATGAGCTACATGTGTCTACAAAGCCCCATTGCTTCAGCTACGTCCATAGTTGAAACACACTTAGAAATAACTCTTTTGGCCCAAGACTTTGAAAAACCCTGGGAAAATTTGGCAAATGTATTACACATTTGAAAATATATAATTTCATAAAATACTCTTAATAAACACACATATACACTGAATTTGTAGAGCATATTATTGCTCTACATCATATATATAAATCAAAGTTTGAGTTAAATACATATCATATACCAAAAAATAAGTGCAACCTCTAACTAAATTTGAGTCCAATACATATCGTAGACCACAAAACAAATACAACCTCTAAATACTTATAAGTTCAAGTTTTGGTATCAATGAAAATTAGAAATTTAACTTAGTAACTCATCAAGTATGAGGTCTCAAAGGTTCTCATCATCAACTAATCTCCAAATACATGTGTTGACACCAACAAGAACCTCTATTGTTTCTTTAAAAGTAGGGGAGAAATAAAACTTGGAGTTCATATAGTAGGTAGCAGCATAAATATGTTGGTGCAATTATCAGTTCAATCTCCAATCAATTATTAACCAAATGGGTTCATATTTAGTCTTGTTTGACCCATACAAATATTGAATCACCTCTTCGGCCTTATCCATAGCCACATATAGATACTCCATGGGGTTTTTATCCCTACACATCATTCGTAGAACCCTAAACAATTATCACACCTAGATATAAAAAATTTAACAAAATCAAAAAATTGTATTAGAAAAAATTAAAAATAAATCATCAATCGAAGTTTGAAAACTTACATTGATGATTGTCACCATGAATTTGCAAATCTATCATCAAAAATGTTCTTCATGACCTTCTCTACTTCAGGCTTCTTAGAATAAGGACTCTCCAACCATCTTTCATTCACAAACATCCACTTCAAGTTGGGGCAATGTAGCTAATACGCTATTAGTAGAAAAACGAGTGACACTTGATCGCACAAGATCCTTACCATCAGTGTATTGTTTCATAAGCTCCAAGACCCATGTGTGGTTGTAGATGTACTTTGTGATTTCCCTTCTATCTTCAACCACATTCTTCACCCACCTTAGTTTCCCTATGTCCTCAAGAAGCAAGTCAAGGCAATGGGCAACACAAAGGCTCCAAAATAATGTCAGATGCCTAGTTTATATAAGTTCATCAACTACAACATATGCAACTGCATTATTGGTCACAATTTGAATGACATTTTGCACACCCACTTCAATTACCACCTCATCCAACATATTGCACAAGGTTTCTGCATTTTTCACTTCATTTGAGGCATCAACTAATTTTAAAAATACGAATTGTTCCCATGAGGCAAACATTAAGTTGATGTATCATATTTCTGCCATTTTTCCACTCATCAGATAAAATAGTGCACTCATTCTTTTACCAATTTTTCCTTTGTTCTTCCACTAGTCAGTGTGTGTTTTGGACCTTATCCTACAATAATGGCCCACTCAACTCATGAAAACTTGAGGCCTTGAACCCCTTACCTGCCACAATCAATGTAGTGACCAATTGCTCCCAACATGGACTAAAAGCAATATTAAATGAAATATGTAATGGTTTCTTCCAATATTGCTGCATACTTAATGGCTTCGTCCTCAAGCAAAGTATTAAGATGGAAAAAGGTATCTACCTTTTGAACCCAAGTTGGAGCTATAGACTTCCCTAGACCATCATAATAAGGAAGAGTTAACCTCCCAACTTTCTTCTACATATCATAGTTTTGTGTTCTCCCCACACATGGTCTATGCTTCATCCTAACATCAATATAGTCTCTCAGAGAAATAACAGCTAGAACTCAAAACTTCCACTCTCCCAATCATGTCTAAACTAGTCTTTCAAATCTGTTATTTGGGGCTCATTGTCAACCTATGGTTGAGCCCTAGGTGGAAAGATAGGCATAAGAGGCCTAAAAGCTATTGTCTTAGTTTGCTGATTTGTGTTACCCCGTGAACTGAATTCTCCTTCACCATTGTTGCCACCAATGTTTGCATTATTGGCCTTATTTACATTATTTCCATTGTTAGCACCAATATTAAATCCCATCTGCCTAGCTGTTAACTCTGTCAAAAGACCCCACTGCTGATTTTGTTCTTGTGCTCTTTATTCTAAAGCTTCCTATTCACTAACCAAGGTATCCAATTAGTTCAAAAATCATTCCTCCTAGATCTCTTCTATTCCAATCCACCCATATTGTTCATGTTTAGTTCTTCTATTGCTCTTTGTCTCTCTAGTGCCCTCTACTCTTGTGCAACCAAGTTTGTGTTAGATCCATTCCTGTGAGTATTTATAATGTCCCATTTGTGAGATGATATGGTTTATGATTGGATTAGTCTATTATTGGCCCTTGTAGGCATGATATGGTTTATGATTGGATTAGCCTATTATTGGCCCTTGTAGGCTAAGTCATTTGGTTAGAGGGTCCTAGTTGGCAGAACCAGGAGGATCTTTCCCTTTCTGAGGTCAAAAAGTGTTCAGGATTGCTCTTCGTTTGGGTCAATTTGGTACACTTACTATTTATAGTAAGTCATTTATCCAACATTTCTACATTTGGACGGAGCACTTGGACCGGCCTCAGTTGTAGTTACGACCCTTGGCACCATTGATTTGATCAGGTATTCAGGGATTTACTAATTATAGTAAGTCAGTGGTTGATAGAGAGGGACCCTTACTATTTTTAGTAAGGCAATTGGGTGCACAATGGACACAATGGTTAACTCCCAGGTTCGGACAGAATTGAGAAATAATGATTATTTGTGGAGTTATGTTATTTTAATTATTAATAAAGTTATTATTAAAACTAAAAGTGCAATTATAATGTTTTAAGTTCACTTTATGCACAATGGGGCCATGACCCTCAATTAAATGCCACTTAAAGTACATTATTAATTGCATAAAAGTGAGCACCCAAGTTGAGGAGATAATATAAAGTCTTTATTAAAAACCCGAGAGTGGATTTAAAAGTGATTTTAAATGCTATTAAGGAGATTGGTGTTATAAAAAGGTTTCAAAAAGCAAATAGATTCATTAATGTTGATCATTTTGACTATACTTTTTGGGGTTTGTGACTGTGGAAGAGAAACCAAGGGTTTCAGCCATTTTTAAGCTTTAAAGAATGAAAACTCTTCATCATAATTGCAATCTTTGAGGCTTTGAGAGATCAGCTGAATCATTGCCATAGTGTGGGCTTCATCCAGGAGTCCAATCTACGAATAAAGAGCAGATTTGTGCAAGGGTTTGAAGCAAATTTGAAGTCTCGTCTATTGCAGACCTGTGGCTTCATTATTGCAGCCATTGTTGATCAGATTTCAAGCTTTTTACCTTGCTGCTATTAATTTCAGATTTCACTATAAAGGAGTTGGTGCAAATTCTGGGTATGAATAGAGTGTTTTTGATCATTGTATATGAAGATATAAATAATAAAATTCAATTGCAGTGCTCATATAGTTTTAGTTAATTTCAGTTTGTTATTTCTTGCAAAGTTTGTATTCTTGCCTGGCAACACTTTTGAAAGTTTAAGAAAATTACATAAGTTAATTATTGCCTAGTGATCCATTTAAAAATTCAAGAAATTGCATATTTATTCCAAAAAAATCAGTCAAATATATCATTGCATAGCAATTCAGTGGGTTGGTGAAGTTAGAACTTGGAGAGGTTCTTACAGTGGTATCAGAGCGGTTTCCTGCCATCCTGTTGGGTTAATCATAAATATTCAGTTGCACATCAGAGACTTCATGTTGCATGATAGAGATTTTCACTTGCATGTTAGCTTTGAGACTACCCAAATGTTTGCATGTCGATTCTAAGGGTTGCATGTTAGTGATCAGCACTTGCATGTCAGTTTTAATAGTTGCATGTCAATGCTCAATGGTGGAATGTGTGGTATTAGTCGTTGCATGTTAGTACCTGTGATCGCATGTTAGTTTTTCTAAGGAGGGTTTTTCCTGCCATCCTATTGGGTAAGTTTTAGCTGCAATTCAGAAGTTTAGTTGAATAGCATGACTATTTCCAGGAAGCGGTCAAATGTCATGATGAAAGAATTGGAGAAGCTTAGACAAAGTCATGACAGAATGGGTGAATTGCTGTCACATTTGGCAACCATAGACAGATTAGCATGATATATTGCATCCATTTTTAAGGGATCTATATCACAAAACATAAAGAAAGAGAAACAAGAGGTTTCTATGAGTGAAGTATCTAAAAATCTTTACAGTGAATTTTCATCAATTGGTGACCAACATACAGTTGATCCTATGGAGAGAAAAAATAGACCTTGGAAAATAAATCAGAAAACTTAGTGGTTGGTGATAGGTCCCAAGATCGGGTTTTGGATGGACATGCAGCTACCTTGGAAGAAGTGTGTGAAGATATTGTCATATCAGCAACTTCTACTTTACTAGTTGAGTCATCTGTTGCGGTTCACTTTGTGAACAATCCCTTGTTTGATATGGGTATGACATTGTCTTATGACAATCCACTTTTTGAGGTTGATGTTTATCACTCACCTGAGTTGAGCTTGGCATAGTTTTCACCATCCACACACAGTTGGTGATGTTCCTATGTCCACAAATTATGGTTGTGAGCAGGTTGAGGATGTGGCCACACTTATCACAGCTATAGGTGCAGTTGATACAGTTGAGATGAGTGCATCTATTGAGAGTAGTGGACAACCACATGTTGCATCAGGTTCTCCTGTGGTTACATCCACTGCAAGTGTTGGTGATGAGTCAAATGACGAGGGTTATATTCAGTACTATGACAATCATCCATTGACCGAGGTAGGAGATTTTTATCGTGATTGCATAGGGAGTACTCATCACCTCTATTTTGATCCACACACTGAGGATTTGATGATGCATCAATGTGGATTGGCTCCGAGGTTGTACCATCCTTTGTGGGATGGGTATTTGCCATTTGTAGTATGAGATTAGGGGTTGCAAGTTGGATTACTTGCAAAGTTAGCAAATCCATGGGATCCTAGCCGAGGATGGAGATAGTGGTTTTGTTATAGATGTCTTCGGATGTTCTTATCTCCACAGTACGGATGAATGTGGGTACAATGTGTTTTGGGACTCAAGTGATGACAGGTTTGGCACTGTGTAATGGATGGGTCCCAAGGGATTGTCTCACCACTTTGGGCACGGTGAAGTTGAGTTCAGAGTTGAGCAACAAAAGTTTGAGGATGTTCTTCTTGGCAAGCTTTTGTTCAAGGTTTGGGATCCTTCTAATGCATCAGGATTTCTAACAGAGCTCACTGAGGAGTTTCTAGAAGTTTACATGGTGAGGAGTGCTTAAAGTTTTCCCTTTGATCCTCCTGTGCATGACCCCTTCCAAGTGCACAGTTCAGTTGCGCATGTGTTGGATAGTGTGTAGACAACTCACTTTGCGCAGTTTTGGGAAGTAAAGTTTGTCATCCTTATGAGTTGCTTCCCTTTGAGTTGTTCACTCTGCGACATCTACAGCTGGATTCGATTTAGTTTGGCTAGTTCTGTCAGTTGTACTAGTGATGATGTTATAGGAGCTAGTTCGTGATCACGGTGACATTACAGAGTTTTACCCTTGGGATCCGAGTGGACTAGTGTGTTATTTTGTTTCTGAGATTGCTTGGGGACAAGCAATTTCAAGGAGGGTGGGTCCCCTTTTTGAGATGATATGGTTTATGATTGGATTAGCCTATTATTGGCCCTTGTAGGCTAAGTCAGTTGGTTAGAGCGTCCCAGTTGGTAGAACTAGGAGGTTCTTTCCCTTTCAAAGGTCAAAAAGTGTTCAGGATTACTCTTCGCTTGGGTCAGTTTGGTATACTTACTATTTATAGTAAGTCATTTATCCAACATTTCTACATTTGGACAGGACACCTAGACCGGCCTCAGTTGCAATGATGACCCTTGGCACCATTAATTTAATCAGGTATTCAGGGATTTACTAATTATAGTAAGTCAATGGTTGATAGAGAGGGACCCTTACTATAGTATTTTTAGTAAGGCAATTGAGTGCATAGTGGACACAATGGTTAACTCCCAGGTTAAGACTGAATTGATAAATAATGATTATTTGTGGATTTATGTTATTTTAATTATTAATAAAGTGATTAATTTATTAATAATTATTTATAAAGTGCAATTATAATGTTTTATGTTCAGTTTATGCACAATGGGGCCATGACCCTCAATTAAATGTCACTTAAAGTACATATTAATTGCATAAGAGTGAGTGCCAAAGTTGAGGAGATAATATAAAGTTTTTATAAAAAACCCGAAAGTGGATTTGAAAGTGGATTTAAATGCTATTAAGGAGATTGGTGTTATAAAAAGGTCTCAAAAAGAAAATAGATTTATTATTGTTGATCATTTTGACTATGCTTTTTGGAGTTTGTGAATGTGGAAGGGAAACCAAGGGTTTCAGTCATTTTTATGCTTTGAAGAACGAAAACTCTTCATCGTAATTGCAATCTTGAGGCTGTGAGAGATCAGCTGAATCATTGTCGTAGTGTGGGCTTCATCCAGGAGTCCAATCTGAGCATAAAGAGCAGATTTGTGCAAGGGTTTGAAGCAAATTTGAAGTCTCATCTATTGCAGACCTATGGCTTCATTATTGCAACCATTGTTGATCAGATTTCAAGCTTTTTACCTTGCTACTATTAATTTCAGATTTCATTATAAAGGAGTTGGTGCAAATTCTAGGCATGAATAGAGTGTTTTTTATCATTGTATATGAAGATATAAATAATAAAATTCAATTGCAATGCTCATATAGTTGAAGTTTATTTTAGTTTGTTATTTCTTGCAAAGTTTATATTCTTGTCTAGCAACACTTTTGAAAGTTTAAGGAAATTACATAAGTTAATTCTTGCTTGCGAATCCATTTAAAAATTCAAGAAATTACATATTTATTCCAAAACAATCAATCAAATATATCATTGCATAGCAATTCAATGGGTAAATTGAGCATTGTTAATAAGAGGATGCCCCCCATCTTTCTATTTCATATAAATAGGGGAATGCCTAAGTTACCGATTCGGGTTCGGGGACGGATTCGGGTACGAGAACCCGGTTCGTGGATTCGTGGATTTTTTTTTTCCCCTATTTTGGGTTCGTGGGGGATACGTGTATATATATATATATATATATACAAGAAAATAAGAGAAATATACATAATTTCAGAATTTCTAAATCATTTCAATGCTTCATACTATGAATCTAGCCTCATTCATTGATCAATGCTCATAAACATATGTCATACTCATAAACAAATTAAATACTTGATCATCCATTCACATTGCCATAAAACGAAAATGTAGGTAGCATACTATAGTTCAATAAAGACTAAAGTTTGAAACATGAAATCAGAAATATAGTTCAATGTTCATTGTTCATCAATCATCAAATGGATTGTTAAAATAATCAGTATCAACGGGGTCTTCAGCGGCTGCGAGTGTAAGATCAACACCATCAGTAGAGCCCAAATCGGTTCCACTAGCACTACTGGGTACCATGTCATCTACATTTTCATCATCCACATCAAGCAATGTGGCTCGAGCAAGATCCTGAATGGTCATCTCCAAGTCAGCAGACTCGGGTGCTACATCCCATAGCATCTCTGGGCCTTTCTTGTATCTCGGATCTTTCCGTGACAAAAGGCGCAAATTGTTGTGTACGTAAACCAAGTCCTCTGCTTTTTTTGCCGCCAACCAGTTGCGCTTTACAGAGTGGATAAAGGAGTAAGTACTCCAATTCCGCTCAGCAGCAGAAGAGCTTGCAACCTACAATAACAAATAGTATAAAGTTTAAACTATAAATACAAGATAAATTAAAATAATAAATTCAAGAGTGTTAGTGGCCCAAAAAAAGAAAAAGAAATCTGAAATATTAAAATCTTACTTGTGACAATATTTTAATTGCAAGGGGTTGGAGGTATTTGAATTCTTGCCCATGGAGGTACCACCATTTGATTGCATTTATTCTACCCTTGTCTTCTTCAGCAATGTCATCAAGCTCTTGTCCTGAGACGAATGACCCAAATTCACTTCTAACATGTGCCCCCAATTCTGGATCACGGAACATTTTACCCAAGGCCTTCTTACACCCATTGGATACCTCAGCATCTCTAAATGGTGCCACTCTCCCTGGAATAGAAAGTACTTCTGAGCTATAATATCTAGGAGATAGGGCATATGCAAGTAGGTGCAAGGATGTAGTCATCTTGTTCCACCGATGGTGCACAATTGATTCAATCTTTTTGTAGAAGATGTCATCAGGATCATTCTCTTTCCTTTGTATGACCTGGGATATCAAATGGTGTTCATGTAAGTTATCTTTATGTAAATTTAAAATTACTAAATTATGAACTTATGTAAATTTAATGTTTATAAACTTGTAAGTTGTAACTTACCATTTTCATTTTCTCCAGCATGGTGTCCATGCCATCATAGACATCCCCCAAGCAAGGCTCATCGGTGTCAGCAAACCGAAGCATAGACATGACAGGTTCGGTGAATTCCAATAAATAATCCACAAGAGCCCAATAATCATCATCGAGTATTGTAGCCTTCATCTTTTGAGCCCTCTCTGTATTGGATTGCTTCCAAATACTCCATTGGTTGCTACTAACCATTTGACACAATGCTTCCTTGACCCTCACAAGTCGTCGAAGCACGATTATGTGGGATGCAAATCAGGTTTCAGCCACCTAAACACATGTCAATAGTGAGTTAATAACACATTTAAAATATGTAAAACATGAAATAGAACTCTAAATGATAAATGAAACTAAATAAATTAAAGTTTAAATTTACCTTCAATAATTCCAAGTGTGAGAAACTTCTGAAAATTGCTTGTGACATATGGTGATTTGTCACAAACATTTGAATCTCCTCAGCCTCATCATATATTTTTTTCACCCATTCTATTTGGGTGCCAATTGCTTTCAGAATGAGATTGAGGGAGTGGATGGTGCATGGTGTCCAGAAGATGTGATCATATCTAGCCTCTATCAAAAGACCAGCAGCCCTGCAATTTTTTGCATTGTCCGTAATTACTTGGACAACATTGTCACTACCCACTAACTCTATGCCATCAATGAGAATTTGAGCAATAAACTCTGCATCTTTTTTTTCCCCTCCACAGTCAACTGCCTTCAAAAACATTGCACCCTTGGGGGATACAACAATTACATTGATTAGAGGACGGTTTTTGCAATCTTTCCAGCCATCAGAAACAATAGATACACCCGTTTGAACCCAGGAATCTCTTATTGGTTTTAATCGGTTATCTACATTTCTCCTCTCATTATTCAATAAGGTGGTGCGCAACTTTTCATATCCAGGGCATTGGTATCCGGAAGGTGCTGCTTGAACCATCTCCCTCCAATAGGGTGATCTCACTAAGTTGAATGAAAGACCATTCCCAAAGAGACAACGTGCCATTTTTTCATCAGCAATATCCCTTAACTCATTTTGAAATGCCCTGTCTAATGGGCCTCTCTTGCGGGGGGTGATTTCTGGTTGATTCACATCTTCATCTTCTGAAGAAGGCATAGGCAGGAAGGGATGTCTAGAGGTTGTTTGAGTGGGTGGTGATGTTGTTTGTTGTATCCCGGTATTGCCACCTTGTTTCCCTTTTGCACATAGTTTGTTTGCATCTGCTTGTTCTTTCCTTAGTGCAGCTATTTTTCTAGGTGGTAACCCCTTCTTGTCTTTTCCCACACACATATTGATCCCCTTACCTAAAGGGCCTAAAAAATGAAGTTTTACTCGATAGTAGGAGCTCCTATATTGTGTATTGCAAAAATTACATGTCCAAACAAACCCCCCACCTCCAGGACATTGAGCAGCTCTACTAGTGTATTTCCACAAAGGAGATTGTTTATCAATTTTGAAGGTTTGAGACCCCTCAGCCCTTGAGCCTTGACTACTCATTGCTGATTTTGATAGATGCAATCTATAATAAAATGGAAAAAAAACATACTTCAAACTTCTACAAAAACATGAAAGTTTGGAAAAAAAATTTAAAAACAATCCAAATGCTTACTTGAAACTTCTACAAAATCAATCTCAAATGCATACCTTAAACACTTGAATGAGTTAAATCTCTTTTGTGGATCCTATCTAGCACTCCACAGCTGAAACTCTTCACCTCTCTTCAAGCTTGCAAAATGGGAGAGCAAAACACAACAACAAAATGAAAGAGCAAAGTGAGTGCAAATGGGGTTTGGAAGCAAGTATAAGGGACGGATTAGGGTTCCCAATTGAAAAAATAATAAAAAAATGTTATTTTTTAAAGTTTTGACCCCACCAAAGACCCATAGCTCCGCGGGTCCGTCCGGGTCCGCGCTGGGTCCTTGCGTGGTCTGCCCGAGTCCGCCCGAATCCGCCCGGATCCGAGCTGGGTCTGGACAGGGTCCGGAATTGGCCCTGTGGGTCTGGTCGGGTCCGTGACACGGACCCGACCAGACCCACAGGGCCAATTCCGGACCCTGTCCGGACCCAGCTCGGACCCGCACGCGGATCCAGATCTGGTGCGCACCCGAACCCGGTCCGAGCCTCCAGGGTGCGGACCCTACAACTTAGGGGAATGCCCTTATCTTTCTAGTTCATGTAAATAGGGGAATGCCCCTATCTCACTAGCTTTGTAAATAGGGTAATTGTCTATCTTTTAATGCTGGACAATTGTCCCGGGCAAGACTGGAGGTTTTCTTCTCCATTCTTTCCTACCAGTGCCCGCACTGAATGGAGACTCGTGTATCTTACTTTAGTTAATTAATAAAATTAATCTTGGCCTAGGCCTTTTACCAATCAAAAAAAAAAAAAAAATTCAATGGCTTGGTGAATTTAGAACTTGTAGAGCTTCTTACAGTATTGTAATGATGAGTGAAAGGTTGCTATCCAATCCTAAAATATCATTGATCGGTCATAATGTACCCTCTTGGTTGATAGGATACACTACTTTGATACCACTGTAATATGCACATGTCATTACCACACCTTGTCAATACCCAAGAAATTCAAGGAGAAGAATGATAAAGAAATTAATAATTTATTAGATATAGGGCATATTAGGCCTAGCTCAAGTCCTTTCGCTTCTTCAATTGTTCTGGTGAAGAAGGATGGGATTATGCAGATGTGCATTGACTACCATGCACTAAACAAAAACACAATAAAATATAGGTAGCCAATACCCAAGATCAATGAGTTGTTGGATGCATAGAAACGAGATTTGGACTCGACAAGGCTGACCCGCCTCAAAACTTGGCAACAAATAGGCAAGACTCAGCAGGACTCGGCGAAAATTCGGTAAAAAACCAATTTGTAGTAAGTCACACCTAGAGGAGTTATTCGAGTGTCCCAAGTCCCTAAGACTCAACTATTAATGTTATTGTAGTTATGGTCGGACTCCTTCAGGCCAACATAGATAACATAAATGTCAAATTTGGCCTATCGGCCTTTGACATTTATATGAGTCGATTTGCTAATCAATATTGATATCGATTTGCTAATCATTCAAACAATTTGATCAATAGATAGACTAAACTATAATAAGTATTTACAGCGGAAGTATCTATTAAGAACAATGATTTGGAAAGAGTATAATAACACTTGTCGAGTTGACTAATCTAATCATTAGTCATCATGAAATACCCAACGATACTAAGGATCAATAATACATGTCATTTATAATTGAAGATTAATACAAAGAGTGATCGCTACGATTATGCTGATAGCAAGCAAATAGGGGAACGATAATCATATTAACATAAACCGCAATTACCATTATGAAGACTCCCATGGAAGAGTGTGATGTCTATCAAGGATAACCAGTCGATATAAAAAAAGTGATTAACAAGCAGCTGTTCACTCATCAAATGGTTATCACGAAGTGGTGTGGTTATGAGAAGGCTTGAGTCACGTCCCTTTGATAGCACACGATATTTAATATGGATCAAATCCAATCATTTGATAATCACCAAACACACAAAATACAGGCAGATCAAATACATTGCAGATTGAATATATTGCAGACCAAATATACAAGACAAAAGATCGATTTATATTCATTGGCAGATCGATACCTATTACAGAACGATTCAGGTCAATATATATACATTGTATATTGCAGATTGATATTCATCTACAGGCAGACTGTATAGATGGATACATACAGATTGATATTCATTAATTGGCATTCATTCATCAGCCTTGTGATTGGCAAATTTGTAATCAGTCCTCTATTATTTGATAAATTTAATCAGAGATTTTGTCACTGGGTTTTTCACCTTCAAGTTGGAAGGTTTTCCCAGGGTATATGCTGTGCAATTTTGTGTAAATTACTATACATCTGCATTTCTTAATCTGATCTGTAAAATTAACATGGTATCAGAGTGGGTTTGAGAAGATCGTGATCAGGTTTCCTTTTAGCAGTGAAGTTCTCTTTCATCTCTCATCTTCAAGGTGCAATATCAAGCCTCGAAAATGGTGTACGGTCTCAATGTCGAAGATAGACTTGAAGGTGCCACAAACTTACTTTATGGAAGTTTAGAGTTCATATTGCACTTGAAAAAAATGATCTTCTTCAGTTTGAGGAGGAAAATGATTTATTTGAGCCAGATGACCAAGCAGAGAAACTTCAATTCAAGAAGAATGTCATTAAAGCAAAGAAGATCTTGATTGACTTCGTAAAGGATCACCTAGTGCCTCTCATTTCCAAAATGACAAATGCACAGATATGTTCAAAACCTTGGAAAGTCTTTATGAGATCAACAACACAAGTAGGGCTCTCGCATTAAGGCAACAACTTCATAAAGTCAAAATGGCGAAAAGAGAATCAGTCATATCTTTCTTCATCAAGATCTCAGAGCTAAGGGATCAACTAAGTGCCATTGGAGATCAAGTTATGAATAAAGATCTTGTCATGCTAGCATTTAATGGTCTTCCTCAAACTTGGGAGCCTTTTATCCAAGGTATCAGTGCAAGATCTAAACTACCTAAGTTTGATTGTCTCAGGGCTGATTGCATTCAAGAAGAATCTAGGTTGGCTGCAAGGGGAATTGTCAAAAGTTCTCAAAATAACGACACTCATGTTCTTGCCACTCAATCTACTAAGAAGAAAGGAAGAAATTGGAGAAAAGGCAACTTCAAGAGGAATAGAGATCAAAGATCAGACTCTGCACCTAATTCTAAGAAGATGAAGAAAGATCTCTCCCACATTCAATGCTTTGGATGTGACAAGTTTGGTCACTATGCAAGAGATTGTGTTTCAAAGCCTAAGCAACAAGTGGCAAACATTAATGAAGTCTCAAGGGAAACACAAGACAACTCAAATGGATTCCTCTTCATATCTGCCCTATCAAGTAGTGCTCCCATGGATAGTGACACCTGGCTAATCGATAGTGGAGCTTCTCAACACATCACAGGCTATGGAGAATAACTCTCGGATTTGGTATAAAAGGAGTCTAGCCTTCAAGTGATCAGTAGAGATGATGCAAGCTATTCAGTGAAAGGATTTGGTTCTACATCACTCAACCTAGAATATGGGATTTCTCTTCATCTAAGTAATGTCTTATTCACACCAGGAATCTTATATCTATTTCAGCTTTGGAAGACGACTGTTATCAAGTAGCATTTTCATAAGGGAAAGTTCTTGTATGGCCAAGAAAGTCCAGCATCAAGTCTGCAAGTGTGATTGGGAATCGACATGAGAGTTTGTACAAGCTTTCTATATGTCCAGTTCAAGCTCTTCTACATGACTCTACTAGTTCTAGCGAACTATGGCATAGAAGACTTGGACATCTACATTACAAATCTCTTCCATCATTAGAGAAAATGGTTAAGGGAATTCCTAAACTTAGTCATGTACAAAATGGTACTTGTAAAGGGTGTGCTATGGGTAAAAACACTAAGTGTCCATTTCATAGTAGTGAAAGTAGGTCAAAAGAAATATTAGAACTTGTACATTCTGATTTATGTGGTCCAATGTCAATGGTATCCCTAAGTGGAATTTTGTATTGAGTAACTTTCATAGATGATTACTCTAGGAAGACTTGGATTTGTTTATTAAGGTCTAAAGAGTCTAATGAAGTAACATGTAGATTTTAAGAGTTTAAGGCTCAAGTAGAAAACTTGTCTAGAAAGAGAATTAAATTTTTAAGGTCTGATAATGGAGGTGAATACGCTTCTGGTAGCTTTCATGATTTTTGTATTGAGGTAGAAATCAAGAGGGAGTTTTGTGTCTCGTACAACCCATAGCAAAATGGGGTTGCAGAAAGAAAGAAGTTGCAAAAGACATGATCCATGATCAAGACCTTCGAACCTTTCTTTGGGCAGAAGCTTACAGGAAAGTAGTATATGTCCAGAATAGATATCCTCATCGGATATTGTAGAGCATGACCCTTGAAGAAGCCTTTTCAAGAGTTAAGCCTAATATCGGTCATTTGAGAATCTTTGGTTGTCCAATATATGTCCATGTACCTAAAGACAAAAGAACCAAGTTGGAACCTTCTAGCAAGAGAGGAATATTTGTGGGCTACAATGAAAACTCTACAACCTATAGAGTTTACATTCCCAGTCAAAAATAGATAGAGGTAAGCAGAGATGTTACTTTTGAGGAAGATATTTCTTTCAAAAAATCTAAAGGTTCATGCATGGAGATAGATGAAGATCAAGAGACTCCTCCAGACATGGACATTGATCATACTCTTGAGATTTAGAGGAAGTCCACAAAACATGAAGAGAATGATGATCCAATTGAGCCTTCAAATCCTACTGATGGGCCTAGAGCTATTATTGTGAATCGAAAGAGACCTATTTGGGAAAGGAAAACTATGCAGGAGGCAAAAAAGTTTGCAGCTCCTAGAGACACATTTAGAGAAAGTAAAAGACCACATAGATTATCTAGTTATGTTGCATTGATGTGTAATTTTTATTGAGACTGAACCTTTTAGTGTTGAGGAAGCCTCAAATCAGCAAGTATGGAAAGATGCTATGGATGAAGAATATCAATCCATTAATAAGAATGATGCCTGGTATATTGCACCTAGAACTAAAGGAAAGTCGATTGTATCTACCAAATGGATATTCAGGATTAAGCATGTAGCTGATGGAAGCATTGAGAAGTACAAGACTAGATTTGTGGCACGTGGTTTCTCTCAGAAAGAAGGAATAGACTATGAAGAAACATTTGCTCCAGTTGCTCGGTATACTTCCATCAGGACCATCATTGCCATTGCAGCAGCTAAAGGATGGAAGCTACACCAGATGGATGTGAAGATAGCTTTTATCAATGGTGTTATTGAAGAAGAGGTCTACATAGAGCAACCTAAAGGCTTCGTGATTCATAAGAAAGAGTCTCATGTATGCAAATTAAAGAAAGCTTTATACGATCTTAAGCAGGATCCTCATGCATGGTATGAAAGGATTGACGGATACTTGGTGAGTCTGGGTTTCTACAAGAATAATGTTGATCTAAATCTTTACTTCAAGATAGTCAATGGTGAAGCTTTAATCTTGGTTCTATATGTTGATGACTTATTTCTTACTAGGTAAAAACATCTCATCTCTAGACGCAACAACGAGTTGACTTCAAAATTTGAGATGAAGGACCTAGGACTCATGCATTTCTTTCTAGTTTTGGAAGTGTGGCAGAGGCTTGATGAGATCATCCTGAGTCAAGGAAAATACACCATTGACATCTTCAAGAAATTTGGAATGTTAGACTGCAAGTCTATGTCTACACGGATGGAAACTAACTTGAAGAAGTTGAGTGAATCTGCAGCTAGTTCAGATCTTGCGATTCCTACTACGTACAAACAGTTGATTGGATCCTTGATGTATCTAGTTAACACTAGACTAGATATTCGCTATGCAGTGAGTGCACTTAGTCAAATCATGTATGAACCCAAGCAGATACATCTACTTGCAGCCAAGCATATCTTGAGATACTTGCATGGCACAGTTGGATATGGCTTGAAGTACTCTTCCAATGTGGACCTAAATTTGCAGGGCTGTACTGATTCTGATTGGGCGAGGAGTGTTCTAGATCGAAAGAGCACCTCTGTTGTTGCTTCAATTTGGCATTTGCTATGATTTCCTAGTGCCGCGAGAAACAGTCATGTGTGGCTCAAAGTACAGCAGAAGCTGAATATGTTGCAGTTAGTGTGGCAGCACGAGAAGCAATGTGGCTTCGAAAGCTTCTTGCAGGATTGTTTGGGCAATCGTTGGATCCTACACTTATTCATTGTGATAACCAAAGTTGTGTGAAACTCTCTGTCAATCTTGTGTTTCATGACAGAACAAAGCATGTTAAGATCAAATATCACTATATTAGAGATATGGTGCAAAGGAATGTTATTCAATTGAAGTACATTAGTACTAAGGATCAGACAGCCGATATTCTCACCAAGCCTCTTACCAGACTGAAGTTTGTGCATTTTCAAGACAAGCTTGGAGTTGTGGAGAATGAAGCCCTTGCTGAGAGGGAGTCTTGGCATCAGTGGTTCCTTGAGATGTACTATAATGCATTCTTCTCTGTGAGGGAGAAGTTTGAGGTGCAAGCCCTTGCTAATGCATTCTTCTCTATAAGGGAGAAGTTTGACGTGCAAGCCCTTGTTAATGCATTCTTCTCTGTGAGAAAGAAGTTTGAGGTGAAAGCCCTTGTTCCACCCTTTGGGAGTAGCCATGGTGGATCCACCCTCTAGGAGTAGCCATGGTGGATGTCATGTGAGAAACTCCATGACTTAGCACTTGTGTTTATTCACCCTATGGGAGTGGCCATGGTGAACGTCATGATGAGACGACAACATCATGTTGATTGATTTCGTGGTGAGCTCTTGTGTTCATTTGCATTTCCATTCATGGGAGTAGCCATGATGGACCCACCCTCTGGAAGTAGCCATGGTGGATATCACTACATATTCAAGCCAACATAGGTAACATAAATGTCAAATTGGTCTATTGGCCTTTGACATTTATATGAACCGACTTGCTAATCAATATTGATATCGATTTACTAATCAATCAAGCAATTTGATCGATAGAGACTAAACTATAATTAATATGTATTTATAGAAGAAGTATCAATTAAGAACAATGATCTGGAAAGAGTATAATAACACTTGTTGAGTTGACTAATCTAATCATTAGTCATCATGAAGTACACAACGATACTAAGGATCAATAATACATGGCATTTATAATTGAAGATTAATACAAAGAGTGATCGCTACAATTATGTTGATAGCAAGCAAGAAATAGGGGAACGATAATCATATTAACATAAACCACAATTACCATTATGAAGACTCACGTGGAAGAGTGCGATGTCTATCAAGGATAACCGGTCGATATAAAAAAAGTGATTAACATGCAGCAGTTCACTCATCAAATGGTTATCACTAAGTGATGTGGTTATGAGAAGGCTTGAAACATGTCTCTTCGATAAAACATGATATTTAATATGGATCAAATCCAATCATTTGATAATCACCTAACACACAAAATACAGGCAGATCAAATAAATTGCAGATTGAATATATTGCAGACCGAATTTATTATTTGCATTGTAATCTGTTCTGAAAGACTATAAAAAGGAAATCAATTTTCATTCACAGTTTGTTCACTTGTTTATGTGCATCTTTCAAATGTTGAAGTGAATATCATTATATACTTGTGCGTTGAACATCAAGATAGCAATATAAAACTTTATATGCACAGTTAAACAAGATACCAGCATGCAATCAAAATGTTTGATGTAATGTCAATGAACTGAGTTGGAAGGAAAAGTGGAAAGGTTTGTTACACAATAGGCACGGGATCTTACAGAAAGATAGATGAATGGACCCTGAGAAATGTATAGCCATGTTAGGTACCCCTGTGCATGATGACCCTCAAAAGATAAGCAGGAGAAAACCTATGGATCAAAACTACCCTCCAAAGAAAGGTAAAAGAAGAAGAGAGACTATGCAGCCCACACCACCACCCCACCTCGCCACCCCCCCCACCCCTCCATTGTGCCACAAAAAAAGTAATATCTTACACCATCACAAGATGCACAACATTGAATGCTTAAGGCAATCCAAAAATGCCTAAGCTCCACCAAATTCCAGGGACAAGGACAACCAGGCGTGTGAAACTACCTCCTTATTCAAGTCAAAATACCAAAAGTATTTATGGAGGAGTAAATACTGAAACTACCTCTTTATGCAATTCAAAATACCAAAATCACCACTTACAGAAACAACAGTTGTGAAACTGCCCTGCGAACTCCAAAACCACCAATTAACACAAAACCATCACTTCAAGCAGTTACAAAATCAACCTAGTGGTTATGAAACCACCATTTACCTATTTCAGTTACTTCAACTTGTGAAATCTGTAACTTTTGCATGCAGACATGAAATCAGGTGTCATATTTTGAAAGCGAAAGACTTTTCAAGAGGAACTTGAATATGCAATAATATTACATAGTAGATCTCTCTCCTATACTTTTTTCCCCCGAGATAAACCTGAATTTTATGAGGTTTTAACATGCTGTAAACGCTACTAACAATAAATTAACTCCACTAACTTCAACATTCATAACACGATTTCAGATCGACAAGTCAAGAGAAGGTGCAGAAGATAAAGAAACTAAAGCTACAAAGCTATCTATATGCTATCAACAAACATTAGCTCTTTGTTTTGGGGAGGAAAATTAAGAGGTTTACCATTTATATTTTATCCATTTATTACAAGGGTTAATATGATATAAATCTGTTGGTTTCTTGTCAATATACTGGAATACTGTTGCTGAAACAGTATGATTCTTATGCTGGCAGTGTAGGTTTCTGCTAAAGGGGTTTCTAGTCTTAGAATCATTTTATGTAAGGCTTGGATTAGGCTTTGTAAGTTTTCATTTGGAGCTTGTATTTTTGTTTCAAAATTTTGTTATGTATATGACTGACGGTGACTGTTTTTTCTTCAAATAATAAACTATTTTTTAATCCTGTTGCATTGTGTTCCTTCGACTAGATAAATATAAATATCAATGAAGGCGGAAGGAAAACAATAAATAAAAGTTAAACAATAAGCATCAAAGTATTGTGCTCAAATGGGAAGGCTAAAGGGTTCTCATGATGGAGATCCAGGTTCAAATCCTCCAAATTTGCATCCCAACATCCGAGCATGTTATAGTGGTATCCAGACAGTTGGAGTGGTATCCCTGCTATTGTTATGCCCCTATTGGAGCAGTGAAGTCCAACAGTGGATATGCGATCCTCAGTGGAATATATTACAGGGTGTGGACCCCAAAACTAAACCCTTATTTATTTATCTGAAATAAATGAAGGAAAACAATGAGAAGTTAAATCTATAGTAGTACACAGAAGAGACTTGGCAATAAGGTTCTAATCTAAGTTGCTTTGGGTTCAGATTTGGTGGTTCACCAATTTTTTATTTTGTCAGTTTGGTATGGCTGTGTTTAACCATACTAAATAATAAATACGTATAATTTGCACAAAAAAATACAAAATCATTTACAGTAAAAAGCTGATAATTTATAATTCAAAATCAAATGTAATCAGAAGTCACTTTTTAGGGTTAAATTAGGTCTGTTTTTTATACAGCCTTAAAAAAAAGTGATCTAGGTTTTTAAGGGCAGGCTGATCCCAAGGCTTGTGGATCTACCAAACACTGGGGGTGAACACATATGTCAGAACCCTGAGTAATCCCAACACGTATAGAAGGGAACTGTACCTGATATAAACTGGTCCGTGTTGAAGCTGGGTTTCAAATAAACCCAGTAACATAGATTCTAACTAATACAATTAAAGCATTGATTACACATGTAGAACAAAAACTTACGTTTTCAACTCCAAGGATGAGATGTCATGTACATTTCTTGCTTTCTCCACATTTCCTGTCACAGATTAAACCATTCAGAAAAAAGATTAAAAGGATTTTTTTTATATTACCAACGAAAATATGCAACACTTTGATCACAACTAAACAAAATTAAAATGTCCATGGAGTGGTGTTTTACAACTAAACCAAACACCACAACATTATTTTTTTTAATTATATATAGAAGTTACTTCAAAGTTCAAACATCCAATAAAAAATAAGTCCACTTTCAATTATCAGGAAAGATGAAATTTTTCAAAACATCTATTTGGAAACAACTGTGTTCTATCCACTTTGCTATCTGGTACAAAAAAATGGATAAAAATCGGTGTTTCAAGACAGTTTTAAAAATGAGAACCACTGGAAATATCCAGAAGTTCTGACGATAAAGTCTGTTCAATATTCAAATGCATCTCTTGGCTATCATAAAAAGCTATAGTATGTTTTACTGCTATCCCATGACTTAGGTTACATTTTTCCTACCTGACTCTCAACAATTTCAGACCATCAAATTTTGATATATAATCTAATACAGCCTTGACAAAGAATTCACTTTAACAACTAAGTTTAACTTTCAATTATGAATGTGTATCCTTAAAAAATCTTGTTGACATCATTACAGACTTCTGTTGCAGCTAGCTATCTATCTATTTAGCCATATTCACATATTAATGGTGAAAACTTTTCTGTTCTTATTTTTCTTTATTTTTTGTTAAAAACGTATTGAACGGTAATTTTGTCTACTCAAAGCCAGATGTTATAAGCATGTTATCCTTAGAAAATCTATGTTGACATCATTAAGGACTTCATTATTGTATCTAGCTAGCCATCTATTTGGCCATATTCACATATTATAGGTGAAAACTTTTCTGTTTTTATTTCTCTTTATTGCTTGTTGGCGACATATTAATTCTGTCTATTCCAAGCTAGATGTAGCTTACAGTGCCATTGACCTATTTGGTCATATGTAGATATATATAAGTTCCCTTTAATTAATTCTTCATTCTTTATTCTCTCATTGTCATGTCAATTTTGCGTACCTGACATAACATTTTCTGGCCTACCTGATCAATAAGACAATTATTAAAATATGATTAAGTGGAAAATTGGCCCTTTACAATGAGCCAATTGGTCTTAAGCTCATACTTTGCAGTATGGTCACAACTATATATTGTAGATATATAATCATTATATGTATTTTAAACACGCGTTTATAGGGCAGCAGGTGTTAACATGTGAAGCAAGCAACGTACTGCAACAAATGAGAATTTTCCTCTTTGTAATAATTTATTTTTCATGGCAATACAACTATCCGTTTAGAGTAGTGTTTCCTCCATTGTTTTCCAGATTTGCACGTGCAATCCTTTGTTTTTGAGTGAGCAGGCACCCCTAGTACTTAGTATTTCTGTAATTGTAGTTTTCATTATGCATGTATGCTTCACTGAGTACAAAATCAAGTAAATATGAGTCGAATGCTGATTGAGACCATGATAACCTTGAAGAAACATAAACAAGCAAACATAGGTTGGGATTTCATGCATTATAAATATTTATTTCATTCAACAATAAAAACACTTCAAGAAATTTCTTACTATAGCACTTATCTGAATACCAAGAAACTTGAGAAGATATGAAACTAGTGAAGGACTATTGTTACGAATGAAGTTTAATGTCAATGGGCAATGAAAGAAAGCAGCACTCCTAAGGCTAAAATTGGATTTTAAATAAATATCCAATTCATTTTAAACATGTGCTCTATATGAAGATGAATACCAGTGAAGGCATACACAAATTAAAAGTTAAGAAGACAAGCTGCTAAACCAATCAAATACACTTGAAGAGATTTCTAACCTCTTATAGCACTTATCTGAATACCAAGAAACTTGAGAAGATATGAAACTAATGAAGGGCTATTGCTACGAATGAAGTTTAATGTCAATGGGCAATGAAAGAAAGTGGCACACCTAACATTGGGTTTTAAATAAATATCCAATTCATTTTAAACAAATGCTCTATATGAAGATGAATACCAGAGAAGGCATACACAAATTAAAAGTTAAGAAGCCAAGCTGCTAACCAATCAAAGAGCTGAAGGCTCATATTTATGTACATGTATTACAAATCAAGATGGATGAATTAAATATTTGAGCTTTCTTGTATTTTCAAGAAGTTAATGTACAGTTGGACACCACTTAGCACACAAACAAGGTGGCAACTAGGTTAAGTTGCAGCATCAGGAAATGTTGAAGGGCACTGTATTGCTTGTCACAATGTTGATTTGAACACTGATTAGTAAAGATGGAAAAAGCAGGCTCGGGTCTTCAGCAAAATCCTGAAGGTTGTACAAGGCCATTGTTTATGTGGCCAATTTGTGGAATGAAAGTCCTGTGGAGCTTATTGATTTTGCAAACCTAGTAGAATATGTAAAACCATTTCACGTTAAAAGTTGATGAGAGAACAACAAAAGAAAGAGACGCACATAAATTTATATTTTAAACAAATAAGCAATTTCTTTTAAAACATGAACTCTATACAAAGATGAGAACCAGAGAAAGAATGCACAAATTAAAAGGTGAGAAGCTAAGATGCTAAACCAATTAAAGAGCATAAGGCTCACATACATGTGCATATTTTACAAATCAAGTTGTATACAATCATAGATAATGTGATAAAATATTGGGCTTTCTTGTAGTTTGAAGAAGTTTAATGGACACTACTAGCGCATGCATGAGGTGGCAACTAGGGTTAAGTTGTTGGCAGCAGGAAATATTGAGTGGCAATGTGTTGGTTGTCAAAATGTTGACATAAATGTGAATTTGTGGGGTTGGGAAAAGCAAGCTCAAGTGTACATTTTACAACACTTTGGCACTTGTGCATAATGTAGCAAAATATTGAAGGGTGATACCATGTTTATAATTTTTTGCCAATTTGTTGAGTGAAACTTCTATGGAGCTTAATGATTTTGTAAATATGTGTGCTAACAGAATCCACAAACCCTTTGGCCTTGAAAATTTGGGGAGAGAAAGGAGGTAGAAGGAGACACAGAAAAAGGGAGAATCTCTTATAAACACCAGCCTTAGTATGGGTTATTTGCAGCCAAAAAGGAGCAGACCAAAGGCCCAATCATCACCCCATCTGTTTCCTAACCATGGAATATGAAACGTGATTTTGGCATTAGCTGCAAAAAAAGGATGATAATCAGCCAAATATCAAAATTGATTCAACACTCTATGTTTAAAAATTGCATTAAGTGCAGCCCCTATGACCCTAAACCATAAATGTAATGTATAGGAGAAATTTTGGGACCATCAATAGCATACTTCCATGGACAGTGCCTCAAAAGAAACCTTCTATTGACTCCTTAGAGAGCACAATGAATCTCAAATGTTAATGATACTAGACTGAAGAGGTTGATGAACCACTTCCTTTTGTGTGCATTTCAAGTGATTTCTTTAATCCACAACTCCTCCAAGCAGGGATGCCCTTAATTTTCTCTTATAGTACCCCTTACACTTTCTCTTATTCATATTTTCTTTTTTAGGAGGGGGCCTTTCGAACCCCTTAATGACTTGACTCTTAATCCAATTTGGTCCCTTCTTAAACATATTATATGTTAGGTGAGCATCTAAGAGCATTACTGTGGACTTAATAGTGTTGAATATTGGGACTATAGCATATCTTCATGCTGCACGAGACTCCCTACACACAATAAGGACCAATTCCCTAAAAAATGCTGCAAACCCACTGCAACTTATTAATGCCCAGTGAGTTAGTTTCTTGAGTCATTCCAATAGGACTTAATCCCAAAACTTTTTTCTCCATGATTTCATAGGCGCAAGAGTCCCAAAGGAATTCTTTTCAACTTCCAACTCTTTTGTCCATGGTTTTATAGGCCTAAATACCAAAGGTTCTCTTTTCAACTTCTCGAACAATCATGTATGTTGGGTAAGAGATTATAAAAAGACGAAAGAGACCATTTAAGAAACATTACAAAGGAAAAAATGCATCTTTGCACCAATGGACCTATGAACCTACGACTCTTCTAAGAATTTTCAACATGTTAAAGATTCATGTTCTCAAAAATATTATTTGTGATAGATTAATAGTGGATTGTAAAGAAGCTCACTCCTAAAGATTTACATTCTTGAGTTACATTGGTATCGTCATTGTATTAGTCAAATTCAATTTAAGCTCTCATTCTAAGCCAAGCTAAACTAAGGTTCACCCTAGGTTTGGCTCGAGCCTACCAAGTACCATACAACGTGAGCATAGGGTAGCGAGGCACCTAGGGCAAGCCCAAGCCATACCTAAGTAGGCACACAAGCAACTAACACAAATGGCAAAAATCCTTTTCTTTCAACCAACAAATACTTGACAAACCTAATTTTGCCTCGAAGTGTTGGGCTATTCACATACACACAATAGGGAATGATCACATCAACCTAGCATTTTTAATAGCAGCCTCAATGGTGATGGGGGCAAGTGGTCATAGATATAGGATAAATTTAGAGGCAATCCAAAAAAATTGAGAAAAGTACAAGGTTAGCACAAGCAAATAGTGTTAAATCCTGATAACTTGATCATATTAATGTTCTGATTCTTCAGATTAGACAGATCTAAAATGCATGTAATTTCCTTTATATATGGCCTCATGATAAATACATCTCCTTAGAATAGATCGGCGATTTGCTAGGCATATTTATATGCCTTGTATTTGACTATTGTAGTTAATTAATAATTAACTATTAGTTAATGGACAAGGGCACCGATTTGTAGAGGAATAGATTGTTTCATGGAGGGCCGACCTAGAAGGGGTGTGTCTTATGAAAAGACAAGACCCTTGGTTAATATATAAGTAGGAGCAAGATTGTGGATAGAGGACACACAATACAATCTTAAGTCTGCTCTTCTAGCAATCTACTCTTTGGCGATTTAGTGCAGAAATAAAATATAATTTCCAGAATTTATTGCAGACTTCCAGAACAATAACATTCAGCCCAAAATTGTAGTTGATCGATTTGCAGCAAGGTATTAATACTCCATCAGTATTATATCTTCAAAATTTGCAGAAAACTTCCATGGTATCAGAGCCAAGTTGTCGAACCTAGGCTCTGCAAATTGACAATTAGATTTGAAAATATCTAAGCAACATCCTTCTACCTTCAATGGCCAACGCAATTAGACCCGAAGACAGGTTTGATGGAAAAGAACACTTCGTTGCATGAAAATTCAGAATTATGATGGCTCTTGAAGACAATGATGTAATACAGTTTGTTGATAAGGAATCCAAGCAACCTAATGCTGATCCTCATAAAACTAACTGGATTAAAGGAAACAGGAAAGCCATGAAAATCATATTAGATGGAGTTAAAAATGAAATAGTACCTATGCTAATGAAACATCAGACAACATTTAATATGATGAGTGCATTAGTAAATGCATATGAGGTTAACAATGCAACTAGAACCCTTGCACTAAAAAGGCAACTAAATCATATAAAAATAAGGAAGGGAGAATCTATAAATTCATACTTCCTAAGGGTGGCTAGTCTAAGAGATGAACTTGCAAGTATAGGGACCATAATTGAAGACAAAGAGCTGTCACTTATGGCTATAGATGGGTTACCGGATTCATGGGAAACATTCTCACAAGGAGTAAGTGCTAGAGACAAACTCCCAGACTTCAACAGACTTAAAGGAGGCTGCCTTCAAGAAGAATCTAGACAACTTAAGAAAGGACTGAAATCGAAAATTGGAGATGAAGAACTTCATGTTCTCAACACAAATTCCTACAAAGGAAAGAAGAAACACTTTAAGAAGAAGAAGGCCCCTCAAGGCAATAACAAATTCAAGAGGGACATATCTAAAGTCAAATGCTTCAAATGTGAGAAACTTGGACATTATAAGTCAGACTGCCCTGAGAATATGAAACAGCAAGTAAATTTCACAGAGGTAACTAAGACAAAAGAAGACTATGATCCTGAAAATTATGTACTATATTCAGCACTATCAAATGATGTAATTGATAGTGGATCATCCAGACACATTACGGGGTATAAAGAAGTATTGGATTCAATGACGGAGGAAACCGATGAAGAAGTTACCATAGGTGACGGTTCTGCACATCCAGTCAAAGGAGTTGGAAGTTGTACCTTAAAACTAAAATCGGGCATCTCCTTACACCTCAAAAGAGTACTATACGTACCCAGAATCAAGAGGAACCTAATTTTTGTCACAGCACTTGAGGATGATGGATATAAGGTAGCATTTATGGATGGAAAGGTAATGACCTGGCCTAAAAACTCTTCTATTAAGAAATCAAAATTGATTGGTCAAAGGAAGGGATACCTATATGAACTATGTTCGGAACCTATTCAAGCCTTAGTTCATGAAGCTGCAGATATAAACAAAGTATGGCATAGAAGGTTAGGGCACCTAAACTTCAAAGCCTTATCAACTATGGAGAAGATGGTTACTGGTTTACCTAAGTTGAACAAAGATCATTCAAGCATATGCAAAGGATGTACACTAGGTAAGAACACCAAAAGTCCATTTCAAAATAGCACTAGAAAAACTAACAATGTTTTAGAATTAGTCCACTCAGATTTATGTGGACCTATGTCTATTCCTTCTCTTGGAGGATTTTTGTACTATGTACTCTTTATGGATGACTTCTCTAGGGAGACATGGATTTACTTCTTGAAATGTAAAGAATCAGAAGAAATCCTTAAAAGATTTAAAGAATTCAAATCCTTAACTGAAAATCTATCAGGACACAAAATTAAAACTCTTAGGACTGATAATGGAGGGGAATATACTTTAGATTTGTTTAAGGATTTTTGTAAAGAAGCAGGGATTAAGAGGGAGTGTACTATTCCTTACAATCCTTAGCAAAATGGGATAGCAGAAAGAAAGAATAGGACAATTGTGGAAGCTGCAAGAGCTATGCTACTTGACCAAAATTTAGGATTCTATCTTTGGGCAAAAACCACATGTACTACTGTCTATATCCAAAACAGATGCCCCCACTCCCACCTCAGAGATAAAACTCCTGAGGAAGTCTTCTCTAATTCTAAACCAAATATCAGTTATCGCAGAATCTTTGGGTGTCCTATTTACATTCATATTCCTAAAGAGAAAAGAACTAAACTTGAACCTTCAGGCAGAAGAGGTAATTTTGTTGGATACAATGAAACATCCAAAGCATATAGAGTTTACATACCTAGTCAAAAACATATTGAACTTAGTAGGGATGTAATATTTGAAGAAGATTTAGCATTCAAAAGAGCCCTAAGTTCTGAAGATCCTTCATATATACCTAGTTCTGAAGAAAATCATGAACTTGAGTTTCAGAGGGAGAACATTGAAGAAATTGAAGGTGAAATTCAAAATCTTAATCTTGAGGAAACTCAAAATCCTAAGAAAAGACCACTTTGGGCCTCTAAGACTATAGAAGAAGCACAAGACTTCTCTGCACCAGAAGGAACCTTCAAAGAAAGCAAAAGACCCAAAAGATTCTCTAGCTATGCTGCAAACATGAGTGCTTTATCTAAATCAAAACCAACCAATGTTTCAGATGCTATTAAACATACAACTTGGAAGGATGCTATGATAGAAGAATACCAATCCATTATTAAGAATGATGTTTGGGAAATTGTTCCAAGGCCTGAGGGAAAATCTGTTGTTTCTTCTAAGTGGATATTTAAAATCAAGCATGCTGCTAATGGTAGCATTGAAAAATATAAAGCCAGATTCATCTCCAAAGGATTCTCTCAGAAGGAGGGAATTGATTATGAAGAAACCTTTGCTCCAATTGCCAGATACACCTCTGTAAGAGCAGTCCTAGCTATTGCAGCATCGAAGGGATGGAAAGTACATCAAATGGATGTGAAAACATCATTTCTGAATGGAAAGATTACTGAAGAGGTATATTTGGAACAACCTAAAGGATTTGAAACTCATAACCCTAAAGTCTTTGTTTGCAGGCTCAAGAAAGCTCTCTATGGGCTTAAACAAGCTCCAAGGGCATGGTATGAAAGAATTGATAAGTATCTCACCAGTTTAGGATTCTCCAAGAATGAAGCTGATCCAAATCTCTATTATAAAAATGATAAAGATGATATGATAAATTTGATACTATATGTTGATGATTTACTAATAACAAGTGATGATCATCTTATAGAACAATGCAAGAAAGATCTAATCAAAGAATTTGATATGAAAGATTTAGGACTCCTTCATTACTTCCTAGGATTGGAAGTATGGCAAAACTCTGACAGTATCATACTTAATCAAGGAAAGTATACATTAGACATCTTGAAGAGATTTGGAATGTGGAACTGCAAACCTATGTCTTCTCCAATGGAGACTAACCTACACAAACTTAAGGAAGCAACAGTAGAATCACCCTCCATAGATTCTACTCTTTATAACCAAATGATTGGGTCTCTCATGTACTTGGTAAATACAAGACCTGCTATTTGCTATGCAATTAATGTCTTAAGTCAGTTTATGTGGGAACCAAAGGAGATTCACCTGGTTACAGTCAAACACATTATGAGATACTTACAAGGCACTCTTAACCTTGGGCTCAAGTATGAGAAAGTTGACTTGGACTTACATGGATTCACAGACTCAGATTGGGCTGGAAGTGTTACTGATAGGAAAAGCACTTCAAGATGGTGTTTCAGTTTAGGATCAGCAATGATATCATGGATATGCAGAAAGAAAACATCAATAGCACAGAGTTCCACAGAAGATGAATACATTGCAGCTGCAATGGCTTCTCGAGAAGCGGTTTGGCTTAGAAAGTTACTTGTGGGATTATTTGGTCAACCCATGAATCCCACTATCATTCATTGTGATAATCAGAGTTGCATCAAGCTTTCTGTGAATCCAGTTTTTCATGACAGATCCAAGCATATTGAAATTCCTTACCATTATGTAAGAGATATGGTAGACAAGAATACTATCAAGTTAAGATACATTTGTACTGCAGATCATATCTCTCGAGTGAAGATAGATCACTTCAGAAAAAGACTTGGTATGGTTGAATTATAACTCATTTGTATTCTTTGATTATTAATAAAATAATTGTGTTAAATTATTATTGTCAGGCTATTGACTGTTATGGGCTTCACCATTTGTGTTTATTATCTAAAGAGGTGATGATCTCTGTGATAATGAATAGACATTATATGAGATGACGATCTCTGAGATAATGTTCTAAAACAGTAAGGAACTACTGGCAAATCTAGATGAATTAAAGATCATATTGTGATATAGACATTTCTATGCCTATGAGTCAGATAAAGGAAGAATTTAATCATTCTCCAGATTTTATCCTGTGTACTAGCAAATCGTAATTCAAGATCATATTGTGATATAGGCTTGTCAGTGCCTATGAGTCACAATTTGGATAAAGGAAGAATTTAATCATTCTCCGGATTTTATCCTGTGTATTGCATCACATGTAATACTGTTATCACAAGTATTAGTGATAATTCATATTACAAGTTTAGTAATATGACAAGTATCATGTGTACCATGATACTACATGCTTGGAAGAATCAGATAGATATAGAGTACAAATCTATGCTTAGTCATCGTAACGATGTTGCTAGATATGTTTCTCTCATTTATATTATCAAGTTAAGAGGGAGTGTCAAATCCTGATAACTTGATCATATTAATGTTTTGATTCTTCAGATTAGACAGATCTAAAATGCATGTAATTTCCTTTATATATGGCCTCATGATAAATACATCTCCCTAGAACAGATCGGCGATTTGCTAGGCATATTTATATGCCTTGTATTTGACTATTGTAGTTAATTAATAATTAACTATTAGTTAATGGACAAGGGCACCGATTTGTAGAGGAATAGGTTGTTTCATGGAGGGCCGACCTAGAAGGGGTGTGTCTTATGAAAAGACAAGACCCTTGGTTAATATATAAGTAGGAGCAAGATTGTGGATAGAGGACACACAATACAATCTTAAGTCTGCTCTTCTAGCAATCTGCTCCTTGGCGATTTAGTGCAGAAATAAAATATAATTTCTAGAATTTATTGCAGACTTCCAGAACAATAACATTCAGCCCAATTGTAGTAGATCGATTGGCAGCAAGGTATTAATACTCCATCAGTATTATATCTTCAGAATTTGCAGAAAACTTACAAATAGAGGCTGCATAATAAGCATAAGTAACTTGTTCATATATTTACAAATGTTGAAGCAATTAAAAGTAGTAGAGTTACAAAGCTATGACCTTTCTTTCCTCATGGATACCCTAAGCATTATAACTTATAGGTCCATTGTAAGACTCATTTCTTCCCTCAACATATATTAGGCTACAACCTTGATTTATAGTTTTTTGTTATGCATAATAAATTTATGTCTTATAATTATAAATTTTATATAAAATATTATATTTATATGTTTTTGATATTTTATATAAATATATATATATATATGGAAAGTTGTTCTTGTTAGAGCAATTTGTAAAAATCAATCTACCATATTAAGTACCTGAACCCTAAACCCAAACTAATAACTTAGCCAAAAAGGCCTCAAAGCCAAGATAAAAGGCCTAAAAGCTAAGATAAGCCAAGTGGCGAAACATAACAATACTAAGAACAAATACCCCAAAAAACTAGGTCCACAAACTACTAAAAATCATTAAGTTGAAGGACCAAGAGCTAAGTCTCCATATACTTTGCCTCAAGCTTAGCCCCAAGTTCCAAATGCCTAGTAAAGGAAAGAGACCTAAAAAATCCATACTGTCGCTTTGAAAGATAACCTATAGGCAATCAATGTAGAAAGTGAGCTCCTAACAACAAAGCTACAAGCTAGCATTTTTCCACCCCAACAACCGGGACATGTATTGGAGAATAGCCAACTCCTTATTGTGAAGCATCCCAACTTTCTCATCTTCTGATTACCCAAACCCTTCTTCAAATTCCCTTCCAGGGAGATAAACATCATTAGATTGGAAGATTCAAGAATGAATCCAATCCGCAAACACATCCTAAATACAATCTCCCAATTTATTCATAAAATCCTTAGAAATAGATGCTCTACTCCACTGCTGTCATGTCCCTTTTTTCTAAAAATTATGCTTACTAAAAATAGTAAGTTTCCATTGTCCAAAAATAGTAAGTGGAGGTCTTCAGGACACAGTGGAATATATTATTTATTTAATATTTATATTGTCCCAATACAAATTATATATTTTGGGCAAATAAATATTAAATCAAAAATTGTGTTTTGGTGGGAATGGATTTTGGAAGTTTCCTTTAGCATTTTGTGGGCATCTTTAGTTGTTGTGACTGTTATACAAGTCATTGGTTGCTAACGGTAGTTCTTTATGACAGTTTCCAAAAAAATGATTCTTTCCTTCACATGCAAGTTTCCTCAATTTTGAGTTAGTGAGATTTGGGCGCCCAATTAGAATTTTGAAATGGATTTCACATATATATGATTTCAGCTTCGTTTTGGATCATTCTTGTTTTGGCATATTTGATAGAGCTTTGGCTTTTATCTTCAGCGGCTGATAAACCTGTGGAGGAGACTGAATAATGGGAGTTTGAAGGTTTCCAGTTGAGCTAAGGATGAGAGTCTAAGGTTCATCAAGATGATCTAAGGTCAGGAGGCTGAAGGAAACTGCGAGTAATCTCATCCAGAGATTACCATTGTGCTTAAGGATTCAGCAGTTTCAACAGTTTTAGAGTTTGGCTTGCAGGCAAGGGTTTAAAGTGGCAATTTGGGGTTTGAATGCTTTATTCGCTGCAGATGTTTATGGAAGCACTGTGGGCATGGGTTTGCTGCTATTTCCTGTTGATATTTGTGGCCTTTTCAGAAAGATCTATGATGTGTATGCTAAGATGAATAATAAATAGATCTTTCCGAAAAGGCCACAAATATCAACAGGAAATAGCAGCAAACCCATGCCCACAGTGCTTCCATAAACATCTGCAGCGAATAAAGCATTTATTATTCATCCTAATATACACCTCATATATTATTTTATTAAACTCTGAATAATGAAAACAGCTTGGTATTGTCCCAAAGGGACAACTTCTTATTCATCTTGAAAGTCGACTTTATATTGCCAAAAGGGACGACTTGTGTTGAGTGTCCTTGAGAAATTAATTAATGCTGATCCTGGTCGGCTCCTTCATTGCAATTAAACATGTCTTCTCTCATATATAAATGAGACTTGAGGTGCGAGTTATCTAATATATAGAAGACACATATCATGTAGAAGATAATTCGCACCTACAGCAGTCCCTATCTGATTTTTGCAGCAGTAATAAATCAGTGTTTTTCTCACATACATCTGAAGAGGATATGCAGCTGGAGATGAAGGAACATTGAGCTCAAGGTGAAGAAAGAATTAATTACTACAAACCGGGTATTATCTTCTCCTTCGTTGTTTATTTCTGTCAATTTTATTTTCAGTCTTAAAAGGTATTTATAGATTGTATTTTTTCCTTACAAATCTGAATATATTAACATTTCCTTGTATTTTCTGTTATTTTATTATAATAATACCTTGGTGTGGAATTTGGAGTGTTTTTGTAATGTACCCATGCACTATGGGTATCACAAGTTCGTGCTGGGGCCACCGGAGCAACAAATGGAGGCCGTAAAGGGCTGAGTTGAAGCTGCTCGGGCAATAGATGGGGCCGTACGGTACTGGGCCAAGGCCGTACGGAGCAAGCTGAGGTTGTACTGTACACAGGAGAGGCCATATGGTGCAGCAAGCAAGGTTGTACGATGCAAGAATGGGGGTCGTACGGTGTAAGGTTGTGGTCGTACGGTAATGCAGAGAGGCCGTACGGGGTAAATGGCAGCTGTGTGGTTTGAGAATGGCCAAGAACGTGCAGAGTGAGGACGTGGAGAAGGCCATACGGACAGGTTGGAATGTGCATGGTGTATGATAAAGCCTTCCGGAAGATTGTATGATGTTTCCTTTCCCTTTGCCGATAATTAAAATGACCTTTGCAGACACAAAACAATACACAAGCCAAATATGTTGCCAGAAAGATCTTATTGGATTTATTGACGGAACTTCGGATTTGCCAGACCCGATACAAGCAAAACAAGCAGAGTAAGGTGAAGGTTGAATCCCACCAAAACTGCGACAAACCAAATAGGGAGGGTCTTCCACCTCCAAAATGGCGAACAGCAAAATCCCAACAGGAATTCGCAAATATAATTAAAATATAAATCTCAACATATCAAAACTAACCTACACGCCGAGCATAAATATCCGTCGGGGAAAACTCCCAAGAGTGCACAAAAGAGCCGACGACGACAACTACACTACGCCAACAAAAAGAATGGGCCCGAGATAAACTAAATCGATCAGGACCCAAATACAATAGTATTATTAGTCATTTAATGATGGGGACATTACAGTCCTCCCGTCCCAATAATTGCTTGTCCTCGAGCAATTTTAGGCTGGGGTGTTCCAGAATCTCTTCTCCTTCCCAAGTGGCATCTTCAAGGGGTAGATCCTTCCAGCGCACAAGAAATTCCTTGATAGTGCGTGTCCTCAAACTTTTCTCCCGACTGTCGATGATTTCCGCTGGTTCCAATATTAATTTTCCTCCGTTGTCAAGGGGAGGCAAATCTGTGGAGACCATCACTTGTTGGCCCACGGCTTTCTTCAGCCAAGAAACATGGAAGACATTGTGGATTCTACTTCCCTCAGGTAGGTCCAATTCGTATGCAACTTCGCCCACTCTCCTTGTCACACGGTAGGGTCCGTAGAAGCACAGTCTCAACTTCTCCTTCCCAGAAGCCTTCAGAGATGATTGTCAGTATGGTTGAAGTCGGAGGTATACCAGATCCCCTACTTCAAAACTCCTCTCAATTCGGTGCTTGTTAGCGTACATTTTCTGCTAATTCTAAGCCCGCTGGAGATTTTCCATTAGGGACTTTAAAATATCTATTCCGTCCTGCAGCCAGTCCTTGGCCTTCGGCGTGTGACTGTCACCGAGAGCCAAATCCACAAATGAAGGAGGTTCATAACTGAACAAAGCTTTAAAAGGTTTCATTCCAATGGACATGTGGAAGGTGGTATTGTAGCAGTACTCTCCCAGGTGTAGCCATTTTACCCATGCCCTCTGTTGTGCTGAAACATAATTTCTGAGGTAACCTTCCAGCCATTTGTTCACAATTTCTATTTGTCTGTCGGTTTGGGGGTGGTAACTGGTGCTTGGTGACAACTCTGTCCTTGCTAGTCGAAACAATTCTTTCTAGAAATTACTAAGGAAGCGACAATCTCTGTTGCTCACTATGTTTCGGGGGAGTCTGTGCAGGCGGAACACCTCTCGTAAGAATAAGTCTACTACTTGTGAAGCTGAAAACTCTGCTAGAATAGCAAAGAAATGTGCATACTTGGTTAATTTGTCGACTAACACAAAGATGCAGTCCTTCCCCTGTGCCTTAGGAAGTCCGGAGATGAAATCCATTGAGATGTTATCCCACTTCTTCTCTGGAATCAGTAATGGTTGAAGTAAACCCGCCGGTAGAGTGTGTTCGGATTTATTTTGTTGACAGGTGGAGCATTCCCGAACGTACTGTAATATATCACTCTTTAGGCCCCTCCATGGGAATCTTTCCCTGATCTGTCGGTAGGTCTTCAAGTACCCTTGATGCCCGGCTAGAGGTGAATCGTGCATTTCTTTCAAGATCTTTTTCTTCAACTTGGATTCAGGCACCAGGTAAATTCGGCCTTTGTAGAAAATAATATCATTGACCACCGTATACCTATCGTCCTGTATTTATTTGTCTAGGAGTTGGCATGCGAACGTGTCCTTGGAGTATTCAACCAACAAATGCGCTTTCCAATCTGCTGATATTTGAGATAAGGAACATATGGCTGGTTTTCTTGACAAGGCGTCAGCCACTACATTATTTTTTCCTTTTACATACTCAATGTCAAAGTCAAAAGCCTGGACTTTACTTACCCATTTTTGTTGTCGCTCATTCAATTCTTGCTATTCCAGAAAATGTTTGAGACTGTTGTGGTCTGTACGGACAACAAACTTGGCTCCGACGAGGTACTGCCGAAACTTTGTCAAGGCATGCATTGTTAAAGTTAGATCAAGAATGTATGGCTTTCTTATATTAACTTAGTATGTGTGATATATATAATCACAATAGCTATATATATTTATTACAGATATATTAACAAATATATATCTAATTGTATTATATTATAATTTTGCACCTTTGTTTAGAAGAGAGACTGTATTGTTACATGTACATGTCTTCTTCTTAATGATCATGGAATGAACTCTTACAGGAGAGATATGGTGGTGTAGAGACATGTCTCCTTACGGAGACATGACTCTATACCGTCATGTCTCTTCCTAGTCGTCGCGTTCAAACTGTCACGGTGTCATTAGCAAGGTAACCGAATGCATAACATAAGACAATACATGACACTCGATCATAGTGTATCACCAGTTTATTTAATCACAGTTTATGGTGACCGATCGGTGAGTAAACAGTCACCGGATATGTATTAACTAAAAGTCTTCGATAATAATTGGTATACTCACCCGATATTAATCGGGGTTTAATATGAATATTTATTAATGGAATTCGGTATTCATAAATCAATATTCATACCGATCACTAAGATATAATTTAATCAAATACAATATACATTTATATATGTATATTAATATATATAATATTAATGACATTAACATTATATATATTAATATGCATATATATAATGTAGAATAATATTATCTCATTTTGTTAAATATAACCAATACAAAATGGTATTAATAAGGTTGAACATTAATGATGTCTATTTACTCTAATATTATAAGTATGTATATTAATATAATAACAATGTCCATCATTATATATATTAATATATTGCATATTTATTTTCTCATAATATTATGATCATTTTATCTAATCAGAGCTATAAACATCAACATGCATGATGGCCAGCATTTCTTTGTCGTATATGGAATACAACCTTTCGGCTCCCGAGAGCTTCCGACTTTCGAAAGTAATAGGGTGGCGGTCCTGCATTAAGACGGCCCCGATACCCTCTTTAGAGGCATCACACTCTAGGATGAAAGGTCGACTGAAGTCTGGTAGTGCAAGGACCGGACAAGAACTCATAATCTCCTTGAGATTCTCAAAAGGCTGATGTGCTCATTCATTCCACTGAAAAGACCCCTTCTTTGTCAAGTCGGTGAGTGGTGCGATGAGCTGTGAGAACCCCTTCACAAACCGTCTATAGTAACTATACAACCCAAAGAACCCACGTAGTTCTAAAAGATTCTTCGGAGGTGGCCAATCCAAGATAGCCTGAATCTTTTCTTAATGCACTTGAACTCCTCGGCTACTGACAATGTGCCCCAAATATAATATCTCTGTCATCTCGAATTCACATTTGGATTGTTTGGTGAACAACAATTGTGACTTCATAATCTCGAGCACTTCTTCCAAATGCCTTAAGTGCTCCTCCCATGTCTTGTTGTAGATCAGTATATCATTGAAGAATACCAATAGGAACTTACGCAGTTGTTTGTTAAAAATGTGATTCATGCAAGATTGGAATGTAGCAAGAGCGTTGGTCAATCCAAACAGCATGACCAAAAATTTGTAATGCCCATAATGGCAACGGAATGTTGTTTTCTCCACATCCTACTCCCTCATGCGGATTTGGTGATACCCCGAACGTAGGTCTATTTTGGAGAAATAAACGGTGCCGTGTAACTCTTCCAGTAATTCATCGATCCTAGGAATTGGATACCTGTTCTTAATGGTCTTTTTGTTCAGCACACAGTAGTCTACACACATTCACAACATTCCATCCTTTTTAACCAGCACTACCGATGATGCAAAAGGACTGGAGCTGGGTCTGATCCAACCTTTGTCAAGAAGTTCCTGTATTGTTTTTTCAATCTCATCTTTTAGCCTCTTAGGGTGGCGGTATGGCACAGTGACAACCGGTTTGGCGCCAGTTTCCATCTCAATGGTGTGTTCAAACCCTCGGCGTGGTGGTATGCTTGGTGGTATGTCGACGAAGACTTGGTGATGTCTATCCAAAACCATTTGAAGTTCTTCATCCTGGTGGTCCATTCTTTGTCATTGTTTGTCTTTGTATGGATTCTGTCGAGGAAAAACAGTGTGCAGCCCAAACCACATCGTTGTGTCTGAAGATTGCTTCCATCCGTTGGGCCAAAACTTCTTTCGGTCCTCCATTCGACATCCCTCTCAGCACGACCTTTTTTCCGTTTACTTCGAAAAACTCCATTCGCTTGAAAATCTATGTATATTCATCCAATGTTTCCATCCACTAAATGCCCAGAATGACTTCCATGTCGTCCGAATCGACCACGAAGAAATCATCTGTCACTGTGTGGTTTCCCATGGTGATGCTCAGTTGCGGAACCAGATGAGTGCATTTTAACAGGTTTCCTCCTGCTACCTTGATGTCAAATCCCTGGTGTGCCTCCATACACAGACTCTGCCGACTCACCAATGATGAGTTAATGAAGTTGAGTGTGGCTCCGCTGTCAAGCATGACCACGACCCGTTGTCCTTAGAGGGTGCCCCAAACCCGGAATACAGTACATCTTGGAGTTCTTGCCAGAGTGGCAATGGCGCCTCCTCTCTTCAAGAGTGTGGCTATTCTTTCTACACGATTGAGGTTTACCTCCCCCAAAACTTGTTGTTCATCTTCTTCGGCTTCGGGTGTTTGTTCTTCCTCATCGTCGAACAATACCTCAATGTAATGAATTTTTCCTTTGCCAAGGTATCAATGTCCCGATACCCATGGCTCCTTACAGTTGAAACAAAGTTTCTTCCTTCTGAGTTCCTGTCTAGTTGCCTCATCCAACGAGGGCCTCCTAGGTGGGGGTCTGCTATCTTTTTCCCTTGGAGCGAGAGGTGGTTTGGACTGTGAGTAATATTTGGTGGACGAAGAAGAAGATGTCGCCATGTCACATGCCTTCTTAATTGCCTCTGTGAATGTGTTGGGGTTGAATCCCTTCACCCACCCTTTCAAGGGTTCCGCCAGTCCATCCATGAACAGCACCACCAATCGTCTTTCTGAAATATCTGTTACCAAGACAGACATTCTCTGAAATTATGTTATGTAACCATCGACTGTGCCAGATTGCTTTAACTGAGCCAATTTTTTGAAATGTTCTGGATCCCTTCCATCGAAACGGTCTATCAATCTCTCAGTGAATTCAGCGTAGGAATTTATTTGATCGTGGGCAAGAGTAACCATGCCATGATGCCACCATTCGTGGGCTATTCCTTCCAGATGTAGTGCGGCAAATTTTATGGCCTCATCTTCCGGCATAGGGTTGAGTTGGAAATATGTGTCTTCTATTTGCACCCATGCTCGAGCTGTGATAGTTCCAGACCCATCAAAGGATGACAGATTAACTTTGCCCATCTTCTGTCTCAGATCATCATTATAATAGCCATGCTTGTTTCCGCCAAAGTACCTCATTCTCAGCTCAGCATAATCTTTGTAGGATATATCTCCTTCCATATTTGCGTTCCTCCAATCTTCCCGAAGTTGATCTTGTATTTCCTGGAAGGTTGGTTGTTCTCCCTGCCGTTCTTCTGTCCATGGAGGGAAAGTTGGCATTGACGGTCGAGAGCATACGGTTTGGGGATTTGCCCATCCTGAGACAGAATTGTCACTTTGTTCAGCAGATACCTTGCTTTCAGCCAATTTTCGCAGTGTCTCTTCCATGAGGCGTTGAGTGTCATTTATCTGTACCTGGTTCTTAGTGAGCTCTCTCAGAAGAGTCATGACTTTAGCCACAGGATCTTAGGGATCAGCCATTCCACCAACTGAGTGAGATCTGCTCCTTTTCCTTGAATAAACTCTTATTCAATACCCACAAGCTGGCAGAATCACCAGCTCTGATACCACTGTAATGTACCCACGCACTATGGGTATCACAAGTTCGTGCTGGGGCCGCCGAAGCAACAGATGGAGGCCATACAGGGCTGAGTTGAAGCTGCTCGGGCAACAAATGGGGTCGTACGGTACTGGGCTCAAGTCGTACAGTACACAAGGGAGGCCGTACAGAGCAGGCTGAGGTCGTATGGTACATAGGAGAGGCCATACGGTGCTGAATGGGGCCGTACAATGCAGTAGGCAAGGTCGTACGGTGCAGGAATGGGGGTCGTACAGTGTAAGGTTGTGGTCGTACGTGGCCGTACGGTAATGCAGAAAGGTCGTACGGGGTAAATGGCAGCCATGCGATTTGAGAATGGCCAAGAACGTGCAGAGTGAGGACGTGGAGAAGGCCGTACGGACTGGTTGGAATGTGCACGGTGTATGATGAAGCCTTCCGGAAGATTGTATGATGTTTCCTTTCCCTTCGCCGATAATTAAAATGACCTTTGTAGACACAGAATAATACACAAGCCAAATATGTTGCCAAAAAGATCTTATTGGATTTATTGATGGAATTTCGGATTTGCCAGACCCAATACAAGCAGAACAAGCAGAGTAGGGTGAGGGTTAAATCCCACCGAAAATGTGACAAACCAAATAGGGGGGGTCTTCCACCTCCAAAATGGCGAACAGCAGAATCCCAACAAGAATTCGCAAATATAATTAAAATATAAATCTCAACATATCAAAACTAACCTACACGCCGAGCATAAATACCCGTCGGGGAAAACTCCCAAGAGTGCACAAAAGAGCCGACGGCAACAACTACACTACGCCAACAAAAAAGAATGGGCCCGAGATAAACTAAATCGATCGGGACCCAAATACAATAGTATTATTAGTCATTTAATGACGGGGACATTACAATTTTCTTGCAAGTTGGGTAAAGTTTAGTCTGTGTTTTCAGGTTTCATTTTGCTTTATTTTGAAAGAAATTGCAGCAGATGTAAACTTATGTTCACAGCAAGAAAAGACAGAAATAATAATATATTCTCACATTGCAAATCTGTATTATTTACTACAAATCAATTGCATGAAAGTTTGTTGTGAATTTGGTGAAGTTTGCCTGAAAACAGTGTTGTTCAGCAGGGCCTGCTGGCACCATTTTGGCTTTCAAATTTAATCAGTTTGTTGCAGCAGCTATTTGATGAATTAAATCAGTTCATGACAGAAAATAATGCGTCTTCATGTTGTAAACCTGAACATTTATTCAAATATCAGTTTTGTGGGGTTTTGTTGCATTCTTGTACAATTATTTTAGCTTTTTTTCCTTGGCAGTGTTTGGTTAAATTTTCAATTGTTTGGCAAAGCATTTCCTTGAGTTATTAAGGTGATTTCAGATCTGATCTAAATTGTTTGCAAGGGACATTACAACTGCAGACCTAAATTATGCTGACCATCCATCCCTAAAATTCCATTAGCATAGCTTAGAGTGGCTGAAGCTAAGACACAAAAGATGCACCTAGCCACTAATCAAAGATAGCACCAGTATAAGGTGAGTCCCAAGATGAATATTTGTGCTTCATCACAATGTTACACCTAAATCCACTATTTCCACCTGCATAGAAAAACAGTACCAAACAAAAAGCTTACAAGAAAATATTTGATGTGGCACATGAGAAGCATCTGCAAACCTCAAAGGCAGCAACTACAATAAATCAAGCATAATTTATAGAGATGTTCGGAAATAAACCTTTAAAGCGTTCCTTTTGGGGATATTCCTAAATTTTGCCTTTAAAGAAATAATATTTACCCAAAATGGCCATAGCTTTATCAAAGATTAAGAATTTATAATAAAATTTAGATCAATAAATCATAGGACAATTCTCAAAATCAAACATACCATGAATTCTTTGGAAATACTTAGAAATCTACTGAATTAGAAGTTTTCGTCCCAAACTCAACAGTGGCAATATCAAGGCTTTTCATCCTTGACTTTCCAAGAGCATTAAAGGGTTTTCGTTCTTCCAACTCTTAGTCCACCTTGGAAGACTTTCATCGTTCTCAACCAAGATTTGGATTTTGTCCAAACTGGATAAAAGAAATAAGGGTTTTCATCCTTATCCTCTCGTCAACTTGGAAGGGATTTCATCCTCAAGACACTTCCTCATATTCAAAACTGATTGCTTGATGTATATGCAAGCTTATCTCCAAGGGCCAGTTTGTTTGCTGGAATTAGACTGGAATTGGGATTGTCAAATCCTGAAATTGACATTTTCGATGTTTGTATTCAAAACATGAAACTGGAATAGGGATTTGTTAATTCCCATTTACCCCCAAAACCAGCATTTGAATCTTCCATCTAAATAGGTGGAATTGGAAAATCAATTCCAATTCTACTTAAATGGGAATAGGGGGTAAAGCAAAATTTATGATATTTTGAAATCCATATGCAAACAACATTTTCCATCTTCTCATTATGAATTCCAGGTGAACCAAACAGTTCCAGCCATATTCCAAAAACCATTTTCCGGATTTAAAACTTCTAGAATTGTCAAATACTGAAATTTGACAATTCCAGCGTTATTTAATTCCAGCAACCAAACGGACCCTAATTGATATTCTTTATGGGTTGATGAGTAAATGCTTGAATGATTCTACTCTTGAATGAATTGATTCCTTCAATAAATCCTTCGAATGATCTCTCCTTTATACTTTATTGGTAAAAGAGTCACCACCTTTCACAAGAAAGGAATCACCATCCTTCACTCCTTCCTTTTAGAATAATAATATATTTCTAAATTGATTCCTTCATTCCCTATTATGATTGATGGCTGAATGATAATGAATTATAGATGTCCTTCTTAAATGAAATGATCTCCCTTTAATATCTCTTGTTTGAGGGAGTCACAACTCTTCAATCATGCCTATTGACCATTCCTTAAACTGACTTAAATTTTTATTATATTATAATTTATTTTTATTTTTTATATTTTAATTATTTATTATTATTATTAAATCCCATTTCAAAAAAGGGACATTACAGTCTGCACTGCCCAAGATTGCTTGTCCTCAAGCAATCACAAACTCAGATGTTTTCTTGGAGATACCAGCATCACTATTTATGTATATGTAAACATAAAGATGAAATGAATGATTTTATACTCCATCAAGAGTTTGGTGATATGAATGACAGTGCGATGACTGATTTTCAGTTGGAAGAGCTTGTCCTTGATGATTGTGAATATGATGATCATGTGGAGACATATGAGAGCCAATTTCTTCGGTGCAAGACATGCAATCACTCTCATGCTGATTGTGAGACGAAGAGGATGCATATGGAGATTGTCCAAGTGAATTAGGAAGAAGAGGTTAAGTGTTACCAGCCTGATTTCAGCAGTGAATACCACACATCAAGTTGCCAAAATAAGCTTGAAATGGAGAGACCATTTGAAGAACTTCGTTCTTCACTTGAAAATTTGAAATCTAGTGTAGTATTGACTTTTGTGTTGATAGTTTTAAGTTGTAGTTTAAATCATGCTTATGATTCTGGTGTTGAAAAGTATATCCACACATGTAACAATGATGTATGCTGGCTGCCTATTGTCCAAGAGCTTGATGTGAGTACTTGTGATTAAGAAGCTCTTCCTTTTGATAAAGGTCAAGCTTCTAATGCCATGGGATGCTGGTGATGTGCCTGAACTAGAATCCTTCATGTTCTGTCTAGCATATAGGTGAAAATGATGTTGAGCTGCAATACCCATGAGAACCAACATGTTGCAGCCACGGATGATGAAGGTTTGTAGTGATCCATGTATTCCAATTTCAGTGTTGATCTGGTTTTTAATGATTCACCCCGCATTATTGTAAGAATTCCTTGAGTGTTACATGAGATGTTGTGGTTAGAGTTAGGCACATACTACTTGTGGTTGACTTGCAATGGTGACTTGCAATTGTGATATGAATGTGCCAAAGTATCTGATGCAATCAGTTTCTAAAGAATGAATAAAGTACATCATTTCCATTATAGACATATGTGTGTTTTGGTTCCATTCTAAATTCTGATTAGATCAATGGTTGATGGTTGTTCCATTGGACCATTGAATCATCCAATAAATCTTGAATAGGATCCATGTCCTCTTCCTTTCGTAGGCCTCCAAATCTCTTTGATTAGAATGCATCCATTGTTTCATCTTTACCATGTAGGCTCACAGGATCAATGCTATGATACTAATTGTAATCTCCCCTTTTGGGATATTCCAGATTTTTTTCCTTTTAAACAATAACGTTTACTCAAAATGGTAATAGCTTTATCAAATATTGAGAATTTACAGAAATATTCAGATCAATGAATCATAGCACAATCCGCAAAATCAATCATATAGTTAATTCTTTGGAAATACTTGCAAATCTGCTAAAATAGAGGTTCCATCCTGTCGTGTTGTAAACACACACACCCTATTGCCAATGGGGACCCCCAGTTTTTTTTGCCTTTTAGGGTTTTGTTTGAGTGTTTCAAGTTTCAGTCTCCAGTCTTCTGCCAGTGCAGAGTTTAGAGTTTTTACCAAATTCAGGAGTGTCATCAAATCAGTAGGAAGAAAGCATGATCAAAAGAGTATTCTGATGCTACAAAAGAGTTCACAAAGGCTAAGGGACAAAGATCGCAATTTTCTAAGGTCAATTCTGACAACTTTCTATTTTTAGAAAAGTTGCTTTTTCTGCTTTTTTGCTTTTTCGAAAGTTGCATTTTTGGCACTAATAGGCCAATCGGGGTTTTCTTTTTCCTCGCCTGCTTTTTTTTTTGAAATTTCTATTTTTAGAAAATTATATTTTGGGAAGGCCAAAAGTTGGGTCTGCAAACTAAGAAAAGTGGGAAATTGCCCAAGTGTAAAATTCTTGTTTTCAACACCAAGTTCGTCTTAGAAAAAGCATTCAAAGTTGTGAAAATTCCTAATTCCAATACAAGGAAAGTTGTGAAAATTCCTAGTTCCAATCCAAGAAAATTTGTGAAAATTCTTGATTTCAATCTCATCAACATATGGAAAGTCCTCAATTCTACAAGAAGTCCGCTAAAGAAAGTGTGGAAATCCCTCAATTCTACATTAAGTCCCCTCAAGAAAATGTGGAAATTCCTCAATTCTACATGAACTCCGCCCTCTCTAAACAAGGAGAATCCATGTTTCATACGAAAGTCCACCTAGCCCAAGATGACTTCAAATTTGGCTAAGTGTTGTCAAGTGAGGAAATTCCACAAATCAACATGAAGTCCGCCCATCCAAGCACGGAAAATCCTCATTTCATAATGAAGTCCACTCAAGTCTAGAAGGCTTTGAAAATTGACTATTGTTGATAAAATCTACAAGCACTAGCAAAGTCCGCCCACATAGATAAAGTTCTAGATGAAAGCAAGATAGAGGTCGACACATAGAGAGTTCTAGATGAAAGCAAGATAGAGGTTGAAACACAAGGAAATTTCTAGAAGAAAGCTAGTTATTGCCATGTCAAGAGAGATAAAGCTTATCCAAGAGGCAAAGTCTACCTAAGATAAGACCAATTTTAAAACTCAAACAAGGAAAAAATCAAAAAGAAAGGAATAGAAAAAGGAGGTCAACCTCTTCATGGCTATCCATGATTCCTATATATACATAAACTTGGCATTTCATTCATTCATAAGTTGGATATCAAGGTTTTGGAGTCCAACTCTTAGCCAATTTTCCTGGTTTCGAAGAAAAGTGAAGGTATAAGACAACTCCAGATTGTCAAGAAGGGAATGGCATGCTAATTGAAGACAATTTCTTGGCACAAATCAAAGGTTCCATTAGAATTTTCATATTTTCTGCAAGTTTTCCATTCAAAATTCCAAATTTGTCATGACCCGATATTAGCACGTGAACAATATAAATGTATACATATATATACATAGATAATTGTTTACATGTCATGATCCCTAAATGATGTACAATGCACATATATTTCTTAATGCATCAACATTGGCTCAAGTACTGTTAAATCTTTACTTAACCAGATTAGTCAACAATTGACACCTTGATCATATTAATAATATTACCAATAAAATATCAATATTAATATTAATATTAATCAAATCAATATTAAAAATATCAATGCTAATAATATTATTAATCAATATAATATTTCCATAACTAATAATATTATAATATTAATCTCTGTATTTAATTAATAATATTATAATATTAAATTAATAATATCAAAACATTGGTAACTATGATATTATACAGATTTCCCTTAATTAACAATAATATTATAATATCATAATATTCGAATGATATCTATGATTACTACTAACGGCAACCAAGGTGCGAGAGGGGTCTATTCAAAAGAGGTGCGACCTTCTCCACCTCAAAAGATATAAAGAATTTCAGCAATTCGCTTGAAAAGACAACACACAACAAATACTCTAATCATCGAATAGGGGATAATCAGCAAAGACATCAATTAATATTCTGCCGAGATTATTACAACATGGATCGTGGGTATACTCTGTATTCATTTCACCGCAAAGTGATTACACTCAGCACTTAAGAGGAGAGAAGATAAGAATAGAAGATTATTAACATAGGTGATACCGATCAATAAATAAAAAAGATATTTTACAATCAGCGCTGATTGTTAAAGGGACAGCAGACTGGTCTAAATTATTATTATGGTATGTAAAGAAAATGTCATTAATATATATACAAGTGGCATTAGATCACTTTTATACATATATGGAATAATGACTGGTCAGTAATCATATATACATATAACAGTGTAATATATAATAGTGAAATTATATATATATATATATATCACTGAGATCAGATTTTATATATATATAGTATAAGGATATATATAATATAGTTGAATCATAAATGTATTAACATATATATATTAATATTATAATATATATAGTATTTATATATGAATAACAACAATATCAGGAATATATATATACATATGTATGAACTTATGTATATCTAACATTTATATATAGATTAATAATAATAAATCACAAGTACATATATATGAACTAATATATATATATTGAATTTATATATGTGCTAATATTAATGAATCAGAAATATATATAGATTAAGATATATACTGTTATATATATAAATAATAATCAGAAACATAAGGGCCAACATATAGACCATTTGTATATGTATTTTGTTAAGATTCTAATATATATATATATATATGTGGTTAAATTAATACCACTAATATTATGGAGGAGGTATAAATATATATTATCTGGTAAGGGATTAAGATAATCAGATATCCCAAACATAATATAAATTGATTTCGATTACTACTTCAGACATGAGAATGGAAGGCAGAGGCCACCAAAGAGGGGCAGTCTAAATCCAACAGGATAGCTCCCAAGATAGGGTGGGGACCAGCCCTTCTTTAACCTTGAGAGCTTGAGCTCAAGACAGGTTAAAGGCTGAGTCTGTAAACTTTGAGGGAGTCTATTAATGGTCTCTAAGCGCTTTGGTTTTCCTCCAATGTCTTCTCCCTTCTCAAGACAAGAAGTAATAATATGATCAGATTTGTAATATGGATTGGAAATAGCCAAAACTCTTAATTCGTTATTTATTCTTTATTTTTACTCCAAATATTGATGTTAAATTATTTGGGGACATTACAAAATTCTCCCAGATTTAAAGGCAATTCTCAGGCAAAATTTCCTAATTTTCTTGATAGTTTTCAAAAGGTTTTCTAATCTGATTGACAGGTTCAGGATAATTTTGTGCAGACTTGAAAGAAGTTTTCAATCCAAATTCAAGATTTCAATGTAAAAATTCTAACAATTAGGGCATATTCAATGTCATTTATTAGTTTAGGACAGAGTTTTAACAAGTGATGAGCCAGTTCATCCTTGTTTTTTTTTTCACATTTACAGTCCTAATTCTTGACTGAAAACTCAAATTTCAAAGGAGTAAAGTGGAATTTTCGATGTAGAAATGCAAAGTGAAATCAGAATTAGACTTAATTAGTATGAAATTCCATACTTTGCATTCGCAGATTAAAAGTAAACATCATACCCCCACTCCTAACTTAGAATTTTTTTCATCTTTTCAAGAAGTAGATGTCAACCCGAGAAGGAATTTCTAGGAAGGATCAAATGAAATTTTAAAACGAAGGAGCACAATTTAAGTCCAAGATCTCATCAAAATGAAAAGTGGTAGAGGCTGCAGATGCATACAATTTCAACATGTGCTACAAGGCACTAATGACTAAAGCTGAAGTCTTAGAGAAAATAAAAGATGATTGTGCCAAGATAGAAGAAATAATCAAAGAAAATCAAGACAAAGTCCTCATTGTAGCCACGGATGTGCTCGAACAAGAAATAGTCCAGAAAAGTGATATGAGTATGGAAAATTTGAAGACCAAGGTCCAAAATAACTTCTTCACTTTCGCAGGCCCAATCCTCAAACAGCACTTGAACAAGGCATCCACCTTCCTACCAATTGAGCATGGCTTTCAAAAGCAAGGATTAGACTGGACAGATATTTTTACCACATATGCTGATGAGTTGGATGTGATAGATCATAGAATACAAGATAGACATCATGTCAAGTGTCACAATGGAAGAGCTCAATCATGTTGTGACCAAATTCATCAAATTTTCTGCTAAAGAAAAGGATAAGGGAAGCATTCTTCTAGAAGAAAGCTCCATGTGATATGTGTTTTTCTTTCATTGGTTCATGCTAGATAACTATTATAGCTAACCCTAATCAGGGTGTATGTGTCTTAATCCATTATTGTATTCATTGTTCAAAATGTTGGTGAATATGTGTGATGTTAAAAACCTTTGAATACCTTAGAAGATAGCACCGTTCTTGTGGAGTCATTGAATTTGGCAAAGCAAGGATAGGTTTTAAATTACTTGCAATTCTGTCTCTAGAATTCATAGGATTAGTTTAAAGCTAGAATTACCTTCCTGAACCCTCCTCTTTTTAGAAGTTAACCCAGAAAATCCAAAAAAAAGGAAGTACATTATCCAAGAGTTACAGGATAAAATCTTGAACAATTACGTAAGTCCCCTTGGAAGTTTCAGCAAAACATCCGCCATGTGAGTCTATTCTAAACAGAAAAATCACACGCATTTGGAACCTTGGAGTCAACTTTGTGATCACATAGTTTATCACATTGGAGACTTTGTTCAAGAGAGGACAGAGCACCCCTGGAATTTTATTCTGAGTTCTTTGTGTCATAAAACACACACCAACACATCCCTAACTCAACAGTGGCATATCAAGGGTTTTCCTCCTTCCAACTCTTAATCCGCCTTGGAGGGTTTTTGTCCTCCTTGACTAAGAATTGGGGTTTTGTCCAAGCCTGATGAGAGAAATAAGGGTATTCATCCTCATTATCTTGTGAACTAGGCAGGGATCTCATCCTTCCTATCTGCAAGACACTTCCACTAATTCAAAACTGATTGCTTGATGTATTTGCTAGATTATTTTGATTTCTTTGGCTTATTGATATTTCTTGATGGGTTATGAGTAAATGCTTGAACGATTTTATGCTTAAATGAATTAATTCCTTTAATGAATCCTTGGAATGTTCTCTCATAAACAAAGGGAACTATAAGTCTTGGTAAGAAGGCATCGTGAAACATCTTAGGTGGCTTCATCTCTTGCCCCATCTCCATGGACCTATCCCTGAACCAAGTACACCTCAGTTGAAGATAGCATGCAGAAACAAGAATGATCATGTCCTTGGATTGAATGGTAGCACTATTGATTATGACACTAAGTGTTCCATCTCACATTTTGAGTGCACATGCATCCTTTGGACAAAAATTGGGAGATCTTTAAAGACCCACACCACTCTCTATTCCAGAATACTCATGTTACGGACAGACTTGTGCCACTTGATGATTGTGATAACCTATGTCACAAGGTTCGAATTCGAATTCATGTTCTACAACAATAAAATTCGGATGAAGTTCGACAAGATGAAAAAGTTCAAGAAAAAATTCGGATTTAAATTGCCTTACATAAATTTAATTTTTTAAAATATAAATAATAAATGTATAAAAATTAAATTTAAATTGTCTTACATAAATTTAATTTTTTAAAATATAAATAATAAATGTATAAAAATTAAATAATATTATATTGAACTTGAATATATTATAATAAATTTAAAACATTATAAAGATATGTTTAAATTTTTTAATTTTACTACCATTAATATATGAATAATAAATATATTATAGTTAAAAATCTAACTTTAATATATTGAATAAAGAACTAATCGTGAATGTTTAAAAAATAAATTATTAAGATATTAAAGTTTATTTAAGAAACAAGAAACTAAAGAAATCATTATTAAGATATGAAATCTTATTTAAAAAACAAGAAACTAAAGAAATCGAATAAAATTTAAGTCTAAATACTAATGTCGTTGCTCACCTCTACACCTGGAATACGAGTTGACCAATTATCACGATTACAAAACTGCAAATCCCTATTCGACTTTTGAGGGGCGTTGTCTTTTTCATCTATTTTATGGCAGATTTACTGACAGTCGTTGCCTAATTGGGGGTCGTGGAGTGCTAATACCACTGATGATGCATCGTTGACTGTAGTTATCGCAAGTCTTTGAGCTGTGCCTTCTTTTCTTCAGAAGGAAAATCTCCATCGACTTGTTGTCTCGTTCACGGGTGGGAATGAAAAACCCAAAGGAGGTGCCAGGAGAGGGCAACGAGCGTTCAAAATTATTAGGGCGAATTTTTGCGCGAATGAAAACAAATCTTTAGTATTTCTTTGACGTTCGCTGAAATTCGAATTTCATAGATGAAATTCGGCAAACCTTGTGACTAAGGTGATAACCTACCATATGATGATGATACAAAATACCAGCTTGATCTTTTGGCAGGTGATATTAGTTGTGATGACATTGAGGCTTTTCCTAATGCTCCTCCTCCTACATATATATCAAATGATTTTTTGGCTTCTATGACTCCTAATCCAAATTCAAAGGCTTCATCTTCTTTATCTATGAGTCATTATCTTGAGGCTAAGGATTCTTGCTTTCTAGTATGGCAGATCCATCTCCACATGTTCATATTCAAACATCTTGTGTGGACACATCATCATGGGATGGCTAGTATAGTTGGATGACCTATATTGAACGCACGTCATCTCCATATCTTGTTGCTTCAAATCATTCTTTGTAGCAAGTACACCATTGTCTTCTGAATTCGGTACATTGGGATGAGTACCTAACAAATATTGCAAATTTGGTTTTTTGAGTCCCATCTTACAAATTTGACACGCACTTGAGTACATCCATCTAGTCCCATCATAGTCGCTGTCATACCATCTTCATCTTTGGTCTTGTTCCTCATTCGTTTGTACATGGTCCAAGCTTGTAACCTTCTTCATTTCTTGTAAGATCCCTTAAAAAATTATATCAGATCTGATACTGATTTCAAACCTTAAATTTAAGATTTTTTTAAGATTTCAAAGTTGCAACTAACTGCCAATTAAATTATCTGAGCATTCACACCTGGAAAGGCCAAACTCTTCACACAAACTGAAATAAACTGATTGCAAAAATTTGCAGCAAGGAAATAAACTCTAATATGGTTCATAAAGAAAATAAGATTCTACAAAATAGTGCCTGCAAGCACTGCCAATCAACATTGTTCTCAGGCAAACTTCACCAAACTTCCGAAAACTGGATTTATTGATATCAAGCATGAAATTACATATCTAAAACAGTAAATCCACGGCCTCTAGGCTGGAGATGAACTGGTGCAACTCAGATTACAATAAAACCCAAAATACTCCCTAACAAGGGGCCAGCAGGCACTGCAGACCTACATTGTTTGTAATGAAATTTCACTCAACACACCAAGACTTAATGAATGATAAAATAAAAGGTCTGAAATGATAAACAACAGAAAAGTACAGCAACAATGCTGTTATTACCAGCTACAACAAACTGAAATGAAATCTAAAACAAACAACACTAGAACTACAGAAAACCTCCTACAAACAGTTTAGGAAAAACAAAGAAATTTGAACCTTCAGCACACTGGCAATCTCTGGGTGAGATTACACTTGAAAGACCCTTGGATCCATTGCCCTTGAGCCTCTGTCTCCAAGGTTTATCAGCCTTTAAAAACAATCTTCAGGAGTTTATCAGCCTCTGAAGAGAAAGCAACAGTGTTTTAGAGATAACAAGAGACACTTGAGGAAAGTTAAGAGACAACAACATCAACATCATCATACATCATAATGTTTCTTCCTCTGTGGAAAAACATCTTTCATCTCTACTTGGTTTTGTTTCTTCCCTAGGGGAGGAATGTTGTTCAGTGTTCATGGATAATCATCATCCTTTGTCAAGCATCTCCTATCACAACAGGAGATTATACATTGTGTGTGAGGCTACATAATTTCTCTCTCCTATATGAGGAAAATCTATTGTACATTGGTGACAGAAGTAGTCCTTGGGGGTCATGTTGATTCCTCCTCCCTTCTTTCACTTATACATATTTGTTTGCATCTTTTCTCTTTTAGAGAGGGGATTTTTCCTACAGCTTTTTCTCCTTTACTCCAGTCTCCATCTATGAAAGATTTGTTTGCACATGGGTACCTCATCAGGCTTTGTAGCCAAGATCCATCCTTACTACATCTTTGTATGTTTTTTTATACTCCCTAAGTTGCCCTTAACGGGCGTTAGTGTGAACATGGTATATTACCTAGCTAGTTCTGTATTAAGTCCTATTCACACTTACATACTTAAGCTTACTTAGGTCATTTATTTTTTGTATCTAATATCATAGGATTAAGACACTTGTCATGATTTTAGTCTATCTTAGGGTTTCATCCTTATGTTTATAACAAGAGTTTCTTCAATGTATATTGTCCCAATTTCATTTAATTATTTGGCTTCATAGCATTTCCACTACTTCTCTCTTGTGTGGAAGGTTGTTTTGGACTTTGGTTGCAGGTGATCCTTGGGCTATTGTGAAGTTGATCAACAACTCTTATATTTGCTTTGTGAAATTTACATCCCATAGCGAGAGCCATTTTAAGACTCTCCAATAGCACTAAGACTTCCAATTCATTATTCGACTCGATGCCAAGGTGAAAAAGGCCCCGCCTCTCATGAATAAACCTTCGAAGGAACATACCACAATTCCAACACTAATAAGACCAGGTTTACCCCTAAAGACCCACTCAAAATTCAAATTGAAGAAACCCACTCTCAATGGTTTCCAATAAACATTACATTTATGTCTTGTTGAAATTGTAGCTTGAAGCTTCATTCAAAATTCTGTTCATATTCCAGAATTGCTGATTCCATTTTTATGAATTTATCATTGACGAGTTTTTAGTCATCTTGCAAGGATGAACTCAAGTTTTGCTACAGCTTATATTATTTGTTGTTGCTATTAATGAATGTCTTGCTGTTCACAGAAGTTCTTGTATTGACGTTTCATCATCATTTATATGTTGTGTCAAATTCTGGTATATTCCGTCCATGTCATCTGGTGGACCCGTGCATCATTCTCCCTTTATTCTTTATCGGATATGGTAGCTTGTCTCAGCTGTTATGTAACGGCTTGAGTAGCCCAAAGGTTCTGGCACTGTGGCGATAAGTCATGGTTAATGTTTATTGTCTCCAACGGTTCAAGAAAATGGACTTCCTCCTCTTTCATCTTGGCATCACACATGGAGGTATTCAATGTGTGCATTTTATTCCTATCAAATATATTATGATCTCATTTTCATTGTTTGAAGTTTTTGCGTGGAGAAAACGTGAGCTCAATATTTATCGGGCTGAAGATCTCTTGATTCCAGTGCTCCACGGGGACGCGTCCCCTGCCCAATTTCCCCTACTCCCATCCCGAGGATGGTACAGGGACGCAAGGACGGGAATTTCCCGTCCCCAATGCCGTTCCAAAAATGCAAACAAAAGGAAACATCTCAAAAACGGCGTTTCACGCAAAATAGGGGACTTGGGGATGCCATTAGGTACCGGGGAATGCCCAGGCATCCCCTAGCCGTCCCTGATACCTAACGGCGTCCCCTTTTTTCCAGCCCACAAAAAACATCCGCTATTTTGCAAAAAGTCAATTTTTTTTAATTTTTAATTGCTGGGCGGGCCTCATATGGGTAGAAATAGCAATTAAAAACTATGGAACCCTATTTGGAGGCTAAAAAGTTAAAATCTTCTTCATTTCTTCATTTCAACCATTCTTGGCAAGAAAAAAAAAGAGCAGCAACAAGAAAGTTTTCATTTTTGAGTTGCAAGAGGGTTTTCAATTTTGTTAATGTGCAATGTATTCAACTTCTAAAATGTCTATGGTGAATGATTTATCAATGTCATGATATGCATATTTGAATTCTCTCTCTATATATAAAAACTCCCCTATTTTTTAATAGTCGTCCCCTGACGTCCCGTCCCCTAAAATTTGGCTTTGAACCATACCTATACTGGAAACACGTCCCCGTCCCCTAAAACGTCCCCGTCCTGGAAACTTCGTGGAGCATAGCTTGATTCCTATTCAAGCTTCAATAGTCATGCTGTTGTAGATGTTATACTTTGATGTTGCCGTTCTCTCTATAAATGTTTAGTTCATCGAAGATCATCATTTGATTCTTCTATTACCTAGTATAAGTCTTGCATATAATTACATTCCGTAAGAGAGAAGCTGTGATATTATTCTATGTTGTCATTTTATGTTAAATAATATGCTCTAAGATTTTTCTATAAGAGCTCAATATCAAGCTTGGTGCTTTGACTTGTATATCGCAGTATTATTTATTGACTATTGTTCATCTAAAGGAGACTCTATTTTTGTATATGCTGAGCAATGCCAACAAAAGTGGCATTGAGTCTCATCAATTCTGTAAAAGATCATACTGAGAAGGGTTCTCCAGGGTAATTTCCAGTGTCATGCTCAGTTGTGTTTATGTTATTTGATTTCTTTGCAATACTGGTCTAATTTTAACATGGTATCAAAGCCAGTCTAAAGCAAAGATCCAGAACCAGATTGCATTGTTCTGAGCATTGTGCTAGTTTGCTTCTTTTGTTTATCTTATTCGGGCTATTGTACAATGGTGAATGGTCTTAAGGTTGAAGACAGATTGGATGGAGCTTCCAATTTCACATCCTAGAAGTTCAAAGTATTGATGGCCTTTGAAGAAAATGAGCTTCTCAACTATGTAAAAACTATTGTGGATGAACCTTAGGATGAAACTTAGAAAGCTCAATGGAGGAAGAACAACATTATGGCAAAGAAGATCCTTATAGATTATGTCAAAGATCACTTGGTACCAGTTATATTTAAGATGAATTCTGCAAAAGAAATGTTTGATAGTCTTCAAAATTTGTATGAATTCAACAACAGCAGCAGGGCAGTTGGCATTGAGGCGTCAACTTCTTCACATCAAGATGGCTGGATGAGAATCCACTGTATCTTTCTTCCTGAAGATTACTGAATTGAGGATCAGCTAAATGCAATTGGGGATTCTGTAGATAATAAAGAGCTTGTCATGCTTGCCATGAATGATCTTCCATATTCATGGGGGTCATTCATTCAAGGAATCAGTGGTAGAGATGAGCTACCTAAATTTGATAGGTTAAGAGCTTATTGCATTCAAGAAGAATGCAGATTAGAGGCAAGAGGAAATATGCATGACTCATAATGAAGAAAATCACATTCTTGCTGCTCACACCTCTAGCAGAAGGGGGAGGAAAAGGACTTTCAAGAAATTCAATAATAAGAACTCACATTCAGCCCCTGATCCTAAAAAGAAAAGGGACCTCTCTAGAGTTCAATGTTTTAGGTGTGATAAGTATGGACATTATGCTAGAGACTGCACTACCAAGCTTAAACACCAAGTGGCTGTCACAAATGTTGACAATGCTTCTCCTAATGGAGAATCTAGTGATAATTCAGAAGGATTCTTGTTTATTTCAGCTTTATCCAGTAATGTTTCAGCTGATAGTAATACTTGGCTAATAGACAGTGGAGCCTCTCGCCATATCTCAGGTATAAAGAACATCTACCCAACTTGATTGAGAAAGATACTCACTTTATCATTGGAGATGATGCATGCTATTCTGTTAAAGGTGTTGGTAATACTTCTTTTAAATTGGATTCAGGAATTCTTCTTTATCTAAGTAATGTTTTGTTTGTTCCCAGAATAAAGAGGAATTTGATTTCCATTTTAGCATTAGAAGATAAAGGTTACAATGTTTCTTTTGTTGAAGGTAAGGTGCTTGCTTGGAAGAAAGACTCTAGTTTTAATTCAGCTCGTGTGATTGGAGTCCATCATGAAAGTTTGTATAAACTTTCAGTTCATCATGTTCATGTCTTAGCTCATGATTCTCTAAGCAATAATGAGCTATGGCATAAAAGGTTTGCACGTTTAAATTTCAAATCACTATCCTCCATGAATAAGATGGTTGAGGGTCTTCCTTAACTTAGTCTGGATCATGAAGGTATCTGTAAAGGGTGTGCATTAGGCAAGAATATCAAGAGTCATTTTCATGCTAGTGAAAGTAGAGCTAAATGCATTCTAGAGCTGATTCATTCTAACTTGTTTGTTGCTTCCTTAAGTGGTTATTGGTATTATGTAACCTTCATTGATGACTATTCTCGTAAGTCATGGATTTACTTTCTGAGATCCAAAGAATGCGATGAAGTGTTGTCTAAACTCAAGGAGTTTAAAGCTTTTGTTGAAAACTTTTCTGATAAGAAAATTAAAGTGCTTAAATCTGACAATGGAGGAGAATATACTTTGGTGTCTTCCAATCTTTTTGTGTTGAAGCAGGGATTAAAAGGGAGTTTTTTGTTCCCTATAATCCTCAACAGAATGGTGTTGTAGAAAGGAAAAATAGGGCAATTGTTGAGGTAGAAAAAGCAATGATTCATGATCAAGGTTTGCAATTTTTTCTTTGGGCTGAAGCTTGCAGGACAGCAGTGTATATTCAGAATTGCTGCCCTCATCAGATTCTGAAATGATATGACTCCAAAAGAAACTTTCACTAGTGTTAAACCAGATGTAAGTCACTTTAGAATTTTTGGTTGCACAGTTTACATTCATGTTTCTAAGGACAAGAGGTCTAAATTAGAACCTTCTGGAAAGAAGGGTATTTTTGTTGGCTACAGTGAGTCTTCTAAAGCTTACAGTATTTATGTTCCAAGTCAAAAGCTGATTGAATTCAGCAGAGATGTGTCTTTTGAAGAAGATATAGTTTGTAAAAGGTCTATTGATTCTTCCTTAGATTTTGAAGAAAAAAATCATGAGGCTTCCCAAGAAATGGATCTTGCTGCTCCAAATTCACCTTCTAACATTCAGAGGGAGTCTCCTATTTTAGAAAATCTTGACTCTTCAGAAAATAATGTTGGTTCTATTGCTGGTCCAAGTAGTATTTTGAATGACAAGAAGAGGCCATTATGGGCAAGGTATACTATGCAAGAGGCTGAAAAATATTCAGCTCCCCGTGGCACATTTCAAGAGAGTAAAAGGCCTCATAAGTTTGTTGGTTATGTTGCTTTAATGAATCACATCATTGAATCAGAACCCTCATGTTCTGATGCAGCTGTAGAGCAGCAAGTGTGGAGAGATGCAATGATTGAAGAATACCAATCTATTGTAAAGAATGATGTTTGGGATGTTGTCCCAAGACCAAAAGGTAAACCAGTTGTTTCCTCAAAATGGTTATTTAAATCAAACATGTTGTTGATGGTAGTGTTGAAAAATATAAGGCCGGATTTGTTGCAAGAGGTTTTTCACAAAAGGAAGGCCTAGACTATAAGGAGACCTTTGCTCCTCTAGCTCAGTATGTTAATGTCTATCCCAGAAATAAAGATAAACAGCAATAGACAAATAAGAACAAAATAGGCACAAAATACACAAGGATTTATCCTGGGAAAACCCTCCAACTAGAGGGAAAAACCCAGCCACACCAGAAAAATATCCTTTTATTAATAATAGAAATTCAAGTACAATGCTTTCACTTAATACAACTTTTTATACACAAAGCAATCACACTATATATAGAATTGAGAGACTCTTCATATCACAACCAAAGGTCTCTTCAATTTCCAAAACAAGTCTCTTCATATTTCCAAATGCAAGACTCTTCATGTGACACGTGTCTCTTCATATAATATTATCGCAAATATTATCATAAATATCTCCTCCAGCTATTGACACAATATTATCTCTATTTCAAAAGATCTCTATCGTAGCTACAATTTTCAACACTCCCTCTTAGCAAGAGAGAGATCTTTAGTATGGCAGGTACACATAGCTGCAACAAAAAATGTCAATGATAAATTCTCATCACATAGATTCTCATAAAACGAAAACATGTTATCTCAGCATAACATAAATCACCATAATCACATAAAATGGAGTCACACACATGACTTCCACCGTGCCTACTCGCAGAGGGTGGAAAGAGGGCTTTCACCTCAGACTTCTCCCAGAGAAGAATGCATTTCCACCATGCCTACTCGCAAAGGGTGGAACAAGGGCTTTCACCTCAAACTTCTCCCAGAGAAGAATGCATTTCCACCATGCCTACTCGCAGAGGTTGGTCCACCATACCTACTCGCAGAGGGTGGAACAAGGGCTTTCACCTCAAACTTCTCCCAGAGAAGAATGCATTAACATGTATAAGAATAGCTCAGATTCTCTCTCTACAAAGACTCCCTCTCAGCAGGGACAATTTTGATCACCAGAATAGAATAGTTGGTTCCAATTTGACCAAACGGGGAGCTTTAGCAGTTACACTGCCAGACAAGCATGCAAAGAATTGGATGCAACCTCCCTCTGAATCCAAATAGTCTCCCTCTGAATATCATTTCTTGTATATGATCTTTTAATGGAGATGTGTATCATCAATTCAGTCTATGACTGCAACTAGTGTTTCCAAGTTCATTTCTACAGACTGTATAATCCCTGATCATCTCAATGCATCTTGATTTGTCCTGAACCAAGAGAGATTAATAATAATGAAGAGAAATATAGAGGTCAATGCTAAAAGCATACACTATTCCCAATTATATAATAAAAATGCATGATCAATACTCAAAGATATAATCATAGAATACTTATCTCTATGTAGTCTAGTCTCAGTATGCACACAAATAGAGATCTTTATCTTGTGCCTCTACAGCCAATGCAATACTCATGGCATCAACAAAGATAAATCTCATTTGATGAGATAATAATAATTCGGTCCTCTAATCCCGGAACTGGATCAGTAACTTTGATTTTCACACCAATTTCTTCACGCAACCTTCTAATAATGGTACCACCTTTCCCTATTACACCACCAATCTTCTTATTTGGGCAAAGAACACGAAAAACAAGCTCTTCCTCTGACGAAGGACCCTAATCACTTCCAAGAGATCTGCCACCCTCGGGAAGCATGTAACCAGAGGTTGGGTGCCCAAGAGCTGAATCCAGACCCCTGTTAAAACCAACGGGTGATATCATTTCTGGGGCATGCCCATCTAGATTCCGGAGATGATTGGCTGAATTTTGATATGGCATAAAAGCATCTCGAGATGTAGCATTGTAATCTAGAGAATAAACAGAAGAAATTGGGGGTGGTTGGGTGGCCTCCTTTGAAGTATTGTCTTTCAATCGCATTGAAACAAGCCATAATGCTTTCTTCACAACATTTAAGTTGCCTTGAATCTGTAAAATCTCATCTGTGGGATCAGCACATTTTGGATTCTAATCTCTAGGTAAAATCCTAATCTGCGCCTTGCTCTCATCCCTCATTTGCTGGATAATCTTTCCACCCTTACCCATGAGACAATCCACCTGATTATTGGGGACAGTCATGCGAGTAATTACAACTCCATTGGCATCTTTCTCAGCTACCATATCTTCCACAATCTTGGCATAAACCCTAAGCAGAGCATCCAAAGAAAAAAACAAGGACGGGACACGAACGTCTACCGTTAAAGGAGGACGACAACGCATAAGAAAGACTGACTCAGCAGTTACGTCTTCTAAGTCTTCACGGTGAAAGATAGATATGCAACTCAAGATGACTGAAGGCAAACTCCCGAAAGGCGTGAATGACAACAGAAATGAAATGAACTGTATCTTCTAAACATACCCAAGGCACAACAATGACCTACGCTTATGATCAAGATGCTAATAAACATACACAAGAAGAAGTGGACCATCATAGCCGATTGCAATAATCACGGTGATGCTAAACTTCTGAAATATAACAAATAATAAGATTCTATAGAAGACACCCGACAAGAACGCACTTGAGCAACTTGAAAAATCAACATCGTTGAAGATAATATAGCTGATAAAATAATGTCTTCCAAAATTCATACACAGCTTGAAGGGGAACCACAAGATACTGATGTGATTATTCGTGAGTATGAAGGATGTCTCACTCAGTTAACAAATTCAACACATGCAGATTGCCTAAAAAAAACTCATAACAACCTGCAACAGATACACGAAGAAACTCTCTTAATTGCTGTTATCTAACTTGGCTCTGATACCATGTTAATGTCTATCCCAAAAATAAAGATAAACAGCAATAGACAAATAAGAACAAAATAGGCACAAAATACACAAGGATTTATCCTGGGAAAACCCTCCAGCTAGAGGGAAAAACCTAGCCACACCAGAAAAATATCCTTTTATTAATAATAGAAATTCAAGTACAATGCTTTCACTTAATACAACTTTTTATACACAAAGCAATCACACTATATATAGAATTGAGAGACTCTTCATATCACAACCGAAGGTCTCTTCAATTTCCAAAACAAGTCTCTTCATATTTCCAAATGCAAGACTCTTCACGTGACATGTGTCTCTTCATATAATATTATCGCAAATATTATAATAAATATCTCCTCCAGCTGTTGACACAATATTATCTCTATTTCAAAAGATCTCTATCGTAGCTACAATTTTCAACACTCCCTCTTAGCAAGAGAGAGATCTTTAGTATGGCAGGTACACATAGCTGCAACAAAAAATGTCAATGATAAATTCTCATCACATAGATTCTCATAAAACGAAAACATGTTATCTCAGCATAACATTAATCACCATAATCACATAAAATGGAGTCACACACATGACTTCCACCGTGCCTACTCGCAGAGGGTGGAAAGAGGGCTTTCACCTCAGACTTCTCCCAGAGAAGAATGCATTTCCACCATGCCTACTCGCAGAGGGTGGAACATTATGAGTGTCATGTTGAGAGACTCCATGACATGAGAATCTGAGAATTTCTCCTTTGCTAAGAGGGAGTGTTGAAATTTTAGCTTCATTCGACATTCTGTTCATATTCCAGAATTGCTGATTCCATTTTTGTGAATTTATCATTGAAGAGTTTCTAGTCATCATGCAAGGATGAACTCAAGTTTTGCTACAGCAAATAATATTGTTGTTGTTATTAATGAAAGTCTTGCTGTTCGCAGAAGTTCTTGTATTGACATTTCATCATCATTTATATGATGTGTCAAATTCTGGTATATTCCGTCCACATCATCTAGTGGACCCGTGCGTCATTCTTCCTTTATTCTTTATCGGATATGGTAGCTCGTCTCAGCTGTTGTGTAACGGCTTGAGTAGCCCAAAGGTTCTGGCTCTGTGGTGATAAGTCATGGTTAATGTTTATTGTCTCCAACGGTTCAAGAAACACATGAACTTCCTCCTCTTTCATCTTGGCATCACACATGGAGATATTCAGTGTGTGCATTTTATTCCTATCAAATATATTATGATCTCATTTTCATTGTTTGAAGTTTTTGCGTGGAGAAAACGTGAGCTCAGAATTTATCGGGCTGAAGATTTCTCGATTCCTATTCAAGCGTCGATAGTCATGCTACTGTAGATGTTATACTTTGATGTTGTCATTCTCTCTGTAAATGTTTAATTCACCGAAGATCATCATTTGATTCTTCTATTACCTAGTATAAGTCATGCATATAATTACATTCCGTAAGAGAGCAGCTGTTATATTATTCTGTGTTCTCATTTTGTGTTAAATTATATGCTCTGAGATTTTACTGTAAGAGCTCAATATCGAGCTTCATGTTTTGACTTGTATATCTCAGTATTATTTATTGTTCATCTAAAGGAGACTCTATTTTTGTATATGCTGAGCAGTGCCAACAAAAGTGGTATTGAGTCTCATCAATTCTGTAAAAGATCATACTGAGAATTTTGATCATAAATAAAAGAGACTGATTTTTTTGGTGTGGCTGGGTTTTTCCCTCAAATAGGAGGGTTTTCCAGGGTAATTTCCTGTGTCATGCTCAGTTGTGTTTATGTTATTTGATTTCTTTGCAATACTGGTCTGATTTTAACATGTCTATTCTCAATCATCACATTAACAATGGAAATGTTCTCATATATAATGAAGTTCATTACATGAATTTTGATGATTTCCTCTCCTAAATAATATTGTTTGATGCTTGTGTGATAACTTGACAATATACTGCTTAGTGCTTATCAAGCGAAGATCTTAACAATGAAGGTTCCCATTAAGATTTATTGATTTTTGTGTAGGCAAGATAGGTAGAGTAACAAAAATGCTTATAACACAAAATAATCTGTTTTATAGCAAAAACAAATTTGGTTCATGCAAGGGAAATAGAAATTTACCATTTGTGTAATCTGAAATATACTTTGCGATCCGATACTTCTGCAACTTAGGAACAGGACAGATTAAGCATAGAATGTACACCCACAAGACAAACAAAATCTATGCACCTAAAAAATAAGAGGAGACAGAAAGAAGATGACAAGCAAAGCCTCTACCTACAAAGGCTTTTCACATGATATACTGTTTAAAGGGAATGGAAAAGCCTTCACCTGCAAATGGCTTTTCACGTGATAGATTGCCAAACCCTCTACATTCATCAGCTTTAAAATGCCTTTTGGAGTTGCTCCTGCATGGCCATCACACTGTCATAATCAGAATACCCTGCAAAGCTTGCTAGAAAAGAAAAGGAAAAATCAATCAATCTACTTTTTCATAATCTACACATTACATGTTATCAACATGCGTAGCTTATTAATGACAAATGTTATCCACGCACAAAAACTGAACCTTAGACATGTATAAGCTATAGGTACTCACTCTCAGGACCACCAAGTTTGTTACTCGCTTCCACAAACTTCTCATGAAGCTCTGGTGTCCATCTCAGCCGTCGCTTACTAGAAGTCCCTGCCCCAGGTGGAGTGCAACTTGCAATTAAATGAGTTCTCATTGAAGAAGGCAAGGATTGCTGATGTGACTGCAGCAGGGGTGAAACAGCAGACTCTGTAGTTGCAGGATTCGGAATCTGACAGTTCATCTATTTAGTATCAAAAATACATCAATGACTAACAAAAATCTCAAATCCATTTGTCGGAAAAGACCTGTGCAAGAAAAATACAATTATCCAGAAAAATGCCTACATACAGGACCATACATGATCTGAATATCAATGGTTCCTACTTCCTAGTAACTTTAGGAAACAAACTTCGAATTCCCAAGAACCAAAAAAAGCAATTTTATTTTCTTCATATAACAAAGATATGATCTGTTTCAATTTTAAGTTAAATATAAGTAGTTTTTAAGTTCAGTTTGGTCGAACTGAACCAGGATTCCCTCTGATGTTTCTTATCTCCAAATTTCATATCTATACCTAAAATTTTACTGAGCGCAAACATGAGCTTAATTTATTCATGCCCTCGAATAGTATACAGAGGAATTGAACAATGATAAATTTCTCAGACCCTTGGTGAACTGAATCATAATAATTTACAACGTGGATGCAATATTTACAGACTGCTTACTTAAATTAAGATGAATTTGCACTACAAATAGTGAGTTTAAGGGATCCAATAATAAAAATTTCTTCAACAATCAGCCAGATTTTGTCTATAAATATCAAATGTTTGCCAATCGTAGGGATAAATTTTAGCATTCTATGATCTGGATATCACAATTTCCGGACGCTCCAAATCCTAAAAATCAATTTCTCAATACCCCAAATTAACAGATTTCCTTTTGGATGGTGATTTAAATTAACGTGAATAATATATTATGATGCACAGTTAAAACATAAATTTCTAGAATTCTCTTCAGGGGAATTGAAAAGGGGATTATTAACACAAAAATGGTAAGCACGATGTTTCCTCAATTTTGTTTTAAAAAAGGTAGAATTTAAGATCATCAGCAAGCCATACACCAATTTGGGGCATTAAAAACTCTTATGAAAGTCCACAAAGAGGACTATTTTTCATTTACCTTGTATAATCTTTGAATTTTACTGCTAGGTTTTGACATCTATGGCCATGCTCAGTTGAAAACTCAATATATAAAAATGGATGAAAGAGTACAAGAACACCTACATTCATAACTGAATTCCCAACAAGCAGGTCGCTCCAATCATCACAAGCCAACTGCTCTGTCCATTCCGGCCAATCAGTTTGTCTGGTTTGCAAAGAAGGTAGATTATTTTCCTCGAGACTTTTGCCCCACATTGGCTCCATATTCTGATAGGAAACGGAAACAGGAGCAGGAGCAAAAGGAAAAACAAGAGGAGCATCCATGGTTGATCCTTCATGAGGTGCAAGTTTAGCCTCCCAGTTATTGTTCATTGAACCCAAAAGACCCTTCTTTCTAGCCTTCACTTCAATTTCACAATTAATCTATGCCCAACATCTTTGACCAGGCTAGACTTTTACGGTGAATTTTGAATCAGAATTAATTTTAGCAGGGCTTCCTCCAAAAGTAAATTGATTCTTGATTAGTTTTTTTGGGTTCCGAGACTACACTGTTCTCTTTGACGTTACTAAAATCATCTCAGCGATAGAGCGCAATTGAATTTCTGACCTCCATGTAATTATATAAGTTCTTTGGCTTAAAATCTCTTCTCCTCGGACACTGAATTGAACAGAAGAAAACTTTGGGTACAAGAGAGGACAATTGGAGTGCACTTGCAGGGTGCCAAAAAAGAGAGTTACCGGCCCGTAAAAGAACACGAGTGAAGAATTGTTCTGCAATCCACTGTAAATTATTCTTGACCTTGACAAGACATAATTGGTGGGGCTGAAGAAGCTGATAAGTGGAGGAGCTTGATCAGCGGCGGTGTAAGCGCACTAATTAGGACAACTTTACTCAACCTGAAGAATCCTGAAACTTGCCGCAACTCGTTTCAACAATTTCTTTTTTAAGTAAAACAACTCCAATATATAGATGTCATCATTTTTTTCTAGTTTTGGGAAAATATTATGGGAGAGTGATCATTGACTAAACCGTCTATCATTTAAATCTATATCTTATTGACTTGTATAAGATTACAGCACTCTAGTATATATTGTAAAAGTTGTTCTGGTATAAAAACAGATCATAGCGTTTCACTTAATTATAAACAAGAGCTGTGTTACAGCAAAGTCCAGTCTAATAAGAAAGAAAATCATGATTAAGAAAAAAATTAAAAGACAAATCGACCAGTTCTAAGATAGAGCTACTTGACAAGAGGCATATTTACAATTTAACACCTACAATAAAATAGCTTGTGTAATCACACAAAATGTTGCTAAATTATGTGGTTAGTTTGAAGTAGAGGTTAAAATATTACTTTCCACTAATTACTAAATCTTTCAATACAAATCTTTGATATTTATTGTTTACAATGCAAATAACTTATTATAATTTGATTTACTTAATCCTATTACTCTATTGTCTTTGAGGTTGAAAGTATCTATTGAAATAATGTTTATCTCAAAAGCTACACTGCAGATTTTCTATTTCAAGAATCAGTTGGATACATGAGACAAATTTAATACTCAATTCATGAGTTAAGATCCAACGTTGCATATTATAATTTCTCAAAAATCAAATTCATGGTTACATACCTGATTTCTATTTATTTAGAATAATTAAGGCCTAGTCATTCAATGAAGTTTTCTTTCTTTTGACATGTGCACAATTGTGGTAGGTATAGTCTAGACTAGTATGACCGAATCTGCGATAACAAAGATGTCAAAATTAGAATCATTAACTCAAGATGAACAAATTTCATGTTGTCCTTGATATTTAGTTCTTGATGAACAAATTCCTGAAATGGTTGAAGCCTATGAATTCACTTAGCACTCAATATCTAGAGAAAGAGATAAAGATGGGCATTGTATACAAAGAGGAAGAAGAACACACCTTTGCATAGTCAAACTTTACTTTGACACATGGCAAAACATTACTAGGAAGAGACCTAGGTGTATTAGTCCATGTGAAAAGAGCTCCACCATGCATGTCATATTGTAGAGGGAAAGACACTTTTATTGCTAGATCTGATACATCATACCCAAAAATATGCATACATTCTTTCAGAGAGAATAAGAAACATAGAGATATGGAAGGGGGGATAGAGATAAAATATAGAGTGAAACATTGAAAGGGAGAACAAGAGAGAGACACTGAGAAATAGAGGTAGAAAGAGGGAAAAATAGAAAGATAAAAATGTATGAAGTGATATATGAGAGGTATTTAAGAGGGATTATATATGTGTGTGTGTGTGGAGTTAAAAATATAAATATTTTTAAAATAGTCAAAATATACAAATGTAAATGTTAAAAATAACAATAATTTAAAATGTATAATATTAATAATAAATAATATAATCTAAGTATATCATTAGCTTATTAAATTATTTTTAAAAACTTAAATTAGTGATAGATAATAAAGGTGATAAAGACAAGTGGGTGCAAAATAAAAAATTCAAACTTAAATAGAAGAAAAATAATTATAAATGAAATTATTTATAATAGCTTTTATTTAAATTTAAATTTAAATAAAAATAAAAATAGAATAAACAATAATGTGTATCAATAAAAATAATAAATAAAAATAAATAAAATTAATAATAAAACAGAGCTTAATATATAATTTGTTTAATAAGATAATAAATATTTAGATAAAATTGATTCATTAGATTAAATGTAAAGGAATCATGTATAAAAAGTATAATAAATATTAAAGAATAGTAACATTATTAGTACTTGTACTAATAAATAAATATTAATCTAAATGTAAAGGAATCATGTATAAAAAGTATAAAGAATATTAAAGAATAGTAACATTATTAGTACTTGTACTAGTAAATAAATATATTTTTCTCTTACTTTTTAATTGATTAGACAATTTTTTTTAATTTTAATTGATTAGACAATTTTTTTTAATTTTCTACTATTATTTTGCACAAACGCTATTTTTTAGGCAAAGTAATAGTAGAAAATCAATTCAAAACATAAGTCTCAGCCTATAGATAGGCTGGACTAAAAAATAAAGTGCACTAACATAAAAATTTAAATTTTTGCATGTGTATATCATAAAGAAAATATGTAGCATCATAAAGTTTCAAATATTTCTTCCCAAATAGATTATCTTCTAAGGAGGGAGGGGAGAGAGGAAGGGAGGCTGGGAGGCTGGGCAATTTAGTAGTCGAGGGATCAAGGAAAGTGGGAATATTGTTAATTGTTAGGAAGTAAAATTAACAATTATATTAATTATGTAATAGATATGTTGATTGAAGTTGTATGTAATTCAATTATATGATAAATATGAATGATGGAATAAATGTAAACCTTATTTTTTATTAAATCATATATTATAGAAATGGCATAAAGTAAGGAGATAGGCTATATACATAGGATTGTCTACTCATACAAAGCTAGCAAAGCCTTCAAATTAGCCCCCTCTCTTCTCCCTAGTGAGACATCCATTGTTGTGCATTTTCACATAGTATTGCAAGTCAAAAATTGGGAAGATACATAGATCTATTTAAGTGTCTCACCCATGAGACTATAGTCAACACCAAACCTTAGTGATCAATGTATATGATGTATATTGAGACTCTATCAAGTGTAAAGTCCATGTCATCTTGAGCAACAATTAATAGCAAGAACCGCAATAAATTGAAACAATTGACACAAGTTGTGAGTTATCCAAATCCCACATGACACCAACATATTGTTCAAACTCAACAATAAAAAAAACTTGGCAAAGGAAACCTACTTTCACTTTTGCATATAATAGTTGCAACTTTCTCTAGTGTTTCATTAACAAGATCTACAACAACCCATAAATTATTTTGGAAGCCACATTTGCTTGCCTAAGAATTTGTATCTAATTCCTAGCCCCTTATGTATGTTGGCCTTTCTTTACCCACTACTGATAACCAATATATGAGATAATTTTTTATGAACACTCAAGTACAAAATTTGTCTATGTCCCAACCTTGCCTCCTACATTTGTTTTACAATAATTTTTATAAGGCATAAAAGTGTTCAAATTCAACATTTCAAGAAGTTTGCAAACTCCACAAAACCCCAACAAGCTTAAGCATTCAAGTGTTTCAACTCAAGTTCTTGGGAAGTTCACAAACTCCCCAAAAACATTGGCAATTACAAGGAATAAGTTTACCAAGTTCATGATGTCACAAAGCCTTTGAGTTCGCAATGTTTGTGAAATGTTGATGGCATTCACCAACAAATCAAGGTTGAAGAAAGAAAATAAAACGAATGAAAGAAAAAGGTGAAATATGGTGAATTTAAACATGTCGCAAAATTTAAAGGTTTATAAACTAGGGAAAAGTGCAACAAACTTTAATTGTTTCCTAGTTCACAAAAAGTGTGAAAGTGCAACATGAAAAAAGGATACATTGCTAATGAAGAAAAGTGTGAAACCTTGGATGATGAAAACTATAAAGAAACAATAAGGTTTACATTATCAATAAATTTGCAAGTTCATTAACTTAGTAAAATATGCTACATTGATTTATAATTCTTCATTTTACCAAAATTGCAACAAGTTGAAGAAAGGGAAAATGAGAGAAAGAAAGAAAAAAGAAAATGAGAAAGTTCAATATGTTGGCTAGTACATGAGCTTATTGAAAGTGTGAAATGATTCACATAAAGGCCAAATCTTTAACAAACAAAGAAAGGGCAAATGTAATTAAGTTTTGAAACATATAGAAAGGGTAATATACGGGACATTCAAAGGCTTGTTGCTCATTTTTCCTACCCTTTCCTAATCTTAAACAATTCAACTACCAAAATTAATGGTGTGTCATCTCCAAGGTTTTCTTTAATTACCATTAAAGTAGAGAACTTTTATAATATAGAGAAAAAACATCCCTTCATAACTTGTAGTACATCTAGGCAATTTTAAGCCATAATTTGTGTCAAAATTCAAGGAAAATGACCTAAGCATATGGGTATCCTCTACAAAATAATAATAAAGGGTTTGTTTAGTTAATGTAGATTTGCAAGCCCCTCTTGATTAGAAATTTGATAGCTTGCATGGAGAATAGAAGGGTTTGATCTTCTTTTTTATGGGGTTTATCATTTTTATTTTCATTAAACCATAGTACATAGAGTATGCTACAGTTCAACAATTGTATATGTATTTACCATTTGGAAGTTCATTCTAGAAGTTCTAGAAAGGTAACTATTGAAATAAATATTTTCTAATCTTATGCTATCCTGGCTAGTTATGGATATTTTGGAATATTTTTGGGTAAAGAGGTGTGACAAGTCCTTACTATGAAGTTTTCTATCACCATATTTTTTGGTGCAATTATAATATGAATATGATAATTGTGTTGCAACACTTAATGTATACAATTTTTTTTATTTTTAATGGTCCATTTTTTACATATGAATATTTGTAAGTTTGGAGAATGATTATTAAGCAGAATATGTTGCTAAGGGTCACACATCTACTACTACTTATTTCATATTTTAATAGTTGAATGAGACTTGATAACCCACATAGAGAACCATGAAAAATTAACCTTTTGTATTTTTAAAACAAATAATTTAACAATCCACTAGTAATGTAAGATTATGAAGTAGGCTCATATGCATTTCATGACTCAACATTATCTCCAAGGAAATATCTTCAACAAGCCTCACTAGTTCATATCTTGGTAAATCATGTCTCGCATGAAAATATTAGCTTAATAGAGGCTATACAATAGGTAAATATGTGATCTTGTGATAGAATTTCATATCAAAGTGCATATATTGATACTCTTACATTTTGATTATAGTGTGATACACCCATTTTTTGTTATTCTTGTTAAATATTACCTCTAGGAAAATTATCTTAGCTTCGGCTCAACCTGAAGTGAAGAAGAGTTTATCCACTTTAAATAGTTAGCCTATCATCAAGTTCACATATTATTGATGAGTTGGTTTTCCCATCTTCAATGATGATATATCCCTAGCCTTGATATGGATTGATTCATCTAGATGTGTGAGTCATAATTTCAAGAACTAATAGAATGACACTATTGTTGGGGAAGTATTAGTCTAAAATTTATCATCATTACCTAGGTAATAAAATCATAATATTTTTTTTGTTGTTGATGATAATATACAATTTTTAATTTATTATGTGTTTAAGTTGGCATCCCATCAACTTAAACCAACAAAATGGTGCAAAAAGAAAATAGTAAGTCCTTGTTTTGTATTTGGAAGTTCTAATTGCTAAAATAAAATTTATATCTTTCGATTGAAGTGTGGTGACTCTGCTTAAGTCAAACCTAGAACTCTAGCTAGACTAATAGACCTTAAGATCGTGAGAAGGCAACTCAAATATTGACAAGAATGTGAATAATCTATAGTTTGTTCAAGGAGAAAGAGAACATTGTAGAATGCTCAAAATAATGGTAATTACTTTTAGAAAAACATGTCAAAATTCAAAAGTAGGAATGAATAGAAGAAATAACTTATTCATTGATGTTATCTCTATTTGAACATTAACAGATTGTCATTAGTATCAATCAATTATTCAGTCGATAAAGGTTAGAATAAGGATACAAACAAGGCAGTCGGTCAAGCATAAAAAGCCTACTCACTGAGCAAAGTCAAGGCAGAACTTCAAGTTAACCGAATATAGGTTTGACTAAGCTCACTTACCAAGCATCGGGCATTTACAGCATACCGAGCTAGTGATCACCAAGCATTCACATGAACCGAGCATCAATAATTAACCAGTTGGTGAATGTAGTGATTACCGAGTAAAGCATGAAATGACATAGTAATCAAGAATGGTACATACATCTATGCAAATGGTTTACACTGATTAGTAAATAGTTTACCAAGATAAAGACATATTTAATATAGATGTAATCATTAAATTGTGTGATGATTCATATGTAATGTTAGATCTAGATTACTTTTGTACACCGTTGATCTTAGGTTTTATAAGATGATGTAAACCCTAATTAGGTCAAGTCAGTTTGATATATAATTGTAAAGATGTCATTATGATCATGTATCATGAAGCAGTAGTTACATTAAGGACATCAAGAGATTAGATAAAGGTTTTTTCACAAAAGGTTTATGATAGAGGCAATCGGTTTTTAGAACACATACAAGGCTACCAATCATAACAAAAGAGAATATACATCACATTGAGGTAATATTTATTTGATACTTCATAGATCTGAATCATACAAGAATAAGTTGTTATTTACAGATACTTTATTGTTATCAATTTAACCATTGTAGTAGATCAAAATCTCTTAACAGAGTGGACTTAATAGTTCTTGATTAAATCTCTTAACCGAGTACACATATACTTTATGTTGTTAAAATCCTCTAACCAAGTAGATCTAGTCAGTCTTTTTGTTACTCCTAACAGGGTAACATCATCAAAAGTGATCACAACTTGTAAGCCTTAACCGGCATACTTTATTGCTGCAGTAGTGAAGATTTGTGGGTATCATCCCCACTATAGTTTTTACCTTCTTACAAGGGCTTATGCGTAACCAAAATATTTGTGTCATGAGTATGAATTTTCATGTATGATTTATTATTTTGTTTACATGCACTTTACATTTTCAGTTATATGAATGTATGTTTCAAACAATGAAATCACTCGGTTAATTAAGATCTACTATTACAAAGTTTAAGTGTTAACATTTTTTGAGGGTACTAATTCACCCCTCCCCCCTCAGTACTTATCTTTCCATAATCCAAACAATTGGTATCAAAGCTAGATCTCTTATTGAGGAATTTTAACCACTGAAGAGAAAATATCTAAGGATGGAAAGATATAAGTTGGAGAAGACTATTGAGGATCAAAGGATACAGATGAAAATATTCATTAAACAATTCAAGCAAGCCAAAGATGAACTGAAGAAGTTATTGATTCAAAGGAAGGATATGGAAATTCGATACAATGAAACTGATTATCATGAAGAAGAGATAGATTCAACCCATTTGAGACATCCAGATCTAGATCTGGTAGTATTCTGATGCATCTGAAGGAGCAATTTCTAATTTATCTGAAAAGAATCTACATCTTACTGAACAATTCAAAGCTCTATAGATCGGTCAAGAGACACAAATGGTTAGGATGATTGATGTCATGAACAATGCTAGGCAAGTAGAACAAGAAAGAAACTTGGCTATTGAAGACAAGAGACAAATGACTGAGAAGCTACAAGAGAAGGAATATGAGATACTGAGACTCACCGAGCATCACTTTGAAATCTCCAATCAGATGGTTATCATAAGTTAGGAAGTCAACCAAGTAAATAGTGAGCTTACAAGGAAAGTAGAAGACATCAGTGAACTAAGAGAGTAAAATGAAAGATTGAGAGGTCAAAATGCAACAACAACATAATGAAATGATCAAGAAAGCTAAAGATGGTACTAAGAGAATAGATGAATTTATGATTAGTCAAAGAGGACTTGGCATCACTACTGGTTTAGGCTACACCGAGTAGGGAGAATCATCAAGACAAGCTGAAAAGAACAATGCCTACACTAACCAAAGGCCAAAGAAGCTATCATGTTATTATTGTGGAAAACTGGGCCACACAGCAAATGTTTGCAAGAGCAAAGCAAAAGGTATTCCTAAATCCACTCCTAAGTTTAATGGTTATTTTTATAACTGTAACAAGTATGGACATCAAGCACATGAGTGCAAATCTAAGGTGAATAGGACTACTAAGAAACCCTACATGGAGAAACATTGTCACACTTGCAACATGCATGGACACATATCACAAGAATGCAGGACAAAGATGAAGCAAGTCTGGACACCGAAAGAACAGAACAAAACATATCAACCGAGAAGGCAAGGTAATGCATATACTTGGGATTACAACACATGGGTTAATTGCACAACATGTGGCAGGTATGGACATATAGCAGAAAATTGCATGAGAAAGAGCTAGAGACGAAGATCTCGCAATTAGACAAGCATTGGTATGGCATGTTTAAATTGTTGCAATGTTGGTCACTTAAGAAAGGATTGTAGAGACTGAGCACCAGAGACACAAACAAATGAAAATAGAAATACAATTGAGGAAATCATGAGGATAAGAAACACAATGTGGAGAAAAGCATCAAGTGACAATGTTGGATCAAGCGCAGCAATCGGTGACACCTCGTCCATTGGATTAGGTGACATCACCACCTCCACCTAAGTCATAAAGGTATGTATGGAGTTGAATCTAAAATCGGTTATATCTAACAAACAGTTCCTTATATCTAGTGTTTTCATACCAAATATGCATGAAACAAGATGCACTATGGTTTTATATATTTAGAACTTTAAATGTGTACAATCAATATAAGAAAGACCGAGTATGTATTTGATAGTTGGTAACTATTGGAAAGGTTAACCAAATTATGGTATTAACCGAGTGATATCTTACTTTTAATTGAGCATATGATCTTTTGAAGTATACACCGAGCACAACTACATCTATCGAGATATGGTAGGTCAAGAATTAAATGCAAAATTTTGAGTGGGAAACAAATTTTTGGCTATGAATACATCATGGACTTAGTCATTTTCTCACATTGCGAACACGAAGAATAGAGCAATTTTGAGCAAGACTTGAGCAGAGAATTTTCAGAGAAGTTGATCACATATTTGAAAGGTTTCTGAGCAAGTTATTTACAATCACAAGTAAGTTTCATGTTAATCAAGTTATTTCACAGTTATCTCTCGAAACCCTAATTTGAAAAATGATGGTGTCCTCATCAAAGGTTGAGAAATCTAAGTCTGGAACTGATAAGAAGGTTAATTTAATCAAATATGCAACCTACAATGAACCTAAATACAAATTACATCCTGAGGTTGCTTCATAAATCGATAAAACTGGCGCATTTTTTATCATTACACCTAGGGTTTTGTTGGTTGAAGACATTTGCACATACATACACTGCAAAATCGGTGAGATGAGGGATTTTGAGCTTCAATCCACCTTCTAGGAGCTAAGTGTTGATGGAAAGCTCAAGGATCAACATACACATTTGGAGGTGAAGGGTTTAGTAAACGCCCTGTATTTCTCGAAGGTTTTCAAGAATGAATGGATTAGGATAGTGTTGAGCCATGTGCAAGAGGGCAATTTATGGCTAGATGAACTTATCAAAATTACCAAGGATATCATACACGCAGTCACCAATTACCCCATAACTGAAAAGGTTAAAGCATTAAGGAGTGCACCAAGAGCTGAGATTGAAAAAGCAACTGGAGCCAAATAGGATAGTAGAGACATGAGAATCAACACCATTGTTGATCCTGAGACTAGGTTCTGTGCGTATGTAATTTGGTACAAAATATTTCAATCTAGCAAGATGAATAGTATGCCATGTGGAGTAGTGGATATAGCCTATAAGATGGTGAAGAAAGGCTTTCAACTTGACCTCATTGAGCTCTTTATTAAAATAGTTAGAAGAGAACATGAGAACCATCAGGTTGAAAAAGTCTAATACATGTAAGTTTGGTTCATTGCTGATATGCATATTTTTCTATGTTAAAAAAATTTTCCCCTTAGTTGGTAATGTTCACTGGGATACTGACCAACTGGTCATTTTATAAATAAATAATTTCATTCAAAGTTTGGGACAAAATTTTGTTAGTATCATGGATGTATACTTTGATAAATTTAAGGACTGAATGCATAAAAGAAGCAAAATACCAAGTCATCTAGTTGAGCAATACAAGGAATATATTTGTTTCTTAGTGGACATCAACACCACTCTAATAAAGGTGATTGAACCGAGAATAGCATGGTTGGCACCGATGGGCTATGAACTTGATATTGACCAAGCATCTAGGTCAATAAAGGCACTTTTGGACGAGCCCAAAGATCCACGGGGAACTAGGTTTGGAACCTATGAAGAGGCCAAACTAAGAATTAAAATAGATCTAGTCAAAGTCAAGGTGAACAATAAATCTAATAAAATGATGGATACACTGATAAAATAGTTCAGAGATGATGTAGAAGAGGATAAGGCATTTGAGGCTAATCTAGTTGAAGAGGCAACTGAGGAACAGTTATTTATAGGTAATAGTGAACATGACGAGGAGGTGATCAAATCTAATAAAGACATTCAATCTACACCGGTCAAGGCCATAGGAAAGAGGAAGAAAGAAGAAGAACCCGTGAGAGAAAGGACAAGGTCCACAATAGTTGCTTCCCTGCCTCTGAAGAAAGGAGTAGTGAGAATTTCTAGGCCAACTCTTGCAAAAACATATCAAAAGAAAAACAGAGGTGCCCAAGCCACCTTCGAGCTACCTAAGAAGAGGAGGAAATTGATAAGGGAAAAGGATGACGTTGATGAAGAATATGAAGAGGAAGATCAAGATAAATTTAAAGTTGTAAATAAAAATCCATCAGTTGATGAATTAGCTGAGACAATACAGAAAGCTAGAGGTCTTAGCAACCCCAAGATGAGTCGATATGTACATATGTCTACTAAAGATCAGGAAAATATTGAAGAGGCCATCATACAGATGATGATCAAATTTAAGAAGGTACTTGCTAAATTTTCTAAGTATGTACCTAAGAGTTTATATGAGAAAGTGTCTGCAAGATGGACTTATGCCTTGCACACTGAAAAGAAGATGCGGGAACACTCACTGATATTGGCTATGCCTACACTATGGGTTCCTAAAATAGAAGAATTGATGACATAATATTCCAAGAGATTTCTAGTAAAGAGTAGAGCCCTAAATATTATGGTAGGAAAACTTAAGGAAGTTAATGAGAATAGTCAACTTTTATGGACTTCAATTCTCACTGCCCAAGCAGAAGTTGACAAGTTGGCATTGGTAGTAGTTCCCGAGAAGAAAAGAAAAAAGAACGGTAAAGGAATCCACTCGGATTATGTTGATCTTTCTACCAAGGAACCCATAGATTTATCAGACACCAAGGTAGAAGATACTACCATTGCAAAGATTTTTATTTAGTAGGTTATAGAGAAGAATACAAGGATCCACCAGAGCAGTTGATCATAACAGGGATATATGATGTGATAATTGAAGACATCACAAATGGAGATCTTGATGATATAAAGGATGATGAAGATGTAAAAATTGTTGCAGATACTACTAAAGAGAATGCACCCACCAAGGTAGCAATAACTGAAATTCTAGGTGACTTACCAATTCTAGTACAAGTTATTGACATAGTCACACAGAAGGAACCCAAAGGCTCGACCCCTGAGCAACCTAAAGATACAACTGAGGAACAGGGGACAACTGAACATGGAACAAAAGAGAAGAATACTTCCAATCAGCCTGAGCAAATAGAGGCAGCATCATAAGAACCAAAAGAAAGTAAATTGGTAGAATCAACAACATACACCACAACTGATGCCCAAGGACAAAACACCGAGATACCAGTCATCAGGAAACCTAAGGAGGAAAATGTGTCAACTGAGACTGAAAAGGTAAATCTAGAGTCTAAAGCTCTTGTCCCATTTACTAAATCACCAACACTAAAGAAGAAAAATAAATATGGCAAAGGGTCAATAACATTGGATGAGATAATTGAGATACCAGAATGTGACCCTAGAACACTAGACCCCGAGGCACTAAGAAAATATGGGGAATTGTGCACAAGGAAGGCTACACAAGAAAATCTGAAAAAGGAGAGCAAAAGCAAACAAATTCTAGAGGATGTTAGAGATATCTTACTGCAAGTAGTTCCTGAGACCAATGTCGATGAGGATACTCCCATCCTTGATCAACTTGCAACTCTAACAGGTCACATAAATGCCCCAGATATTGATGTAGAAAAGAGAATAGAGGAAAGGGCAGAAAAAAAGATTCAACTGAAACTTGAAGAGAAGATAAGCCAATAAGTGGCAATAAATAAGGTTAAGCTCTCTAAGGTAATAACTGAGCTAGAAACCATTATTCATAAAATAGTTTAAATTGTGCATTGTTGACCAATTCACTATCGAGGTCAGTGAAAAGATTAAGAAATTGGATGAAGAAATCAACATCAGTGCAAACTACTCTCTAACCGAGCCAAATGCTTTTCACAAGCATCTATTAAAATTTCAATAACTTAGGCGATTGAGATCAGATTTGAGGAAGCAGGAAGATACCATAAGTGACTAGGTCATTGAGCTACAAGTTGAGCTACTTCCCCATCTAAAAATCATGGAGAGACATGTATTTAAGGAAAAAGCATTAGTTTCCACCCCTGAGATCTCTGTACTTGAGAATATTTTTGATATGCATGCACAAGTCAGTCTAGAGCACATTGGTCTTGACAACTTGGAAGAGGAATGGAAGAACCTCTTGGCCTTCCTACAGAAAACCCACCAGCACATTTTCTATAAGTTGTAAGTACATTTTTTGTTTTGGCATTAATTTCAAAAAGGGGGAAAGTTGTGTATATGCCACTATATACTTCACATCACCGAGAGCATACATAAAGGGGGAGTCTGTAAAGAAAAGAGTTAGTATATATATATATATATATATAGTCTATATATATATGGAGTTACTATATTTTTAGTTAATCGGTACATATACATAAGGTTTTGATACTAATGCCAAAGGGGGAGATTGTTATCTCTATTTGAGCATTAATGGATTTTTATTAGTATCAATCAGTTATTCAGTTGGTAAAGGTTGGAATAAGGATACAAACAAGGCATTCGGTCAAGCATACAAAGCCTACTCACTGAGAAAAGTCAAGGCAGAACTTCAAGTTAACTGAATACAGGTTTGACCAAGCTCACTTACCGAGCGTCAAACATTTACTAAGTACCGGGCTAGTGATCACCGAGAATTGACATGAACCAAACATCAGTAATTAACTGATTGGTGAATGTAGTGATTACTAAGTAAAGTAGTAAATGGCATAGTAATTAGGAATGGCACATACATCTATGCAAATGGTTTACACCAATCAGAAAATGGTTTACCAGGATCGAGACATATTTAATATGGATGTAATCATTAAATTTTGTGATGATTCCTATGTAATGTTAGATCTAGGTTATTTTTGTACATAATTGATCTTAGGTTTTCTAAGATGATGTAAACTCTAATTAGGTCAAGTCAGTTTGATATATAATTGTAAAGATGTCATTATGATCGTGTATCATGAAGCAATAGCCGCATTAAGGACATCAAGAGATCAGATAAAGGGTTTTTGACATAAGGTTTATGATAGAGGCAGTTAGTTTTCAAAACACATACAAGGCTACCGATCAGAATAGAAGAGCATATACATCACATTAAGGTGATATTTATTTGATACTTCATAGATCTGAATCAAACAAGAAAAAATTGTTATTGATAGATACTTTATTGTTATCAATTTAACCATTGTAGCAGATCAAAATCTCTTAATAGAGTGGACTTAATAGTTATTTATTAAATCTCTTAACTAAGTACACACATACTTTGTGTTGTTAAAATCATCTAACCAAGTAGATCTAGTCAATATTTTTGTTACTCCTAACATGGTAAGATCATCAAAAGTGATCACAACTAGTAAGCCTTAACCAACATACTTTATTGATGTAGTAGTGAAGATTTGTGGGTGTCATCCCCACCATAGTTTTTACCTTCTTACAAGGGTTTATGCATAAAAAAAATATTTGTTTCATCAGTATGAATTTTCATGTATGATGTATTCTTTTGTTTACATGCACTTTACATTTTCAGTTATATGAATGTATGTTTCAAACAATGAAATCCGTCGATTAATTAAGATCTACTATTGCAAAGTTTAAGTGTTAAAATTTTTTGAGGATACTGATTCACCCCTTCCCTCTCAGTACTTATCTTTCCATAATCCCAACATTTGATTCAAGAGATCAACATATATTTACTTTTGAAGATTCATCAAGTTGTATATTAGAAATATAAGAAAATACAATGATTTGATTATGAGACAAAAAGAGAAGATTTTCTTATTAGGAGGAGAAAGATGTGTAAGATGACTTATGAGTATTTGCAAATTAATGGAATGTAGTATTTATTGTACCTTTGCACACGCACACACTTTTCCCTTAACAAATTTGAGACCCCTTCTTTCTTAAGTCGTAGTTGACCTCTTTCTTCAATCCGAGAAGGGTTCCCTCTAAGTGTGAAAATATACAAAATTCCATTAAAGGTTTATAATTGGGTTATTTATATTTCTATCCTTAGATCTTTCTATGTTTGATAGTATTTCAAAAATTCAATTTTTTCCATTCTTGAATAACTTCCCTATCAATCTTGAAAGTCTACTTAATTTCTTTTTAAGTGTTATTCTTTTGGGTTTTTTGAGTTTTCTTTCTCCTAATAACATTCTTAGCATGATGTTTGTGGTTTATTTGATCACCAAATTCTTCCAAGTTTCCTTTTTTAGAATTCCCTTGTTGGGTTTTCCATCGTAGGCATAAGATATGCAATCTTACTGATCTCCAAAACCCCAACATGTTCTCATACTTAAACAAATGTTTTTTATTAAGGTAAAAGCAAGTTTTACATGGACCCGAAACTAGTTACAAAAAAGCACAAAGATAGAGCATTAAAGTTTTCAAAATGAAACTCCTACTGGAAAATAAAAGCAGGGACCAACAATCGCACAGTTCAATAGTAGATACTAAAAGAAAGACAAACTACAAAACAACTACCAACAAGAACTAGCTAATTATCTGTTATCATTTCTTCAGCCTTCTTCTGGAGGTCTTCCATCTTCTGGATAGTCTCTTGTAGCTCCTTCAGTTCTTTCAATTTTTGGGGGACCTTCCTCTAGATGCGCCCTCTAGTTCTCATCCCTAGACTAGTATTTCCAACATCCTCATCGATGGTGATTGTTGTTCTTTCCAGCAGGTTCCTTTCCAGATAGTTATGCAACATATTCAGATTCATAATAGTCACCTTTAGACCCTCATTATTGTGGCTCAGAACACCTTTAATCGTACTATCATAGTTGCTAATTTTGGCTTCTAAGTCTTTCATCTTGTCATTAACTATCTTGCTCATGTCAATAGTACCATCCTCATTTTTATTTTTGTTTTTCACCTTATCAAGAACCTTATTTTCCATCTTTCCCAGCTTATTAGTCATATTTTTCATGGTATTCTCCATTTCCTGGATCTGGAGTTTCATTTCCTGCATTTCCTTTTTCCATTCCATAGTCTTATCCTAACTCTCAGCATTATTCTCCTCTTGAAAAGTTGCTTCCCTCAAGAGGATTAAAGATTCCTCTTTGTTGTTGTTGTTCTCCACCATGGTCGTCTTCTCCATACTTTCCTTATTTTCTTTCCAGTTGTCTCTTCTATTTCATTTGAAGAGGGGGTCTTACCAGTCTCCTTACCTTCATTCTCTTGGCCAGTGATAATTCCCACAGTAAGCCCCTCATCATCATTACCATCCTCATCTCTGTTCTTACCATCCCCAGAATCTAGTTTAACATTGTTCATATTTTCTTCCACAGGGCACCTTGAAAAGTGATTTCAGCCTCCATAAAAGACACTTGAGTGCCATCTTCCTCTTTCTCGGTACCCCCATTAAGATCAAGGGTATCTTTCATGGCATCTTCAGTTGAATTTTCCTGGGCCTCTTCTTCTTCCTCATCTGCTTCCTCCTCTTCATCTCCATCTTCTTGACTATTCTCCTCCTTATCATCATTCTCCTCAGTCATCCATTCATTCATTTCCTCTTCCTGATCTTTTTCATTTCCTTCCTCTTTCTCATTGTTTATCTTTTCTTCACCAGAATCCTCCTCATTACCTTCCTCAATGATACCCTTTCCCTAGGAGTGAGGCCTTTTCACTAATTCCTCAGTGTTGGTAGTATCTTTTCCACTGGTATCAACAGAGGCCTTATCCTTCTTATTCTTTCTCTTCTTACTAGTCTTAGCCTTTGTATCACCCTCATTCTTCTCCTTTCTTTTACCAGTGATCCTTTTAGGGATAGGGTATGGAATATTGTCCCTGTTGTGGTCAGAAATAAGAAGGATCAAGCCCTCATGTAGCATGAGGTTACTAGCCTTTTTCCTGTGTCTTGTAATGTTGTTGTTTAGGGAATTCACAAGATAGTAAGGGAAAGAAATCATCCTTTTATGCTTAAAGTGGTTAGCAAAAACCAAATGGAAGTTGTAAATTTTGGAATACCGCCCATCAAGCGTAAAATATTCTATCATAGCCTTCAAGATTTTGGCCCAGAACTCATCAATATTGGTAATGTCCACATAGTCACCATTTCCCTTGGTCATAAGGGCTTTCTCATCATCAGTTCCTAGTCTATGATTTCCTCTATGGAAATGGGTACCTTCCACAAGTAAACCAGTATTTTTTTCTATACTAGAAATAGTAAGAGTGAAGGACTTGCCCCATAGATGAACCTTACCATTAGCCCAGCCATCCACAAACAAAGAAGTGATCTTTTTGTCATGCCCATGAAGCTTCTTCATGAACTGCATAACCCCCCCTTTCTTCAACTTCTTCCAAAATTTTATGTCCTATCTCTATTTGTCACAGTCGGAAGGTTCCTCCCTCTTCAAACCACCTCCCATTTTTTGCTTGTTTCTCATGTACTGGTTCAGCTCCTTACCAGTGATTTCCTCCTTACTTTTATGATTTTCTTTGCTATTTTGGTTATCAAGATTAACTCATTGTCCGTGCTTTATTAACTACAAAGTAATGATCCCACACTTCGCCTTACATGTAGACCTCCTCGGTAAATGATTTGTCCTTGTCATCATTAGATTAAGTGATTTTTCCTTCATAGTGATTAATCCTGTCATAGTTGATTAGACTCGTAATCTCAGCCTTTAGATTCTCTTCCCCTCTCCACTTTTGGGTGATGTCACTCAAGGTACCTTCATTTGCCAGCTTGTCCGCTGATTTGTTGCCTTCATGATAAACATGAGTGACATGGAATTCTTCAAAAGAATTCATAATACTTTTAATTTTGTTAATGATGTGTTCTATTGTCCATGAGCTCTCAAATTTCCCTTTAATAGAATTGATTATATTTAGGGAATCACCTTCCAGCCATAATTTCATGCAACCCGTATCTTTCACCATCATTACCAGGTAAAGAGAAACTTCAGCCTCTACTACATGGTTCGTTTGGATACCCAGTAGGACAATGATCACTCCTAAGCAATTTCCAGCAACATATCTTAAAAGACCACCACCTCCAGCCCTTCCAGGATTACCCCTAGTTGAACCATCAAAGTTCCCTTTAAGCCATCCAAAGGGAGGAGCTGTCCATATTACATTATCTCTAGGATTCTGAATCTGACTAATTTTTAGGCTCTCCCACGAGATAATATTGTCCTTCTTAGGTTGAGGATCCCATTAACTATTGTCTTTCATTCCCATACTTCTATAGTTCTCCATTATACTTCTAGTTACTAAGTTTTCAACCAAAGAAGGAGGGGCCTTTTTCTCTCTAAAAATTATGTTATTCCTCTCCTTCCAGATATGCCAAGAGAAGTGGGGGAAGACAATTTTCCAAATATCCCTAGCATTCTTGTCATAGAAAGGACTCTACCACTGCTGGAAAAACTCTTGGATAGAGTTAGGTTTCACCCAATTGAGCTCAAGGGATGATATTATTGTGTCCCACACCTCTCTAGTGAAAGAGAAGTGTATCATTAGATGATTGCAATTCTCAGCTTCTTGACAACACAGGGCACATCTATTAGGCAATTGAAATCCTCTTCTTATTAGGTTGTCCTGTGTGAGGATTTTGTTCTAGACAAGTATCCAAAAAAACATGTTAATTTTAGGTGTAAGGTTTTTATTCCATACCTATGCCCACAAAGGCTGGACCTCATTAGGGAGGAGAAGAATCAAAGCAGAAGCAATTGAGAACTTTCCAGAGGTAGCCAGATCCTAGATAAGTTTATCAGCCTCATTTTCTCTAATAAACCAATTGTTTAATTATTTATTCACTTCTTTAAATCTGATATCCTTCAGCCCAAGGTCTATCCACTCTTCATTTTTCCAATAATCACTCACAAATTCACCAATAGAATCTTTACCTAGATAACATTCCCCCATTCTTCATTCTCTATAAGAGGCTTCTCCGACATCCATTATCATTCCAAAACTGAATTTTTTTGCCATTTCCCAGCTTCCAAATAGCACCTTTGCTTATAAGATTCTTGTCTTTACTTATACTATTCCAAACGAAAGATCCCTAGATATCAATTTGAGATTGGAGCATTCCTTCAAGATTACTTAGATGATATTTCCTTTTCATTATCATATTACATTATTTCTCATCTTCAAAAATTCTCCAGCATTGCTTTGCTATGAGAGCTGTATTAGTATTAATAATGCTCCTTATTCCCAGACCCCCCATCTTTTCTGGTTTACAAATATTCTCCCAGGCCACCAAGCTGAGTCTCTTTTTCTCTTCCACTCCTATCCAAAGGAACCTTTTTTGGATCTTCTCAATTAACTTTGAAAACTTTTGAGGAATTTTGAATAGGCTAAGGGCATAGACTGGAAGGTTTTGCAGAGTAGCCTTCAACAGTTGGACTTTCCCAGCTTGACTGAGAATCACCCCTTTCCATCCGCCAGTTTCGAATGAAATCTATCAAGGATTTCATTCTAGAAATTAGCCTCTGGTTTCAAGCATAGTGACAGACCAAGATAAGAGGTCAAGATGCTTCCCATCTTGAAACCAAGAATAGCAAAAATTTTATTCATTCTAGCTTCAGGAGTATTGAAGAAAAATAGGGTACTCTTCTCCCAGTTTATGAGTTGATCGGTAGCACTAGCATACACATTTAACACCTTTTTCATATTCCTAGCCTCTTTAACAGGAGATTCTCCCATCAGAATCATACCATCAACAAATTGTTCATGAGAATAGACAATTCCTCCAGAGGAAGGTTGTAACCCCGAAATCAAACCTTGAGAAACTTGAAGGGTAATGAATCTCTGAAGACTTTAGGCCATGATTGCAAAAAGGTTAGGAGATATAGGATCTCCTTGATGTAACCCTCTGGTAGGTCTAAAGAAAGGAGAGGATCCCCCATTCACAATCACCGAAGAAGAAACCATAGTAACAAGTTGCATTATAAATTTGATCACTCCATCATCAAAACCAAGCACCTGAAGAATTTTTGAAAGAAACTCCCAATCAACTCTATCATAGGCTTTTGATAGATCAAGTTTCATAAGGAAACCTTGTTTCCTCGATTTTTCCAGCGAGTGAATATTCTCATGAACAACCATAATCAAGTCCAGGATTTGTCTTCCCAGAACAAACCCATTTTGTTGGGGGGAAATGAGACGAGGGAGAATCTTGAGAATCCTTGTAGTTAGAACCTTAGATATGATCTTATAAAAGGAATTACAAAGACTAATAGGCCTAAAGCTGTCAGTCGTGTTAGCTCTCGGTCTTTTGGGTATCAGGGCTATGAAGGTGGAGTTGAGCTCTTTGAGAATAGCTTTAGAGCCATAGAATTATTTCACAGCACCATAGATATCTTTTCCAATAATTTCCTAGTAGTGTTGAAAGAAAAACATTTGGAAGCCATCTGGCCCAGGGGATTTTTCACCTTCAAAAGACTGGATAGCCTTTTTAATTTCCTCCTTTGTAGGAATAGACTTAAGAAAGAGATTTTCCTCATCCTCCAATAGCATGGGAATGGAACTCAGCAAATAGTTATGATCATCTTGATTGAGACCTTGTTCTTTAGAAAGAATCAAAGCAAAGTGGCCCATCATATCTTTCCTTATCTCTTCCTCTTTATTGAGAGTGTCCCTGGGGGTAATCAAAGTGTTGATTATGTTCATAGCCTTGTGTTTCATCACTGTTAGGTGGAAAAATGTGGTATTTATGTCTCCCACTTTCAACCAAAGAGATCTTGATCTCTGTCTCCAAAAAGTTTCCTCTTTAGCTATGATATTATGGTAATCAGCAAGGATAATATTTTCTTCTTTTCTAAGATCTTCTGTCAACCCTATACTCTAAATCTTGTCTTGAATTTCTTTAAGATCCATTTGAATTTTTCTTTTAGTTTGAAAAATATCAGCAAAGACATCCTTGTTCCATTGTCTAACTCTAGATTTGATATTTGCCATTTTTTTAGCCACTTGGAACATAGCGTTTCCTTCTGCTTTGATATTCCACCATTCCTTTATTTTATTTTTGAACTTTGGGTGATTCATCCACATTTTTTCTAGTCTAAAAGGTGTGTTACCTTTTCCTCTGAAGGAGTTGGCAATAAAGGAGATACCTGATAGTGATCCGAACCAATGCAGTTAAGAGAGGAGAGGGAGTGGGAAAATTAGCAATCCATCCGTGAGAGACAAGGACCATGTCAAGCTTGACCTGTATGAGATTAGCTCCCACTCTTCTATTGGTCTAGGTATAATCAATTCCTTCGAGGTCAATATCCAGCAGACCTTCATTACTTATGAAATCCATAAGATCTACCCTGCTTTCCACTTGGGTATTGTTCCCTCCTTTCTTTTTAGCTTCTTTTAAGGGCATATTGAAGTCTCCCATTATCGTCTAGTTGTCATCTAAGTGATCCTTTCTGATGTCATGAAGCCTTTTCCAAAGATTGAGATGACCAGATTTAGTATTAGGTGCATACACATTAATCAAAGTCCAGGAGAAATTATCCTTAATACTGTTGGCTTTAACTACCAGGAAATTCTTGTCCTCTTTCAACAGGTTGCAAGTGAAGCTTTTAGTATTCTAGAAGATAGCCAATCCTCCAGAAGCCCCTTTAGAGTCACTGCTAAACTTATCCCCATTCTTCAGCAAATTGATTTTAATAATCTTATCTCTAACCATTTTAGTTTCTTGAATAAGCAAAATATCAATTTTAGAATCTCTAACTAAGTTCATAATTACATCTTGTTTATGAGGACTATTGAGACCTCTAATATTCCAAGATAAAATCTTCATTAAAAATTAGGAGGACAGACCTGATCGATGGTAAGTTGTCTACCATCTTCTATATTATGTTTTGCTTCCTGCTGTCTCTGTTCTTTCTTAGATACTTTACCCCTTTCTCTTTTAGGTGTTCTAGTATCTACTTTTTGTTGTTGTCCTCTTGTCTAAACTCCTCCAAATTTGATTTGACCCCCTTTTTTGTTTGATTTAGATGTTGAGCCTCCTTGTGTCACCTTAGAGCTATTTTTTCCTGTTGCAGGGGTCTGATCCTTAATATCTTCTCTTCTTGGCTAGGACCCTGAGCCTTTACCTGTTGGAGATCTTCTTCTTTTTTTAACATTGATCCATGGACTTTTTTTCTTTGTTTCCATTGTTTCAGATTCATCATATTGTTCATTTGATCTATCATTCTTTAAATCAGGCTCTAACAAATTAGCATTTGATGCTTCACTACTAATTTTCTCTAGAATATACTGGGTTTCATAGACCTTCTGTGGGCTTTGGTAGTTCTCCCTCCCCTTTGACGAATTCGGGCTATCTTCAACCCTTGATGCCAGCCGTGGATCTGACTCTAAAGAGAGTTCACAATTTTCCTCTGAAGAGGTAACCGATCTAGAATGATCTTGTATTTTATTTTCCTCAATAGGGATAGCAGCTTCCTTAGGACTTTCTATTTCTTCTGATTCCCTTTGTGGGTGAGCCTACTTCTCCTCCATGTTTGAATTTGAGATCTCATTAATAGGGGGTTTTTGTATCTCCCTTTTTCTTTTCCTCCATTCCCACTTTTTTGACATTTTAGACTCTTGGTCTTTCTTATCTATAGCTATCTTCAATGGACACTATTTTGCCCAATGACCAGCTTTTCTACATGTTAAGCATACGAAAGGGGTCGATTCATATTCTATTTCATGGGCCCATTTACCCACTTTCAAATTTAGATTTATGACTTAAGGAAGGTCAGTATCATGCTGGATATTGACACATATCCACGCAAACACTTGTCTGGTTCGGGCTACAGTCATCGGATCTATAGTCAGCAGTTCATCAAAAGACCCTGCTATTGCCACCAAAATAACCTCATGCTAATACTCTAGAGGTAGACCCAGAAGTCTAACCTAGACAAGAGCAGATACAAAGAAATTATCGTTATAGTCCAAATTTGTAGTCCATTTCTACAAAGACAACGAGGATTTTCCTGACATCCATGGACCTTCTAACAACACTTTTGAAAGATCTTCTCCATTAGAGAATAAAAAGGAAAAAAAACCTTTCGGCATAGCCGCTACATCCACCTGCCCTTTGAGCTTCCACTTCTAGAGGGTAATAGCCCTCACCAGGTCTATATTCGGCCTAGGACCCGTAAAATTTCCTATCAGAGTTGGGGCCATTCTAGAAATAGTACGATCTATGATTTGATCAAGAATATTTAAACCTATCACCCCTTTACTTAGTTCTGAGGCTATATCAATCTTTGGGAAAGAATATTTTCCAGTTGGTTTTATCCCAAAAAGACTACTCCATTTCCCCTTACCTCATAACGAGTTCCCACCATGTGAGAGATCATCTAGATGCTTCGTTGACCCTTTTCTTTTCTCAAAAGGACCAGCTTTATCCCCTTTTTCTTCCTCTAGTTCCAAGATAGGACCGTTGCCCTTTCTCAGATGGGCCATGCGAGACCCACCAACTCTTTCCCCATTGACAGACACTAGGTTTTCAGTCTTTTCTTCTGCTGCATTCTCTGTGACCTCCGCATTTCCTGGTACCGATTTAGAACTTGCAACCTGACCAAGAGCATCCTGCTTCCCTTCTTGTTGAAAATTCAAATTTTTTTCTCTCGCTCCTCCTCCTCTTGCTTGCTCCCTCTCCATCTAAAAAGCCAGCTTAATATACTTAAACAAATGTTACCTAGTCAAAGTAACACCTTTATTAAAATGGCTCTTCCTTTATATGAGCTTGAAAACCTCTAAAAGTGTGATAATGCATTTGGTTCTCATTTTTGGTGATTTTTAAAGTTCATAAACTTCCCAAACGTGTGCTATATTTTCTTTATTTTTTTTTCTTTTTGATTAGTTCATGACCCTCCCAAAAATATGATAAAGTCATTTAATTCTCTTATTTGACATGTTTTAAAGATTAAAAAAATCATTAAAGTGTGCCAAAGATTTATAATTGTCAATTAGTTTTCAAGTTCATTAAATCCTTGGAACCCCAACATGTACCCATAAACTTGTTTTCACCTTGTCAGAGTTTCAGAGTTCCCTTGTCACAGGTACCTAGTTAGCAACCATTTGTAGGTTTGGAACCCTAACATCTTCTAGAGGAAATAGGCATGAGATATTACCATGTAAAGGTTCCTAATCCTAAGGAACTTGGTAGAAGACATCCTTAATCAATGAACCTCAACACTCCTTGAAACACTTATTCCCAAAAAACCTTGATGTTTCTCTTTCATTCTTGTTTCTGTTCAAGCCATTTTAGAAAGAAACACCTAAATATAATGATGGAATATGTTTTGACATTAAATTTAATTAGAGGATGATTTATAGAACTACTAATGGATTCCCTATGTTAATGGATAATATTTATTATTGGATATATTGTTGGTATTATGAATAAGGTTGTCTAATGTAGATTATGATAATTTGTTGGAGTTGGAATGTATTTTTTCCTTCATCATCAAGATAATGATTTATTTGCAAATTCCATTACTGGAAATTATGCCTCTTAATTATATATTTATTGCAATTTCTTTCCTCAAGGCTAACTTATCTTAGAAGTTGTCATATTTTCCAAGTGTGTGGATTTTAGAAGGCCCAAATAGTTTGGAAATTCAAATTGTCAATTGTGGATGAATCCTGGGCCAAATTGTCAATGTGAAAATTATAAATCACCTTTATAAAATGAGGAGTGTTATTTATTGTAAAAGGTTATTGACATTTTGTATACAAGTAAATTATAATATTTTTAGCATGGAAACTCCTATTTAAGATTGCAATCTATGCATATTTTTATATTAATGAAGGATCATGCATGTTGTGTTTCAAGTGTTGTCAACTTTTAGTGGTGATTTTATTTCCTTTATTTAATTAAAAATGGATAACTTGGTGAGATCCACTTTGGTATGTGTACAACAATAAAAATAGGGGTAGATCTCATTTCTTATTGCACAATCGAAAGGAAGATGACCCACTAGGCTTCAAGAGGACTTAAGTGTTGAATGACTGCAATGATCTTTTGTTGTGATGATTATATGAGTTGATTTAGAAGAATATGATTGGATGGTGAAATATAAAGGACAAAATAGACAAAAATGACAACTTGTAGAATATATAGTCTAATAGAAAATAGACACCTCTATATGGATGCAAGAAATAAGAACCAAAGGATTTCACTAACTCACAATTTCAATTTGGTGTTGTTTTGGAGGAAATAGGTTGCTTTTATCGACCAATTCCATGGAATAGGTCACCTAGGCAAACCTGTTCCATGCACTTTTGGCTGAACTTAGTTGCAGACAATTCACGAGGTCTTGAACTTCCTAGGTTTGAGTGGGTGTGAATGTTACATGTACCTGCATACAGAAAAGAAGGGAAATTATTGTGTAGAGAGGGTTTTTCCTCACTCAAACCCTAGTTTGGAATCAACCTTAAAATGAAATGAAATAAAAGAGAGCATGTTATCATATAGAAGAGGCTAGATTTGAAACATGAAGCGTATTATACCTTGGTAATGCAAATGCTTCTTTGAATGTTATCAAGTATTTCGATGCAATACCTTTGACTCCACACAAAAACCCAAAAGGAATTTTGAAATACAAAACCTTACATAATGGATGTTGTAGTTTGCAATAATGCTTGATGGAGAGAGAGAGAGAGAGAGAGAGAGAGAGAGAGAGTTGAATACATGAATGCTTGAATTTTTGTAGATGCATGTGCCATGATCTTTTTCCTTGATGGTGGACTCCTTTTCTTGGCCTTAAATGAGAGAAATAATTGTATTCCAGGGAGAAGATTATCTTGAAAACTCCTTAGAATACTTGAGATATTGCTTGAGAATGCTTGGATGCAAAATTATAGGAGATTCCTTTAATTCTTATGATTTTATATCAAAATGAGGAGAGATAGGTTGCTTTTAAATCTCTCACAATATTTTTTGGCTCAAAACTCAAAGGAACCCAACAAGAATCTGGAAATATTGCTTAACTAATGAGATGAGCCCCTGAATTAATTTTTGGGTAAAACATCAGGGAATAGGTCAACCTAGGTGACCTATTCCTAGGAATAGATTAGCTAGGATGACCTCTTCCCCCCAAAAAAGTTATGAAACTTGTTTTGGTAGTAAGAAATGTAGAGAGAAGGCTAAAAATATAGGCAATGTAAAGTTGGACTGCTGAAAATTTATGTGAGAGTCCATACATGCCAAAATGGGGCCTTATTGAGCATCTAATTATAGGTTCTTACCATTTAGGATGGTGTATCTACTCCACACTTTAGTGGAAGTATTAGTCCACCATATGCTCATTGTAGAGAGAGAGAGAGAGAGAGAGTAATGCCCAACCAATAAATCCTCATAACACATGGTTAAATATGCACTAAATAATTATTAATATTTTGAAACATAGGTATAACATCAAGATCAAAAGTGCACCCATAACTATAATTCATAAGCAAAGTACGATCATAAAGGAAGTAAACCATGATCGTCACACAACTATGCACAAGAAAAAGACTTAAATACTTTCAAGGGTTTTGTGACAATCTGAAAATATAGTCAAAATAGAAAACACATGTTCCTAATATCTCCTAACAAAGACTTTGACAATGTCTAAGGAAACATAAGAGGCTAAGTTGACCATAATCCATGGCTATACATAGAGGAGATTAAACCATCCTCAAAATCCATCTAGATAGAGATTTACTTTAAACCTAAAAGAAGTGTTCCTAAGATGATTAAGAATACAAGTTCATTACCTCCTAACCAATAATAAACCACATAGATCCACCTCAAAAGCATAAAAAAATTGATTGACATTCAAGCCTAAAGAGAAAGTCAAAAGAAGTGTAAATGCCAAAGCACGCAAAGGAATCGATCTGGGCAAGCACAGTTTATGTGAAAATGTCAATTGAATTAATGGTAAACTTCTGATATAAAATGTCTTAGATTAAAGAGTCATAGATGCCAATATATAGCACAAACATCAATTAGCACAAATGCTAGTGCAAGCACAAGCATCAATTTGTAATTTTTTCATGAAACTTGGGAAAATAAAGAAAAGCACCTAAGCTAACACCAATTTATGACTAGTAAACATCTATCTCCACATTAGGGAGTACCAAAAAGCATAATTTGAGGTTGTAAACACTTTATATAATCAATAACTTTATAATTTAAGGTAATCTTCTAAGCATAACAACATATATCCATAAAACACTGAAATATAAAAGAAAATGGATAGAATGAGCACATCATGCTTAAAAATTCACCATTGAAAGTAGTCTTCCACTTGTACATCAGTCCCTAGTAGTGACATATAATGCCAACCAACCATGTGGTACTCTTAGGTCCACCCCTTCATGCTTGTGGAGATAGTCACATGACCACAAACACAAGGTGCACACGTACACAAGAATGACTAACACACACACCAATCAAATATAGAACTCAGTGAATGTTATAAGGATCTCCAATGCAAACACACATAGTTAGAATATAGTGTGGAATAGGAACAAAGGACCACTACTCAATACTAACAAAGGCTCAATGTAGGGACTAAAAAATGAGGTTTCATTACATGGCATGTGATGGCTCATGTAACATCAAGCCTTTGATCCACATTCACAGATGGCCAAACTTGGTATGTATCTTTGATCAAAGTTTGTAGATGGCTAAATATTGTGCTTTCGGTTGATTTTCATCCTTAGATTGTTAGGTAGTAATATTAACTCTTATTAATGTGTTTTACACCAATTTTATTTATTTACTTTTCACTTGGTTAAGAATTTCCATGGGTTACCCTAGAAACCCCTATGTGTCCCATCCCACCATGGAGAGACACTCCACTCCACTAACCAAACACCTAAGGTCATCTCATTTCAATAATGAGGCACTCTGCACAATCCAATAAGGGCTCCAAGTCGAAAACCAAAAAGACATAATTCAGGCTCCATTGGCCTCAACCAAGAGCGTGGATCCCTTGAGATCCCAAAAAGGCACACTCAAATGTGCTTGTGATACAGTCTCAACATTGACATCACCAAATCAAGATGTGATCTCAATCAAGCATCAAAGAAGTATAAAAATGAAGAAAATGACAAATACTTGTGCATAGGGAACACTCAACCAACATCTTTGCCAAGAGTATAAGATCACAAGTGAATTCAATCTCAGCCCACCAAAACCACCCAATGGCCACAATCACAAATTACAAGGAAAACCAAGAAATGTACAAGGGCTAAAATTCAATCATGAAGGTCATCATGATTGGCGATCCTTAAAAAATGGCTAGAAATTCAAATTTTGAATAAAGTGAAAAGGAAAAAACCCATTTGATCTATAAAACACAAAAACACATTGGTCTAATAAAATTCATGTACCAAGCACCCACAGAAAAAAGAGGCATCATAACACCATAAAAACCATATAATTAAAATCCCAAAAACATGGAATATTCATAAAATCTCAAATGGGAAATAGAATGCAATGAAAGTATGGGGGGATACTAATTATCAACCCATGGAAAGAAATTTTTTTATTTCAATTCAAAAGATGAAGTGAATCAAAAGATACAAGATTTCCTACCTCACCCAATGGTGAAAACACAAAAACAAGTTGTAGAAAATAAATTCTTTATGAAAATTAAAATGGCTCCAAAGAAGAGGGATCAATTGTGGTACGAATCCAAGAAGTTGTTACCCACAAAAATTTGACAAGCAGATCAAAAACAACGAGCTAAAGAAAGATCGATTTTCTCCAATGCAAATTGGAGCAAAACCCAATTTCTCCTTAACTAAAAAGTGTGGAAAATGAATCTTTTTCCACAATATAAAGTCACTTTTTTCCCAAAAATGTTAAAAAGGGCTAAAATCAAACCACTTAACTATTAAATAAAAAACTAAGACTTCACAAAACTTCCAACTAAATAAATAAATCATTATAATTAAATGGAATTCAACTATGGAAAATTTGTTAGTAATTAAAAATAATGTCAAAACATTTAAATTATAACTCAACCGTAACAACTGCGGGAACTCTAATGCACAAACATATACTAGTCCAATTAAAAATATGCAAATGAAGTCCACATTTATCCACATGGTATGAGAGGTACAATTTATCAATTACAGATACATCATCCATACATGAATAATATCGGCTAAATCATGATCGGTTGGTGTCAGGAATAAGACATGCTCAAACTTGCAACTCAAGCAAAGAAAATGTTTGGTAAAATATGCACACATCAAATACAAATGCTCGGAGTATAAATAGTTGAAGCATAACATGAATAATCAAAGTATGCCTAATGGAATAGTGACATCTAGTGACATGATCATTCATATGTATTATAATGTCACGACACTAGTTATTCTATATCTAATCCTCAATGTACATCTCATTTAAATTAAACATTAAATAATCATTTATGGCAATATAAACATGTATCAGTGAAAATCACAATGAAATATCCATCAACAATAAAGACACAATTTAATAGGAAATCAATGATAATCATCATGATAACACGATAAAATGTTCTTGAATACAAAATACACCATATATCATCATAAAACATTGATAAGAGCCATTTATGACCCATTTTTATGCTATATTTTAATCCATTTCATGTACCTTCATACTCACTTCCATATTATATCTTTGTCTTGTTTCATCTCCTTTTACCATTTTATGTTGCATGTGATTTAATATATATAAGTAGTATTTAATATAGTTTTGGGATTAAAATATAGAAATTGATTATTAGTTGTTTGTACTTGTAATACCCAAAAAATGGGCTATAAGTTCATTAACCTCCTACATTGACAATTCGAATGAAATTAACATCAAAGTCCTAACCTAAGGCACATCGACACATTATCGAATCCTAATTGATTATCATAAATTTTGCATCGGGGAATATTCCTTATTCCTATTTATCCTAATTATCTTTGATTTAATAATTATTTGGCGATAAATCCTATTTATCCTAAAGTTTGATTAATTGAATATTCTAAATATTTAATTAATTAGATTTAATACTACCACTTAATTATTTAATTAGATTTAATTATATTTATTCCTAAATTGTATTGTTTCATTTTCACAAGAAATAAAAAAATCCTATGACTAATTGATTAAATTCTTATTTAATTAATTAATGTCAATTGTCAAAATTAATAATATAGCTTTTTGAATAAAAGTTTGATTCAATAATTGATTAACCCATAAATCAATTGTTTTATTTATAAAATTAGTTAAGTTGAGGATAAATCACTTTATTTAATTAATTAATTCATATTAATTATGCACATCCAAAAAATAGTAAAACTTTAAATCAGAAAATCAATTCAAGTTGTTTTAAAAATAAACTCAACTCTCTTTTGAGTTGAAAGCTGATCTCAACTTCTGATTTAAATCAAAAAGCTGATTTGCATGATTTTTGTGAGTTAATCTATCTCTAATTTTTTCATAACTCAAAAATCAACCTGAGTTTATCAAGAGTGATTTATGGCTTTTTCCATACACCTCCAAAGTCTTCGATTTCTATAAATTAAGGCCTCAGCTCTTCATTTGCATCGATCCATAAATTGCATCCTCACGTTGTCAAATTGGTGATCGAAGAATCCATCTTTGTGAATCAAAAGTTGTTGTGAGATTTTCATTGTTTTAAGCATTCATATCATTTAGAATATCATTGTTAGATCAATTGCATATCAGTTTCTCATATAGAATAGATTCATATCAGTTTTCCTCATCTTATTGCATAGAAAATCCAAAAATATAGATTAATTTGCATTCATCTCATATCTAGATTCTGCATTTAAACCCTTCGTTTAGGTGTCGTCAAGGTCACTGATCTCGGTCCAATCTGAGAATACATACTCGCACCTACTAGAAGGCAGTAAATCACTTGGTTAGATTAGTTTCCATTTCATTGCATGATTTTGATTTCTGCTAACCTCTAATATTTTACTGAAGTGTTGTGTCTACAACTAGGTACAAAATTCACACACACATTTCTGGTGCCCACCGTGGGGCCCTGAAATGGGTTTCCATTCAATTTCTATCAATTTCTATCATCTTCTTGTCATTTTCTGTTCCAAGCTGTGATTTTTAATTTCTGTCTATATAATTTTTGTATGAGTTTTGTCAGAAACTCGTATCAGGAGGTACCCACTGTCGTACGACAATTGATTTGATCGAGGATCATACCATCAGAAGCATAGTGTCGTTTGGAAGCTCTTTTGTCGTATGATCTAATACCCATTGTCGTACGAGTTTCTAGATTGTCATCTGGTGGATGACCCACTATCGTATGAGTTGCAGTGCCAAGTTTCAATTGTCATTTCACTTTTTCAAGTAGTTTTCCAGATTTTTTTTTCTGATTTGGATTGACAGCTAACATTAACAATTGAAATTTGTTGTTTCTGATTGATTTCTATTGATTCTGATTGGGAAAAGCATGAGAGTTGCTAAAAATAGGTAAAAATCTACTAAGCACATTGCGAGGAATTTAGGTAATCTTCTCAGCTGATAACATTTCGATTTGGATTAAAAAGAACTCTTGCATGTCAAGTTTGTGTGACCTTTATTGCTTTCATATCACAGATTTCATTTTGTGCTATAAAAACAAACATAGATTTGCTTTTCAGCATCTTTGTTACACATAGTAAATAGGCCCTATGAACACTATTCGCGGTTCTTGAGAGAGTGGGTTTCTAGAGAAACTCTTCTCAATGAAAGAACCCTTGTAGGTAGGGAGGTTACTGAGAGTGTCTCACGTTCTACTAGATTTGTGCATCTTCAACTTCTGATTGATACATTCTCTCTCTGAAGAGGTTGATAGATCATAAGTGGTTGACATCATAGATATTTGTGAAATAATCTTGGTCTTAGCGTGTTGGACTAATCTATCTGCTTTGTTTGGGTTAAAAGTGAGAAGGCTAGAGGACTATGCTCTACTCCCTTTTTGGGTAGTACCAGAAACTCAGATCCTTGAATCTGGAACTAGTCTCCATGTGGTATCTTTTGTGAGTCACCTTTAGAGAGGGTTAATAGTAGTGAACATTCCCTTAATTGAGTCAACCACGTTGATCGAACCTCAAGCGGTAATAGCCATTTTTTCCATGGTAGCAGCAGTCGCTATATAAATGTCCTTGTGGAAGAAATCTTCACAAGTGTGGTCTCTTGTTGGGTTGTCAGATCTCCCTAGCAGCTCTTGATTGATTAAATTCTTGGATTGTGTCAAAACCCCAGTTCACCTGGATTGGAGTTCGCCCTCTTGAGATCACAAAAGTTGCAGAGTCAGACCATTACTACAAACCCTACTGAGGCCAAATTTTCATTTTCTAGGAATATGTGCATTATTGCAAAACTTTTTGGAACATACACTGTTAGCACTCCTAGGGATTAGCACATTTAGTCACTTGATTGTTCATGCACAGGGTTGCTTTGTCCCCTGTTCATTGTTTTCAGATGTGTTTGAAATCACTTGCTTGCTATTTTGCATGCTTGTTTATCTATCTGGTTACTAAGAATGAATCAATCCGGTACTATCTTCAAATCTGGACAGATAATTTTGTGAATAATTTAAAACTGAAAACCTGAAAAATTACAAAATTTGATGTCAAACACCTTTCTAGAGTCAAAATTCATCTTGTAAAGTCAAAAAGTCGTACGACTTTTGGAAAGTGTCATTTCATTACCCCTAGATTGTCGTATGGTAGTTGGTATATTATCATACGAGTTTTGCTACCAGTCAATTCAAAAAGTCAAAATATCCTGCAATCAACTATCGTGCGAGTTTTGCAATAGTCGTACGAGTTTGTCAATTGTCATTTCATAAGCTTACCCACTGTCGTACGAGCCTGCAGAAAGTCATTTGAGAAATTTTGAAAAATTGCCATAAAGTTGTCAGAACTGTCAGAGACCTAGCTTCTACAACCTATTTCCAGAGTCTATCAAGAAAATCATTGTGTCAAGAATAGAGCAGAAACTAGAATGAATCCAATCATTTTCCTAAAGTGGCCTTTTGAATTTGATTTAGCCTTCTGTTTAATCGATTTGAGTCCTTTTTATCTTGTGTTAGAACCTTGTCATAACTATCAATCTTCAATCCATCTTCAAAACATCTAAGTGTTGTTAACTCATGTTCGCTATCTTTTGGGCATCTACCCATACATCCAGGGCATAATATCCTTCATTTATGTCTAATCTAAACTTCAATCAATCAAACCTTGACAAGGTTGCGTCATTTGATCTTCTTGAATCAGATCTTTCTTTAGTTGTCTTCATCATATTCTTTTGTTTCACCCAAGGTTAATGGTGGAAAATAGAGCTTCCTCTCATAAGAAATCAGGGGAAATATCTCATACCTTACCTTTGACCCATATCCAAGGTCCCACTCTTGAACAACTATACAATTCTGGTCTTTACGAAGATGACAGTCTTGGCAACTTTCGATTGAAAACTGGTTACATTCCTCCACCATCAACTCATGGAGGTAATAAAAAAACTCCTCCTCAATCTATCCTAGGGAGTCTTAAAACTCCTACCATGTCTCAAGCAAGGACAAACCATGGCTCTCAAAGAGCTCAATCTCAACATGGTGCAGATCAAGAACCCACACCTGAAGAAATTGCTTGGTATCAAAATGACGATGACCTCAAAAAAATGATGAAGCATTTCTTGAAAGAAGATAGAGAAGCATACTTTTTACAATTAGCTCATCAAGGAGCTAAACTTCCTCCCAATTTTAATGTGGAAGATATCATTACACATGAGGAAGAAATGCCTATTTCAACTATGATGGAACAAATGCACGCCATGCAAGTAAAAATTAACAAAATGGAAAAAGAAAAAGAACCTAAAGAGTTCTCCATGGAGGCCCTATGTCCTTTTCCATTCGATAAAGACTTGTATATGCCACCATTCCCTAAAAGGGTGGAAATGCCAAAATATGATAAGTATGATGGAAACTCTGATCCTCAAGATCATGTCAGAGAATTTTGTACTCAATCTATGGAGTTCATGCATGAACTGACCTATCTGATGCATCTTTTCCCTCGATCTCTAGGAGGGGCAGCCATCCATTGGTTCTCTAGGATGCCTCCTACCATCAAAACCTTTGAGGATTTGATCAAATTATTCTATCAGTAATACTCCTACAACATCCAACATCCAGTCACCATGATTGATAACTACAATCTCAAACAATATCTACGAGAACCATTCCTGACATTTCTCAAAAGATGGAGGAAGAAATTCTCTCTATATGCTAGGCCTATTCCAGAAACTGAGAAGCTGGAAATATTCATCAACAATCTTGTTCCAGAAATCAACTACCCTTTACAAATGCAAAATCATACATCTTTTGACAAGATGGTAGATAATGCAATCAAAATTGAAAAAAGTACTTGTGAAAAAAGGAGATGTCACACTTCAAAAGGACAAGTATGAATCTAGTTCTAAGGACAAGAACAAAAATTGGAACAAGAATAAGGGCATCATCACATATGGCATTATTGATAATCATGCCCCATCTAAGGCACCTGCTTTCAATTTTACCATTGGTACTCAAGCCATCAAAGCTTCAAATCAAAAGGTGTTTGAATCATCTCAAAAGAAGCCAGAATACAAAGCTTGGTCCACTGATAATAAATGAAAGTTCACTCCGCTTGGAGAATCTTTGGAATCAGCTATGAGAACTCTATTGGCTAATAACATCATATCTTTGCCTGAGATCTGACAATCTGATCCTGATCCTAAGCCAAAATGGTGGAGAGAGAATGAATTCTGTGATTTCCATTGGGGTAAAGGTCACAAAACTAATAACTTCTTGCGCTTGAAGCATACCATTCAAGACAAGATTGATAGTGGAGAAATCACGATTGATAATCCTAAAAGAAATAATGATCACACAACATTCACTGAACCATTTCCAAAGCATAGCCCAGGAGATTCATCTTCTCAACCTAATGTGGGTGCTAAGGTCAATTATGCATATCCTAGAAATAATACTATTATCAATATGGTTGAACCAAGCCTATCTGAGTGTTGCAATGCCATCACAATTGTAAGAAGAGATAGAGATAATCAATCAGCTAATGCAGTTACTCGATCACAAGCTCATACACACCTACAAGGACAAATCCCAAATCAATCAAATGTCCCTAAGGTACCTTTTAATTTGTCTTCTGATTCTAAACAAAGGGCAACATCTAAATCTTCAAATCCTAAGGACACAAGGCCTACTTCATACAGTATTGTTCAACAACTCCAGTACACAAATGCTAAAATCTCCATGTTTGAGTTGCTTCGGATATCTCTAGCTCATAGAGCCATTCTAGACAAAGCTTTGCTCGGATCTAATGTTCCTGATAACCTTGATTTAGACAAATTCCAGGCTATGGTTGGTCATCTTACGTCTCCACAATATATCTCCTTTTTAGAGGACAATGATAACTCCTTGAGTCATCTGCATAACTAGCCCTTGCATATTGAAGTCTTGATCTAGAACCATCATGTCAAACATGTGTTGATAGATGGAGGCCCTGGTCTAAATATTTTCTCTTACAACTTGATTACACAATTGGGATTTTCAGAAACAACCATTGATCCTAGAAAGAAAATAAATATCAAAGCATATGATGAAGAGGAAAGATCCTCCAAGGGAACAATTATCTTGCCTATCAAAATAGGTCCCATCATCAGAGATACTATATGTCAAGTTCTTGATATACCTTTGGCTTACAACATCCTTCTAGGGAGACCCTGGATACATGAGATGAGAGCTATTCCTTCCACATACCATCAGTTCTTGAAAATTCCTTATGATAGAGTAGAGGTAACCATTCCAGCTTACATGTCAACAACTTGCAATGCATTAAAGGTAAATGCGGATAAACTTGTTCCTAATAACAGAGAATCTCCCACTAAGCAAATAGATGTAGCATCCACCTCTAAGATGGAAGACATTGCAAAAGAGGTCAATATCAAAGAAAATGGTATGGGAGAATATACTATAGAGCCAGTCTTGTCTTTGACATCTCTCCCTATCTCACCTAAGTCTTATGGGCAAGCTCAAAATTAGTTCAAACCAGAATCTAAGGAACCTCTTAAGGCATATAAAGGAAAATAGTTTGCAGAGAAAGTACCTAAGCAATAATTTGAAGAAGATGAAGTTGTGCTTGCATGGATTTACAAAGATGAGCCTGAGTCCCAAGTTGTTCCACCTAGTGACTCTAAAGTATCAAATGTTCCTTCTAAGTCATATGGCCCAGGGGATAAACTGGTAGCTAAGATGGGATATAAAGGAAAAGGACCTCTAGGACTATAGGTTAAAGGTCTTCTGTCACCTCTTAAAGATCGTGGTCGAGCCAACAGGAATACAACAGGTCTAGGATACACGAAGAAGCCTTTTTGTCTTAGCAAGAACTCCCCACATGTTCTAGAACAAATTGAGCCTTTCGTAGCAAATCAATTAAAGAAGGAAATAACTGAACAATCTGAGAGTGATGATTCGGACACCACTGATGAGCTCATTCCTTATGAGCATTTTCCTAAAGAAATAAAAGATCTCCTTGATGTTGAAGATGATCCAATAAAAATAATTAATGTAGTAGAAACACAAGAACCTACTATAAACCAAGAGGTAGTTGCAACACAAGAACCAACTAATCTTGAAGCCAATCAAATAGACAAAGAGGAAGGAGGTAGTTATTCTGAGATAGATTCTCATGAGTATGAATTCAAATCAGAATCTGAGGGTAACCCTTCTTGGGGTATTCATCTTGACTTTACTCATGTTCTTAGATTTCCTAGAGGCATAGATGAATAATCTAATGACTATGAATGGGGAGCCATTCCAGAAGAAGATGATCTTATTACAGAGAAACATGTTGATGTTATTCACCAATATGCACCTAAACCCAATGTAAGTCTAGAATGAAATGATGAACTTATCGAGTCTGATCCACCGATGGATGAAATGGACTATCACAATGACATTGAGCCTATTCATGAATTGAATGTCTTAAGTTGTAATATCACCTTTGAACTCGAGCATCAGGTTAGGACCAATGACGATAGATCCATATCCGTAAACACTCTTTCCCAATCTTTAACCACTTTGACTATCCAACATCCTAAACTTCTTGATCAAACCTCCACCAATCTGAGCCATGGTATTTATACCTTCTTGAATGACTATGCCCTTGCTTGCTACCTCAATGCAATTGAACCTATGAGGACTTCCATTAGTGAACCGAGTGTTAGCATGACGGAGTCGGGCATCAAGTATTTTAGTCAGAAAAATAAGAATAAGAATAAAAAGAAAAGGAGTTCTGAGGGTGAAAACCACTTTGTGGCAGTCTTAGAACCTACAAAAGTAAAAATAAAATACATATCTGAAGGTGAAAACCTATCTAAGGGGCCTAAGGATGAGATATTTGATGTCCTTTTGAGTCATTTACAGGACAGATCTCCAGTTCTAATTGAGCCCACTCAACCTATCAACTTGGGAAGAATAGAAGAACTACAGTTGATCCATGTAGCACAATCTTTATCAGAAGAAGAAAAGAAAAAATTTACAACATTCCTAATAGAGAAGAAGATCAACTTTGCATGGAAATATTCAGATATGCCTGGGTTGGATCCCGATCTTATAATGCACCATTTATCTATAGCTCCAAACGTTAAACCTATTAAGCAAAAATTGAGAAAGATGCATCCTCATGTTGCACTCTTGGTAAAAGCTAAATTAGAGAAGCTACTAAAATCTGGATTCATCTGAGTTATTGATTATGCAGAGTGGATCTCTAATATTGTACTTGTTTCAAAACTAGATAAATCAATCAGAGTGTGCACAGACTTTAGAGATGTAAATAGAGCATGCCCTAAGGATGATTTTTCACTACCTAACATTGATATGATAGTGGACATGACTACGGACTTTGAGATGTATTCTTTAATGGATGGTTTTTTTTGGATATAATGAAATAAAAATTGCTCTAGAGGATCAAGAGAAAACTACTTTCACATGTGCATTGGGTACCTTCTATTGGAATGTCATGCCATTTGGGCTTAAAAATGCTGGTGATACATATCAGAGAGCCATGACTTCTATTTTTCATGACATGATGCATAGGACTATGGAGGATTATGTTGATGATACTTTAGCAAAATCTATGATTAGAGTTGAACATCTAAATGACTTGAGCAAGATACTAGATAGAATGGAAAAATTTAGTCTCAGACTAAATCCTAAGAAGTGTGCTTTTGGTGTCACTTCTGGAAAGCTCTTAGGATACATAGTCTCAAAGAAAGGCATTGAAGTTGATCCAGCTAAAGTAAAGGCTATAATGGAGATGCAACCCCAAAGAATATTAGTCAGATGAGAACATTGCAAGGAAGAGCTCAATCTATCAGACGCTTCATATCTGAGCTAGCAGACATATCACAGCCTTTTACAAAAACATTACATAAAGGTGTGACATTTGTGTGGAATGAAGAATGTGAGAACAATTTTAACCATATCAAGAAGTATCTATCAAATCCTCCTATCTTGATGCCTCCCATTCCAAGGAAGCCTTTGATCTTATATGTCTCCGCTATAGATACATCACTAGGGGCATTGCTTGCACAACATGATGAGAACAAAAAGGAAAGAGCTATATACTACATCAGTAGGACATTGGTGGCATACAAAAAGAATTATTCTATGATTGAGAAAGCTTGTCTAGCTATGATCTTTGCATCATAGAAACTGAGACATTACATGTTGGCACATACCACCCATTTGGTAGCTAAGATTGATCCACTAAAATACCTACTAAGCAAAGCTTCCCTCAAGGGTAGATTAGCTAAATGGGTCATGCTCTTAAGCGAATTTGATATTGAATATGTTGAAAGAAAAGCTATAAAAGGATAGGTTATTGCTAATCAATTAGCAGATGCACCTATGATTGATGATACACCAATGCAAATGGAATTTCTAGATTCTTCTATCATGACTATTTCTTCTAGAAAATGGCAGTTATTCTTTGATGGCTCCTATACAAAGAATGGATCAGGAGCAGGCATATTATTTATAACTCCTCAAGGATACTCCATACCTAAAGCATTCAGATTAAAGTTCCCTTACACAAACAATATTGCAAAATATGAAGCCCTTTTGAATGGTATGAAAATAGCAATTGAGTGGAGAGTAACAGAACTACACATTCATGGAGACTCACAACTCGTAATCCATCAAGTCAATGATGTGTACCAAACTAAAGATGAAAAGCTCATCCATTACAAGAGGATGGTAGATGATCTAAAGAAGTATTTCATATCTATCACGTTTGAGAAAATACCTAGAACAGAGAATAAGGTTGCTGATGCAATGGCAATGCTATCTACGCTATTACAATAGCCTGAACATGAGCTACACTACGAGTTCCTGGTGGAAGCACTATCTTATCCTGCATATGATTCCCCTGAAACCCGCATGATCTGCCACTAATACATTTGGGGTGACATTGCGACGGCCATTTGCGACGGCAGGCAAATGTCATGTGGTTTTGCTCTTTTTTTTTCAAATATAGCCCGACACCGTCGCAATTGCGACGACAATACATTTGTAACTGTCGCAATTGCGATGTTGTCGGGATATAAGCGCAAAATTTAAAAGGAACGTTGTCATGTGTGTTTTGAACAGCGCCGTAACCCTCCGCGAAATCACATCACGATATAACGGCAAACAAAATAAGAACGTTGTCATTTGTGTTTTCAACAGCGCCGTAACCCTCCGCGAAATCACATCGGGATATAAGGGCAAAAAAAACAAGAACGTTGTCATTTGTGTTTTCAACAGCGCCGAGAGAGATTCCCTCCGCGAAATCACAGCTACAATTTCTGAGTACGTTGGGTTTATTTTTCTTTTGTCATTATTATGTAATCTGGTATTCAGCTGTTAGAGAGCTAAAATACCCAGAAATGAGGACATATCTATGTTGAATTTATTGTTAGCGGCTTTGGTTATTTAGAAGTTTAATTTTATTTGTTCATCTTTCAAGCACAAACGTTTTGTGGACCGTAACGTCTTCATTGTTTCGGGTATGCAGTGAAACAGCCCTAACTTGCAATTGCGATGTTGTTGGGATATAAGGGCAAAAAAAAAAAGGAACGTTGTCATTTGTGTTTTCAACAGCACCGTAACCCTCCGCGAAATCACATCGGGATATAAGGGCAAAAAAAACAAGAACGTTGTCATTTGTGTTTTCAACAGCGCCGAGAGAGATTCCCTCCGCGAAATCACAGCTACAATTTCTGAGTACGTTGGGTTTATTTTTCTTTTGTCATTATTATGTAATCTGGTATTCAGCTGTTAGAGAGCTAAAATACCCAGAAATGAGGACATATCTGTGTTGAATTTATTGTTAGCGGCTTTGGTTATTTAGAAGTTTAATTTTATTTGTTCATCTTTCAAGCACAAACGTTTTGTGGACTGTAATGTCTTCATTGTTTCGGGTATGCAATGAAACAGCCCTAACTTGCGACTACCTTCACGGTACTTGTGTACATTATCATGTTGTCTTTACAGTGACTGTCCTCATTCAAGTGGCAATTACACAAGGGACAGTCACTGTGAGATGTCCTCATTTGTGACAAGGACAGTCACACTTAGGACATCTCATAGTGATATTCCCTTGTGTAATTTCCACTTGAATGTATTGCTATTGAACCACATTAATGCTTTTCTTCTTCAACAAATGAGGACAGTCACTGTAAAGACAACATGATAATGTACACAATTACCAAAAAATGATCTTGTTAATTGATGTAACACTTTGTCTTGCTCACTCCCTATCCTTCACTAGGGTCTCTTTAGGCCAATGTTTTGACTTGATAGGGTACTTAACTATCCCTACACTCTTTAGGTATCTCTACCCAAGATCCCACTCCTTCAACTAGTGCACACCAACAAGAAATACAACGAACTCTGCTCAATACCAATCTAGCTACTAGGACACTCCTAGTCTTGTCTTCACAAATTGAAACACATTCAACTAGAACTTTACTCCATGGAGAGGCTGGCCACTAGGACCTCTATTGGTTTCAATATTACTCCTTCACCTATACTTTTCATCAGTACTTCAATCCGGTTCATCAAACCATGCATGCCAATTGCACCCAAAAATAGGCTGCTAGCAATTAGGCCTTTGTCAAGCCTTTTTGTTTATATTAAGCCACCTAAAGGGCTTAGGATTCAGATGCCCTTTATTGAGAACTCCAAGATATCTAAGGTCTTCTCCTCCTAGATTTTTTGTACACCAACTGCTACAGCCATGCCTGAAAACAAGTATTTTGACACAACTTGGACAGTCTGACTAAGAGTTTGTTTTCTTAGCAGCCAAAGAAACTCACCCAATCTTCTAATTTGACTTGGGGCTTCTTTAGATGTGTGTCTACCTCTCCATGAGATTTTAGTTGAAGCAACCAATGCATTCAACTTGTTGTAATCTTCTTGTAATGATTTGTCATCCCTAACTGTGCTCAACTGACTCACCTAGGACATCATTGCAAACATAGAAAATGAGCTTCCCAGGGCCCCTCCTTCCAAACATATAGTACATGGAGTCTCCTCACCCATTCCAAGAGCCCGTACAAAATTGACAATGGAATGATGAGCTAAGACTCCATTTGTTCAACCTGCCTGGTTCAAACCAATGATAGGGTACTTAACAAAAGAATTAACAAACTAGTTGGAATGCTTCAAAACTCAAAAAAAACACAACACAGAATAAAAAAACAACTTGTACTAACTTTTCCAATAGACACTGCGAGCTATCTAATCCATTAATCAACTGAAAACAAAGAAACAAAAAAACTCAAGAATTCACTAAAACCGTGTTACTCTACAAATCTTCTTAATTCCAAATGTTTTTCCCCCCAACCTTTTGCACAGATCGATGGAGGCCTCTTATAGTTGATCTGATGCCTAATTCAATGGTTTCATATAGTTACATAACCATCTTACTCGAAAATGCTCCCTTGCACAAATGTTGTCAATGTTGTGAATGACAACATTGACAACTTGTTACAACCTTTGGGATTTTGGTTCAAAACTTATTGTTCAAACACCATAAGACCCTAACCATGACTTAGTTAGGCTATTTAGACCTCACATAGGCCACTTCTACACTTCTTTGCCCAATTTGACCCCTAAATGCTTCATTCCCACTTTTGCCACAATATTGGTAACTTGGGTACAAATTGGCACTTGCCTTCACAAAGGTCACACATGAGGACATCTCACAGTGATCGATTGTCCCTTGTGTAATTGCCACTTGAATGTATTGCTATTGAACCACATTAATGCTTTTCTTCTTCAACAAATGAGGACAGTCACTCTAAAGACAACATGATAATGTACACTCACTGTAAGGACAGTCACAAATGAGGACATCTCACAGTGACTGTCCCTTGTGTAATTGCCGCTTGAATGTATTGCTATTGAACCACATTAATGCTTTTCTTCTTCAACAAATGAGGACAGTCACTCTAAAGACAACATGATAATGTACACTCACTGTAAGGATAGTCACAAATGAGGACATCTCACAGTGACTGTCCCTTGTGTAATTGCTGCTTGAATTACACAAGGGACAGTCATTGTGAGATGTCCTCATTTGTGACAAGGACAGTCACACATGAGGACATCTCACAGTGATTGTCCCTTGTGTAATTGCCACTTGAATGTATTGCTATTGAACCACATTAATGCTTTTCTTCTTCAACAAATGAGGACAGTCACTCTAAAGACAACATGATAATGTACACTCACTGTAAGGACAGTCACAAATGAGGACATCTCACAGTGACTGTCCCTTGTGTAATTTCCACTTGAATTACATAAGGGACAGTCATTGTGAGATGTCCTCATTTGTGACAAGGATAGTCACACATGAGGACATCTCACAGTGATTGTCCCTTGTGTAATTGTCACTTGAATGTATTGCTATTGAACCACATTAATGCTTTTCTTCTTCAACAAATGAGGACAGTCGCTCTAAAGACAACATGATAATGTACACTCACTGTAAGGACAGTCACAAATGAGGACATGTCACAGTGACTGTCCCTTGTGTAATTGCCGCTTGAATTACACAAGGGACAGTCATTGTGAGATGTCCTCATTTGTGACAAGGACAGTCACACATGAGGACATCTCACCGTGATTGTCTGTAATGTCCCCTTTTTGGCTAACTTGGAAAACAGGAACAATTACTCCACTTCTCAGACTTACTCTATCAGATACTTACAATTAAACTAAGTAATGGAGGTTACTTAAGATATCAACCGCTATTTCAGATTCAATCACAATATGTGTGCAAGATGATATTGATACCAATATGTTTAATAGCACTGTCGGATATAATGATATGAAATATGCTATGAATATGATGTTTCCTATCACTTATAGTGATAGTATAATGATGGTATGTCTGATATAAACAATATCGATATACAATCAATAAGTATTGCTTACAGCAATGTATTTGCTGTGTCTGATATGATGATGTAATTATGCAAATGTGTAATATCACTATGAGTGATATGTTGCTATTTCAGATTCTGAATTATATGCTTGCAACTTCAAATATTGATGCTGTTTCTGACTATCCTTTCTATCTGTGCAATCATGGTGTTGTCTCTGATCTGCAATGATAAACTTGAAACCAAACTGCCAAAGGCAGATGCTCTATTGAGTATATCCAAATATGGATAAGTAAATAAAGTTCTAATGATGCCTTGAGTGACTGACGAGAATGCATTCTTATATTGTCTTTAACAAATGAAGAGATGCTATGAATGAGACGTGTCTTGTTTCTTCCTCCATGTCCCTTTGTTAAGCACACCTTTCCATAATCCGACAGTTCACATAATATTATTTCATTATTTTCTGATCATAGATAACTCCCAGATTGACTCAATATCAAATCTTTTTATGAAGGTAATCTTCCCTAATTGGTAGTGCAACCAGTAGTTAACATCCATTGTGTTTGTATTAGTTTGGTCTAACTATCATTAGTATTTAGTCAATCGATATTAACTCTTGCCTTATCCCATATTGTTATGATGATATCCAATCTTTCTACTCTGATATAAGTCGATATCATTTTCTGATAATTGTCCATTTATTGGTTGATTGCTGGTAATGGAGTTTGATCTTCAAATTGACTTCCATTCCTGTTAATACTTAAGGATACATTGTACTTATTATCCATGACTGATGCCTCATTCATCAATAGCTTGTGATATAATCACTGATGCTTTTGTGTTTCTACAAGATGTGGTTTATCTCAGACAATCGATAATCTTTCAATCCTTTAGTCGATATCCTCCTATGTGGTGTCTATTGATATAGATAGTAGAATTCAATCTAGTTTATGTTATTGTCATGATAACATAGGAAGTGATGGTGCATATTTGCTAGCGGGTCTTCATGTTTGATATTGCTTTATCGGATATGTCATTGTCTAAACTTGTGCAATTAATGATTATTTATAATATATGAATGGTTATCCTTCTTGCTTATCAATACATCTTCTGAAACCCATAGCGACCTATCCCTTATTCATATCATGTTGATCTTGACTTCATAGTATTTGGTTCATTAATCATCCTCTCATGGTATCGATGTGTAATGACTAGTGATTGTTGTATCACTTCTTCGTTCCTCATCGTGATAGATAATGCAGATGTTTAATGTAGATGTATATCGATTACAGATATTCGATATTGCTTTAAACGTTATTATTATTATTATTATATTTATTAATGTTATTGTTATTATTAAATATTATAATTAATGATGTTAGTAATATTAATAATATTATAATAAATATTATTATAGTGATAACATATTGTTTTATATTGAGAGGTTTATTAATATTATTTATATATTAAAATTATTATATCAATAATTGATTTAATATTATTACTTAATATATTATTATAATATAATATATATAATTTATTAATAATTATTTATTATTAATTTATATTATAATTATAATCATAATTATATTATTTATTAATATTTTAATATTATTTAATTAACATATTACTTATTATGCTAACTATATATTATTATTATCTTTTGATAATAATTATATATTATTGTTATATACTGTTAATAATAGATTATTATATATCATCTAATCATTTTATTATTATACTAAGTTCAATATGTCACGGCTCATGACATTGTCCCTTGTGTAATTGCCACTTGAATGTATTGCTATTGAACCACATTAATGCTTTTCTTCTTCAACAAATGAGGACAGTCACTCTAAAGACAACATGATAATGTACACTCATTGTAAGGACAGTCACAAATGAGGACATCTCACAGTGACTGTCCCTTGTGTAATTGCCACTTGAATTACACAAGGGACAGTCATTGTGAGATGTCCTCATTTGTGACAAGGACAGTCACACATGAGGACATCTCACAGTGATTGTCCCTTGTGTAATTGCCACTTGAATGTATTGCTATTCAACCACATTAATGCTTTTCTTCTTCAACAAATGAGGACAGTCACTCTAAAGACACCATGATAATGTACACTCACTGTAAGGACAGTCACAAATGAGGACATCTCATAGTGACTGTCCCTTGTGTAATTGCCACTTGAATGTATTGCTATTCAGCCACATTAATGCTTTTCTTCTTCAACAAATGAGGATAGTCACTCTAAGGACAACATGATAATGTACACTCACTGTAAGTGTACATTATCATGTTGTATTACAAATGGACCTTATGTTGGTCGGGATATAAGTGCAAAAAAAAAAAGGAACGTTGTCATTTGTGTTTTCAACAGCGCCGAGAGAGATTCCCTCCGCGAAATCAAGCGGGTTATCATTTGTGTTTTGAACAAAGCGGGTTGTCATTTGTGTTTTGAACAGCACCGAGAGAGATTCCCTCCGCGAAATCAAGCGGGTTGTCATTTGTGTTTTCAACAGCGCCGAGAGAGATTCCCTCCGCAAAATCACAGCTACAATTTCTGAGTACGTTGGGTTTATTTTTCTTTTGTCATTATTATTTAATCTGGTATTCAGCTGTTAGAGAGCTAAAATACCCAGAAATGAGGACATATCTGTGTTGAATTTATTGTTAGCGGCTTTGGTTATTTAGAATGCTTCCCCACAATACTTAATTACACAAGGGACAGTCACTGTGAGATGTCCTCATTTGTGACAAGGACAGTCACACATGAGGACATCTCACAGTGACTGTCCCTTGTGTAATTGCCACTTGAATGTATTGCTATTCAGCCACATTTATGGGCCCGTTTGGACCACGACACACAGTAGCATCTACAGAGAAGAATATCCCAGGTGTAACAAGTTGTAAGAATATACCAACAGTTCTAAGAAGTTCCCTAGCACGTAGTAGCATCTACAGAGAAGAATATACAACATGAGGGCAGCCACTGTAAAGACAACATGATAATGTACACTCATTGTATGTGTACATTATCATGTTGTCTTTACAGTGACTGACCTCATTCAAGTGGCAATTACACAAGGGACAGTCACTGTGAGATGTCCTCATTTGTGACAAGGACAGTCACACATGAGGATATCTCACAGTGACTGTCCCTTGTGTAAGCCACTTGAATGTATTGCTATTCAACCACATTTATGGGCCCGTTTGGACCACGGCACACAGTAGCATCTACAGAGAAGAATATCCCAGGTGTAACAAGTTGTAAGAATATACCAACAGTTCTAAGAAGTTCCCTAGCACATAGTAGCATCTTCTAATTGTCTATACCACTTCACAAGGTATTGTTTGCACACATTGTTTTTGGTTCTTTTGATGACCCTTGTTTTGAAATTGCTATTAGGCCTTGTAGCTTATATGTTTTGACTGCTGGAGAGCTTCTAAAGCTAAGCAAGAAGACCATTGCACGAGTTATAGCCGCGCGCTCAGGTTTGAAAATTGTATATTTTTTAATCTAATGTATATTTTAATCCTTTTTCCATGTCATGTAATATGTCTTGCCTTGTAGCTTATATGTTTTGAAATTGCTGTTAGGCCTTGTAGCTTATATGTTTTGATTGCTAGAGAGCTTCTAGAGCTAAGCAAGAAGGCCTTGTAGCTTATATGTTTTGTGTACTTTTGACAATTTTGCTTAGTCACTGAAAGTTGTAGACCGAAGTTTTCATAGCCCAATTTTTGCTTCCTACGAAGAACGATCATGTCAAATAATATAAGTGAAGAACAAAATAGGGAGACAATCGCTAGATTGTGGTCTAACTTGAAAAGAAAAGGTGATGGAAAATGTTATTGTCCCTGCAAAATTTGTAAGGGCTTAAACCGTAGAAGATTGCTAATCAAAACAGTTAAGAGACATTGTAGGGAGAATGGTCACATTGAAGGGGGGCATGACTATCATCCACTGGTAAGTTGTTCATTATATCATTTTAACAATTTATATACATATGAAATCACTTGATGATGAGTTGAAGATCATGGTTTATTTATGTTAATCAATTTTATATAGGTTGATCTCCCCAGGGAAGTACATGATATGGAGGAACATGGGGGTGCGAATATCCAAGGTGAAGATAATGATCCCATGGAAGATGACGATCATGCGCCAGAAAACACAATTGAAGATGATGGTATAAATACATTGATCCATGACACATTTAGTCCAAGCGGATCTGATCATGATGATGATGATAGCCTTGATGTACCTCTACTTGAGAAGGCATACGAGCCCCTATACAAAGACTCCCAAACAACTCTTCTCTCTGCTGTATTGTTGTTGTTGAACTTGAAGGTTATGAATGGTTTATCCAACATAACAATGTCACGTATGTTAAGGTATGTCATATATGTCTTTATAGTTAACAAAGGGTGAATAATGTACCACTAATATTGTTTGTATTAACAACTTATATTTTTTGCTGTAGATTGATAGGCGAGTTTTTGTTACCACCATCAAATATTCTACCTCGCTCATATCAAAAATTATCTGCTATTATGAAAGATATTGGAATGGAGTATCAAGCAATACATGCTTGTCCCAATGATCATATTATATATTATAAAGAACATGAATTTGCAACACAATGCCCTGTATGTCATACGAGTAGATATCGAACAGATCGAATAACAAAAAAGGTGCCTCACAAGGTTCTTCGTTACATCCCCATTATTCCACGGATGCGACAATTATTCAGGTGTACTAGCTTGGCACAATTTATGGATTACCATGCACGCAATAGAAGTCGAGATGACATTATTCGAATCCCTGCGGATGGTTCGGCATTTATGCACATAGAGGAAAAGTGGCAACACTTCAAAGAAGAACCTCGTAATCTCAGGCTTTCATTGGCAGCGGATGGTGTCAATCCATTTGGAGAGATGAGATTTGTTTGCTCGGTGTGGCCTGTTTTTGTTATCAACAATAACATTCCTCCGTGGATGTCAATAAAGAGGGAGCACATTATGTTGGCAATGATTGTTCCAGGTATTTTATCATTTGATAGTTATTAATTTACATGTACTTACAAATCTTACAGTAAAATGGTCACAATAATTATGTAATGTTACTGTTCATTCAAGTAGGTAAATATCAAGTTAAAGATATGAATGTATATATTGAGCCTCTTATTGACGAGTTGGTGGAGTTATGGAACGGTGTCACTATGTATGACGTGTCTAGACCAATAGGACAAAGACAATTTCAATTCCATGCAATACTTGTATGGACAATACATGATGCCCCAGGGCTAACACATTTTTGTGGTATGTTATAGTGAATTCAAGTTGCGCATGATAATTCTAATTATAAAAATCAACATATTTAATAATCCAATTATATCATTATCTTGTAGGTCTTCAAACAAAGGGAAAATTTGCATGTCCAATTTGTGGTCCAAAGATGAAATCTCGTCATTCAAAAAGTTTAGGAAAGCATGTGTTTGATGAGTACAGACACTTCCTCCACAGGAATCATAAGTATCGAAGTATGGAAAAACATCTTTTCAATGGGAAAGAAGAGACTACATCAAAGCCACGAAGAATGACACCTCGCCTATGGAAGTTGGAATATAATAGAATTAATCGTCGAGGTAATGTCATTCCACTTAATGGTTTATGTTTGTAATTTATATATTTCTATTGTGATTTTTGTTTACTAATTATGTAATTGATGATCGTGAAGGTCGTCAAGGCACTACTGACAACCTTCCAAAGGGAGTAAAAAGCTATCCCAGACAATTTAGTAGGTTGCCCTACTACGAGGACCTACAAATTGTGCATTTGTTTGATCTTATGCATGTTGGAAAGAATATAACAGAGACATTGTGGAAAATACTGGATGGAAGGCGTGACAAAGAAAAAATTGTCAAAATTTGTAATGACATTCATGAATCCAATCATGCACTGAAGAATTTCATTCACTCAAATAGCAATAGAGATCAGATTAATATAAGTGCCCTTCCTTGGTTATTAACGGAGCAGCAAAGTGATGCCATAAAAGAAGTCATACGAAAAATTTGATTTCCCACAGGATTTGCTGGGAACATAAGCAATCTCATATCAAAGAAAAGTGAATTTGGGCCAGGACTCAAAACGCATGATTGGCATACTTTCATCAAGGTAAGTTATGTTCTTCTGTATTTACAATATATTCATAAACTACGTGTACTATTCATTATGTTATGTTAGAAAATAATGAAATGATTGGTTTATAATTACTGCAGTACGTGCTACCTCTATCTCTCCCAGAGCACTTCAACAATAACATCAAACAAGTGATATATGATCTTGGAAAATACATGAGGTAAGCAGTAATATCTGTTCAATTTGTTGTATATATTTATTATATTCACGATTTGTTTTTCTTGCTATGTAATCTATTGTATATTATTTTGTAAAGTCTCGTATTTATATATTTTTTGTGACTTGAATCTCTTAATGTAGGTGGTTGTCATCTAAAGAAATCCATAAAGAAGATATAAACTATTGGAAGAGAAGAATTCCTCATTTATTGTGTGAAATGCAAAAGTGTCTACCTCCAACTTTTTTCAATGCACAAGAACACTACCTCATACACCAAGTTGAGGAGATTGAATTGTGTGGACCTGCACACACTAGGTCAATGTGGATGGTTGAGAGGCACTTGAAATCTTTGAAGGCTTTGGTTCGACAAAGAGCACATCCTGAGGGTTCTATGGTAGAGGGATACATGGTATACCAGACTATGGTGTACATTACTGAATATCTTCCTAAGTTTGCTTCAAATATCCATGTAGATCGCATTTGGGATCTCGACCCTTTTAAAAAATTCAAAGGGGAGTACTTGATGGGGAAAGGTAGATTGAGGAAAGTGACAGGTAATAAATTATAAGATGTTATTGTAATAAATTATTTCTTAATCTTCAAAATAAATCGGTTGTAAGTCGTCTATTTTTTTTTTGTACAGTTGCTCGAGAGTGGGATGCACTACATTTGTATATTGCAAACAATCTTGATTGGATGACGGTATGGATTGAACGATGTCAACATTCTGGTCACACATTAACATGGGAAGGTGTATCTTCATTGGTTAAAGAAGCTCATCGTAATGGAGATTCTAATGTTACGCAAAGGGAAATAGATTTAGCATATGGTTTAAGAGATTTCCAAGTACGTACAAAATTATTAATCACCCGTATGTTTATCAACTCACGATATAATAATTTTGACATGTTTCACATATTATTGCAGGTTAAACACCACAAGGGTATGTTCTGTAATGGTCAAAAATTTTGCGTCAAAGTGTTGGATGACACGAAGAAAACTTGTGATTCTGGAATAACTGTAGTCTTTCAAGTGACTAATATTTCATCTAGAAATGACTTAGATCCTCAAGAGTCTAAAAATCAATACTATGGCATTTTGGATGATATACTTGAGTGCGACTTTAGTTCCTTCAAATTAGTACTCTTCATTGTCAAATGGTACAGGCTACGACTTAATCCAAATGATCCTAATAGAACTGTTATTGAACATGATAATGGATTTACAATGGTTAATACAAGGTCGTTTGAGCCAGTTGGGGATGAGCCCTATGTTCTTCCAAGCCAATGTGAACAGGTATTTTACTCAGAGGTTTCACATAAACCGGGTTGGTCATTTGTTGTTAGACATGAACCGAGAGGAAGGCCGATAAAGTATAATGCGATGGAAGAAGAAGATACCGAAGAAGTAGAAGATGATGTAGATGATGATCACGATCGACAATTATTGGATGATGTTCCTGAGACAAATTTTCATGAAGAAGAAGAAGAAGATGATGCTGCTACTGATGATGATGATGAAGATGATGTTGATGTTGATGTTGATGATGATGATGTTGATGATGACGACAACGACGACGACGACGAGGACGATGATGATGACGACGATGACGACAATGATGATGATGATGATGATGATGATGATGAGGATGATGATGATGAAATTTAAAGGTATGCCATCAATCCTTAATGTATTTAATATTCATTTCTTGATAGAAATATATTTGTCTTAAATGGTTACATAGTTTATTCATTATCTATTTAAAAGCTATAAGTGTTATAATGTGTACGTTTTAATGTTTTTAATTTTTATGTGATGCTTATGATGGATGTGATTATGATTATGATGTGATTATGCTCACGATAATTGAATTACATTTGCAGGAAATTGAACCCCTTTCAAGAGCATCCCGCACAGTCTCATGGATCGACAGGTATAAGTCAATACACCTTATAGAAAGTCTATTTAATACACTTATCAATAGTAAGATTGATGTCTTCTAAGATCTCTCCCATTTGCAGGTACCAGCAAATAGGTATTTGTCGGAAGTGTCTTCCTCGAGTGAGGGAAATATAGGAATAGAAGAGGAAAGTGAGACATGCAGTTTATCTAGAATAGGGAGATTAACTAGAGGTCAAAGGACTAGAAGGAAATTCAATAAACACATGAAATTTTTCCTTGCTCAAGGGGGGTCATGTTCTTATGATGATGAGACGAAAGGCGACATCGAGGTGCCCTTGAGGTACCAACATCTACAGAAACATTGGGTACCCAAGGAACTTCCTCCAATAAACATTGATTTTTGTGTTAATGAGAGGATATATCGCATAGCACCATCATCATTACATGGTTTGGGCCTATTTTCTATGGATGGCATAAAGGTGTCTTACAACAAAGTTTCTGAATTGATGGAGTATGTTGGACCATGTTACGATTACAAAAGTTGGATGCATATTGTTCAATATAAAAAAAGTATGCGTAGGTATGCACTCTCGGCAAATTATATACAACAGCAAGACAATAATCAAAGTAAAAGTGTGGCTATATACATTGATGGAAGGCCAAAAGCAACAGGGAATATTGCGGGTTTTATAAATAGTACACGACCTGGGTCAACTATAAAGCAACCCAATTGCATATTTGAGGCGCGCGAGGGAAATCGTGTATTCATCTGTGCGATAAAATCAATACGTGCAGGGGAAGAGCTGCTTATTGATTACAATTTGAACCGCATAGATACAAACGAGGCTACTATCATGGGGGTGGTACATACTATTAAACCAACTTCTAATCAATGACTCCAACATACCATTTAGTTATTAAATTTTTGGCTAACATTTTTATACTTGATCTTTGACACAGGGGCACAATATGGAGCAACCGCCCGAAGGTGATGGTGACGATATTCCTAGCTCATCTACACATGAGCAGGTAAAATTCATTGTAATTGTGCAAACTAGATAGAAGCAAAATGTTATTTTTTTTAATGTTATTTTCTTCATTGTTTTGGAGTAATTTTGATAATACTAATACTATTGTTGTCACAGAGGGCCGGTGGTCGGAGAGAGGGAAAGCAACCTGCAGTCCCTCAGGAGTCCCCCCTTGTGGACCCTTTTTTTATTGATTTAGCAGAGACCGATGACCCGATCGGTTCCATTAAAAAGCTGCTAAAGAAAATTGGGAAAGAACTTCTACGTTTGGTATCCATACATCCTCAGACTCAGGAAATAAAAGACAGGGCAGCTGAGTTGTTGCGCACTTCTGAAAACTTTAAAGTAAGTATTAATGAAATTTTTAATTATTACAAGAGTTCAATAATGGTTTTTATGTTATGCTCTTTTATGACATTAATTAAAATATGGATGCATTGTCTTTACAGAGTTATTTGCGTAATTTTGAACCCCATTCCCATGATGAGGCCGGTATTGCAAGTGGTTCGGGTAGATCACATGTTCCATTCCCCACTTGTGTTTTCCACTGAATATATATAGGAATGATCATAATCATTGACAATACATGCTCGAACAATCTTTTTTTTTAATGCTCTAACAATCTTGTCCATGCTAGTCCACGCGTTCTATATTTATGCATGCTCTAACAATTTTATTCTTCAGCTCCTTTCCATGATGATATGACAACGCCGCCTCCATCCAGGACAGCCACAAATGTCTTGCCGACTGCCATGTCAACAACACACAGCCTAAATGCACCAACTGTTGCACCATCTACTGGTACACAAATCCCTCTTTTTCTCTCTTTTGTTATGTGTTTAAGTGTTATGTGTTTACGATGTAGATCCCTTGATTGTGTTTGTGCCATGGGTGCTCTGCACCAATTTATTTCCCTTGAAGTATTATTTCTTGGAGGCATTTGATAATGGTTTTCATTTTTTGCAATAGGAGATGCAACAAGTCCCGATGCAACATCATTTCCTGGATGTTCCCGTGTTCCTAGTACGGGAACGGTGAAGGATTGCGTATTGATCATCAGCGACGATGAAGGCGTTCCCTTAAAAGTATCCAAACTTCCAGGTACTTTAAAGTTATTATTATTCTATAGTGATATAATAGTAATTTAGTTTTTGATCACTCTTCATCGACTAATGATCCCATGATTATTTTGTAGGGAATGATATTTTTTGGCGAAAACTTGGTGACGAGTGTTTGCGGATATTCGGGCCCACCATACGTACATGGTGGAACATCATATCCTAACTAAAACCCCAAACCACTATTTTGATTTCATATCATTGCTAGAATAGTTTTCCTTTTCATCAATTTCTTGAACTATATTAAAGGTAGCTTCTCTTCATTTATGAGTCTAACATGTTTTTTTTTACTTAAAAGGTGGAATAACCAAGATAAAAAGTTGAAGGATGATCTTGTAGATAGTATGACCCAGCTTTTTGGACCTCGTGCATTCGAGAGAAACAAGCTCCTTGAAAGAGCTGGTTTATGTTTGAAGTATATTAGGGACCAGTACAGGAAATATTTAGAGGTTAACCCAAGGCACGAGCGTCCGCCTTGTGTTCTTGAGGCTGAGTGGCAGGGTTTGATTTTGGATGGAAAGTATAAAGCCGACATGAAAAAAGGAATTACGCCAGTAGAGAGTAGAGCAAGGTATGTGATACTTTTGAGAATGTAATTATGTACTAATTAACCTCTAAATTTTTCCTATATTGGTCTCTAACATATTTCAAACTTTTCATAGATTGCCTGACACATCAAAGGCAACAAAGGCAAGATTAGAAAAGCACGGGACACACAAGCTCGGCTCTGGTGGTTTTTCCAAACTTCAAGCACGAGTTGTAAGTATTAGTAAATGAAAACTTGTATCAATTTTTTTATATATTGCAAGGAAATTTTTTTTGATCAAACAATGCAAGTAAAATTCACCATACCAAGAAAAAATGTAGGGGTCAGAGTTCAATAGATGCCTCACAGAAGAGGACAAGAGAATTGGCTTCCAACAAGGCTATAGAGCCGTGGCTGAACGGCTACGAGCTGAAATCAGTGTGCAAGGTTCAAATAATGATGCATCTGAGCCACAGGTAAATAAGCTAAATGAAATTTATTTCAAATTGAATACTTTACCAATTAGTCTATTTGATGTTAAGTTCTAATATAAAGTGAGTATATCTGTTTTAAGAAAGCAATGATAACAATGTGTAGGATATTGGAATGCAGCCTGACAATCCTTCTACACAATCTATGCATAATGAAGGTTCGCATGATGTGCATCCTAGTGGTGGAGGTATACATTTGCTATTAAAATTTTTATATGTAATTACAATTGGTGTTTGGATTAATGTAACATTTTGTATAGCAACTGTAGAGGATCGAGGGGTCGGTTCTCATGAGCATGTTGAGGTTGAGTCTAGACAAAATGATGTGGCCAGATCAGGTAATTAAAGAGCGCCACAGTTATGTTCTTTAAAATAATTAAATACTTGTAACAATTATAATTAAATATTTTAAATTTAACTCTTTTATTTGTTATTGTAGAGGACCCCCCTTTGCAGCAGCATAGGAATTTGAGATCATCAAGAACAAAGAACAAAACAACTGATGAGGGGGGTATTGATGATAACACTGATGCTCCTCTTAGAGCTTACATAGAAAAAAAAATTAGAAAGAGAAAAAAGAAATGATTGTCATCTAAATACCTTAATTGATAATGACTGAATTTTATGTCTCAATGAATTTAATTATGTGCTAATGAATGTTCATGAATTATGTGTTTATTTTCATATTGATGAATGTTGTGTGTTAACGAATCTAATGTGTTAATGAATGTTATCATGTGATATTGATTGAATGTTACATTTTATTAATAATTGAAAGAATGAATGAATGTTAGATGTTAACGGGGAATGTAGAGTGATGTTAGGGGGAGGGGGGTGGGGCCAAATGAGCTTCCACCTTCACGTGGTTGGCCCTGTTTAGTAGAGAATATTAAACTATATTCTCGAAACAAAGTGAAGCTCAATAAGATACTAAATGAGTCAAAATGGTTATCAAGGTCCTCTATCCATAAGATACTTGTAGTCAAAATGGTTATTAATAAGATACTTGTAGTCAAAATGGTTATCTAGGTCCTCTATCCATTCCATAAGTTCTTCACCATTCAAACTTCCTCCATAACAAGGAATGTGCTCTAGGTTAGTCATGAAGCCTAGCATGGACTCTCTGTCAGATAGAGCCACTATTTCAGAGCCTTTTTTGTGCATTTCCTTCAAGCACTGTACAGTGTACGGATGTGAAAGGGAGGGCAGACCAGTGTGGAAGTTAGAGTATTTATATCTTATGCTTTGAGAGTTTATTTGGTAGATTCAAGACACCTTATATCAAAGTTATTCCTTTTTCTTATCTGTTGTTCTGTCAAACCCTCATTTTTTGAGTTATTGCATTCAAATGGCCTTAACTTGCAAATAAACCATAGGATATCCTCTGTTCTTTGTAAAATGCAAGTTAAGGGGGTTTATTTTCATATTTTAAAAGCTTTGGAACAGGATACTAAGCCAGAGAATTTCAAGAGCAAGCCCTAGGTCAAGAATCTCAATGTTCTTGACTAGGAGTTGATGGATTATGCAAGATCAGAGGGTAGCGGCAAGTAAATGACCTCAAACCTTGTTGAATCTAGATCTTTAGAGCATGGTGGACATCTTCAAACTCTGATCTTGGTTTCATGCACCCATTTTCAATGCCTTGTTTTGGAACCCACACCCAAAGGCATGCATTAGGTCTGCGGACTCAATAAGGACATTGATATGCTCTGGAGTGGAGTCAAGGTCTGGGAGTTGGAGGATTGTTAGAACATCAAAAAGGGTACTCAAAAAACATATAAGTTCATAAGGTCCTTTGTCAAATTGAAGAGTTATTGCTGCAGAACAGGTTTTGGAGACCTACTAGAGTCACTAGGTCTATTTGGACCCGTTTGGACCACGACACACAGTAGCATCTACAGAGAAGAAGTTTGGTATGCAATGGTCTTGAAACCTCCTGAGAAATTCTTGGTATGCATTTGTGTGGTGCAAAAGCTTCGTTGAAAGAGAAAAAGAAGAAAAGAATAGAAATGATTTTTTTTCTTTTTATGTCATATACTGTAACCAGCTACTTATAACTTGCAAAAATTATTATAACCATTTGAAATTGAAACTTAGTTTAATGTGAAACTGAGAACTGCTTTATTAGAGCTTTCTGTGATTTAGATTCAGACATCAAGAACATTGTTTGCCTAATATTGTGATTAATGTTTATTTATTAATATCTCATACTGACAAACAATTGATAATTGTAGGGAAAACGTCATTGGGGGTCTTTGAGGATCCACCAGAAGCCAAGGAGAAAATGTATTCAAATGCTAAAGATGGTGTAACAGTCCTTACAGCTGTTGAACCTTGCTGTGTACTTCATCTCCGATTCTCCAAGTTCAACAGTACTGTGGTATTCCTTTGGATACTTCTAATGGTAAATTTCAGACATCAAGTTCTTTTCGTATGAAACTACTACATTTGTAATCTGTAGTTTTAAACTTTTAGTTTATAAATGTTCATCAGCTTTAGTTCGTATGCTGCCATTTCAAGTATGATTAATGAAGTTACCTTTATCACAGGATGAAAGTGAGCAGTCAGCATACTGGTACGGAGCTGGCAGCATTGATACGGTGACTAGGGCATCGTTTAATGGTGGTATTGTGTTTTCCCGTATTTAGGGCATCGGCCTTTTGAAGCATTGCCTTCATCTTTCTTAAGTCTGAGTTTTAAGTTTGTTTATCTCTCTCGGCGCTGTTGAAAATACAAATGACAACGTTCTTGTTTGTTTTGCCCTTATATCCCGATGTGATTTCGTGGAGGGTTACGGCGCTGTTGAAAACACAAATGAAAACACAAATCCCTTGTGTAATTGCCACTTGAAGGAGGACAGTCACTGTAAAGACAACATGATAATGTACACTTACAGCCCGTGTACATTATCATTGTGTCTTTAGAGTGACTATCCTCATTTGTTGAAGAAGAAAAGCATTAATGTGGCTGAATAGCAATACATTCAAGTGGCAATCACACAAGGGACAGTCACTGTGAGATGTCCTCATTTGTGACTGTCCTTACAGTGAGTGTACATTATCATGTTGTCTTTAGAGTGACTGTCCTCATTTGTTGAAGAAGAAAAGCATTAATGTGGTTCAATAGCAATACATTCAAGTGGCAATTACACAAGGGACAATCGATCACTGTGAGATGTCCTCATGTGTGACTATCCTTGTCACAAATGACTATCCTTGTAAAGACAACATGATAATGTACACATACAATGAGTGTACATTATCATGTTGTCTTTACAGTGGCTGCCCTCATGTTGTATATTCTTCTCTGTAGATGCTACTATGTGCTAGGGAACTTCTTAGAACTGTTGGTATATTCTTACAACTTGTTACACCTGGGATATTCTTCTCTGTAGATGCTATTGTGTGCCGTGGTCCAAACAGGCCCATAAATGTGGTTGAATAGCAATACATTCAAGTGGCAATTACACAAGGGACAGTCACTGTGAGATGTCCTCATATGTGACTGTCCTTGTCACAAATGAGGACATCTCACAGTGACTGTCCCTTGTGTAATTGCCACTTGAAGGAAAAAAGCATTAATGTGGTTCAATAGCAATGTATTCAAGCGGCAATTACACAAGGGATAATCACTCTGAGATTTCCTCATTTGTGACTATCCTTACAGTGAGTGTACATTATCATGTTGTCTTTACAGTGACTGTCCTCATTTGTTGAAGGAAAAAAGCATTAATGTGGTTCAATAGTGATGCAGAGTAGTCAGGGCTTTTAGAATATACAAATATACATCCTTAACTCTCATTCCACCAAGGAAGAAGGAATTCCAATGGTTGAAACGTGAGTTAAGGTCTTTACATCAGTCAAACCCTGAAAATGAGGGTTTGTAAACAATGCACAGAAAATTTGAAATAACTTAGATATAAAACAAAGAGAATCAATCAAACCAACTTCCAAAGCATCAGATGTCACTATTACAACTTCCAGGCAAATTTTATCATCCAACCACCATCCGTACAGCCGTACAGAGTTCATTTTTCACCAGAAATGCACTAAAACAGGGTTATTTTTATTTTTTATGAAAGCAAAATGATTACAATACTGGTTCTCTGTCTGTCTTCGACCATTTGAAGCCTAAAATAGGCTCTCCAAACGTTGGTTCAACCATCTAGGTGGTTAGAACAGTTTATCCAACAAATGTCAACTTTGCTAAGCAACTTTTAAAGTTGCATTACAACTTTGCAAACAACTTTGCCGAGAAGGTTAAAAATGTGTTGTGAAACTTTAGGAACCTTATTAAAGTTATTTTGGACCTTCAAAATTCTTAACAACATCTAAAAGACACCTAATAAACACTTACTATGCTCATTTCATCCAAGGACTCAAAAGATGCCCAAGGTTTATAAGTCACCAAGGGGTCTTGTGTCCAACAAGTGGATGTTTATAAGGAGATAAGATCAATCCTTAATATTTATTACAAACCAAGAAAACATCTAAAACTCCTATTCTAATTTATTGTCATTCAAAAAGACTCTGATTTGTCATTCAAAAAGACTCTGATTTGTCAATCAAAAGGACCTTTCACCAGTCAATCCTTCAAAACTCCAAGGTGAAAATCTTATGTTCCAATTGATAGGATTTGACTCCTTGGCTTCATGGCAACTTCCTTCAATCATGGTGTCTTTGGCTTGCATTAGGGATGCCCCTGCATCAAATAGCAATGCATTCAAGTGGCAATTACACAAGGGACAGTACATGCCCATTAAAGTTGGTGTTTTGTTATCCAGCATGACAATGGAGACAACATACTCTGTGTCAATTTTACTGATCAAATTTCCCTCCGCCAGGCAAAGCAACAATCTAGGTATGATAAGGTGAAATTTTGTAGTCCTTTTGGGTATGATAACAGTTCCAGTTTCCAATAAGATGGTTCATTTTTATAATCTAGCTTCAATTTCTCTTGTGAAAATCTTTTTTTCATTTTATGGGTGGTAAAATATAATTATTATGCTAGAGGTGTGTACTTATGGATGATAATGAAACAAAATGATAAGATTTAAGACTTGTTTTTTTTTTAAATAGCAATTTAAGTTTCCTTCTATTATAAATTATTGTTTTTCTATTTTTTAATGTATCTTTCCAAATCTTTTATATCAATTTTATTTATGAAATATAAATATATTAATAATGTTTTAGTGTTTTTAGGATTAGTTTATATCAATTCTATGTATCATCATTCGTCATTCAATTGTCAGTATTATTAATTTAGACTGTGCAATTGTAGAACTACTCGAATATGGGTTGGATGGATACTCAAGCAGGGGAACCCTCCTCAAATATCTCAAGCAGTGAACTTGGAAAAATGTGTCCTGAAGGAACCCTTTCCATCAGAGAGATAAAAGTACAAACAAGTAAAAGAAGCAGGCTCTGCAAATATGTTTTTGAGAAGAAAAATGATAGATTATTCGAGTATGGTTCATGAGGTATATCTAAAAAGACATTTTTTTTCTTATTATAATAAAAGAGGAAGTTGTGAATGTCAAAGTTGAGTGAAACAAAAATTATTTTCATCAAATTTTATTAGGCTTGCTTTTGGGAATAGTTTCTTACAATATTGCTATTAAGATTTTTATTGTGTAGTTTTTAGATTAGGTTTATAAAATTATATTTCATGAGTAGTGATTCATATTAATCAATTAACGATACTTTTGGAAGGTATTTTCAATGTGTCAAATTTTGATATTTTTACAAGAATTAGATTGTGTAATTTTTTTAATTAAAGTCATTGACTCATATTTCATAAATAATAGTTCTCATGAATCCATCTCTTATAAGATTAAATAGTCTATTTAGGAAGTATTTCTGATAGTATGTCAAATTATGATATTACTATTACCATTAGATTGCATGGCTTTGAAGTCAACCTCGTTGACCCATATTCTTCTCTGTAGATGCTACTATGTGCTAGGGAACTTCTTAGAACTGTTGGTATATTCTTACAACTTGTTACACCTGGGATATTCTTCTCTGTAGATGCTACTATGTGCCGCGGTCCAAACGGGCCCATAAATGTGGTTGAATAGCAATACATTCAAGTGGCAATTACACAAGGGATAGTCACTGTGAGATGTCCTCATGTGTGACTGTCCTTGTCACAAATGAGGACATCTCACAGTGACTGTCCCTTGTGTAATTGCCACTTGAATGAGGACAGTCACTGTAAAGACAACATGATAATGTACACAAGTACCGTGAAGGTAGTTGTAAGTTACGGCTGTTTCATTGCATACCCGAAACAATGAAGATGTTACGGTCCAGAAAACGTTTGTGCTTGAAAGATGAACAAATAAAATTAAACTTCTAAATAACCAGAGCCGCTAACAATAAATTCAACACAGATATGTCCTCATTTCTGGGTATTTTAGCTCTGTAACAGCTGAATACCAGATTACATAATAATGGCAAAAGAAAAATAAACCCAACGTACTCAGAAATTGTAGCTGTGATTTCGCAGAGGGAATCTCTCTCGGCACTGTTGAAAATACAAATGACAACGTTTCTCTACATTATCATGTTGCCTTTACAGTGACTGTCCCTTGTGTAATTGCCACTTGAAGGAGGACAGTCACTGTAAAGACAACATGATAATGTACACTTACAGCCCGTGTACATTATCATGTTGTCTTTAGAGTGACTATCCTCATTTGTTGAAGAAGAAAAGCATTAATGTGGCTGAATAGCAATACATTCAAGTGGCAATTACACAAGGGACAGTCACTGTGAGATGTCGTCATTTGTGACTATCCTTACAGTGAGTGTACATTATCATGTTGTCTTTAAAGTGACTGTCCTCATTTGTTGAAGGAAAAAAGCATTAATGTGGTTCATTAGCAATGTATTCCCAGCATCTGTACCTGCATCTCTCTTATATACTACAAGTTACTTGCCATCAGAAATTGCAGTTCCCTCACGTGACATTGATGGTGAAGTGTTCTTTTCAAAACCATCATCTGTGGTTACCAATGCTCCTGTTTTAGGCAATAAGTTTGTTGCATTCCATGAGCCATTGGTCAAGTTTCTTCTACGAGCTTCTGATGCCTCAAAATCTAAGCAGCGCCTACGCATGCCTCGTTGTGGTTGATTATCATTCTGTACATGAATTATAATGAGTAATCAGTTTTGGGCCTTGGAATCTTGTATGTAACATGCACAGGCATTTCATGGCTAAATGAATCTATTTAAAAGCATCAACTTTTCTTACATGATGCTGGATACATAAGTAGAACAAGCGTATATCAAATTGGAAGCAATCAAAACTCCACAATGACATATTATTTAGAGTACTCTTCAGTTTAAGTAATAATGCATATATTGACACTGTAAAGACAACATGATAATGTACACTCACTGTAAAGACAACATGATAATGTACACTCACTGTAAAGACAACATGATAATGTACACTCACTGTAAGGACAGTCACAAATGAGGACATCTCACAGTGACTGTCCCTAGTGTAATTGCCACTTGAATGTATTGCTATTCAGCCACATTAATGCTTTTCTTCTTCAACAAATGAGGATAGTCACTGTAAAGACAACATGATAATGTACACTCACAGTGAGTGTACATTATCATGTTGTCTTTACAGTGACTATCCTCATTTGTTGAAGAAGAAAAGCATTAATGTGGCTGAATAGTGGCAATTACACTAGGGACAGTCACTGTGAGATGTCCTCATTTGTGACTGTCCTTACAGTGAGTGTACATTATCATGTTGTCTTTACAGTGGCTGTCCTCATTTGTTGAAAGAAAAAAGCATTAATGTGGTTCATAAGCAATGTATTAAATTAATTATTTTTTTTTAATCCACCCACGGGCATCGCAATTGCGACGGAAACCCGTCGCAAGGCGATGCAGGCACCTGTCGCAATTGCTTGGGAGGTCCGTCGCGATTGCGACGGCCCTCCGAAGCCATGCGACGGGAGGGCGACGGCCATGCCGCTTCTTAAATCTTAGCCACATTGCAACGGATAGGTGTCACAATTACGACGGATACCCATAGACGTCGCAATTTGCGACTAAAAAATAGCGACGTCTATGGGTGTTGCTATTGCGACACATAGCTGTCGCAATTGCGACACATAGCCGTCGCAAAATGGCCCGAAATGTATTAGTGTGCATTGTTGTTGGTCATGATTCATCCAGATACAAAAACCTATTCTCCTATCTCTAAGACCAAACCATTCCTAATACCTTCAACCACCATGAAAAGAGATACCTTATCCGTAATGCCTCCCGATATGTCATCATTGGTCACGATCTATACAAATGAGGTCTAAATGGTACACTACTTAGATGTTTAGAATGGGAAGAGTCTCAATGTGCATTAGAGGAAGTCCATGATGGTTTTTGTGGGTCACACTTGAATGGTTTAACACTAGCTCAAAAACTTATTAGGGCTAGGTACTACTGGCCTGAAATGGAGAAAGAGTCTATCAAGTTTGCTAAGAACTGTAAAAAGTGCCAAGTGCATGGCAACTTAATTCATGCTCTAGGGAGAGATCTAATTCCCTTTACTACACAATGACCATTTCATCAGTGGGCCTTTGATCTTATAGGAGCTATACATCCTCATTCTTTTAATGGACATACCCATATAATCACAGCTACAAATTATTTTACAAAATGGGTAGAAGCAGTCCCTTTGACACAAGCAACTAGAAAACAAATATCTACATTCATTCTAAACTACATCATATGTCGGTATGGTATTCCACACTCTATAGTCACAGATAATGGTGGACAATTCAAGAACAAAGATCTAGATGATTTATGTGCTAAATTCAAGACTACACAACATTGGTCATCTATCTACTATCCTCAAGGGAATAGACAAGCAGACGCTTCTAATAAGAATCTATTGAAAATCTTGCACCATACAGTTAATAAAATAGGAAGAGACTGGCATCTCATGATCAATCCAGCTCTCTAGGCCTACAGAACAAGTATCAGAATGCCTACTAAGGCTACACCTTTCATTTTAGTTTATGGGTCTGAAGCGGTACTACCTATTGACGTTGAAATCCCATCATTAAGAATCAAAATGCTTGGTCTAGTAACTGATGATGACTACAGAGTGTCTAGGTTGCAAGAACTTGAACTATTAGATGAGCATAGACAAGTAGTGTATGATCATCTTAGAGTATATCAGAAGAGAATGTCTAGAGGTTACAACAAGAAAGTCAAACACAGAGAATTTCAGGTTGGCGATCTAGTCTTGAGAGAAAATCCTAAAAATCAATCACATCGAGAATGCAAGGGGAAGTTTGAACCCAACTGGCTGGGTCCCTTTTTTATCACTGTTACTTTTGGCTCTGGTGCCTATCAACTCTTAACGATTGAAGGAGAACAGCTCCGAGAACCAATCAATGTTCTCCATCTAAAGAAATTCTACGCCTAAGGCATTCAGTCTATGGTAAAATGTCCTAAAAAAGTTTTAAAATTTGGAAAAAGTCTTGAAAAAATGAACATCTTGGTGAAAACCTAGCAATGGGCACCTTTATGATTCACAAAAAAAATGAAAAAATATCAGAAGTACAAAAAAATTAAAAAAATTAAAAAAAACAAAAAAAATGAGAAAAGAAAAAAGTGCCTTGGTGAAAACCTGGAAATAGGCGCCTTGGTAGCAAAAATAGAATCTCTATCAAGATGGTGAAAACCTGGCAAACGGGCACCACTTGTTTCAAAATGCTCCATCTATCAACGCAATCTTGGTCTTTCCCAGCTTTCAGTCTTGCTTTAGTTTGTACATATTTCCCAGTTTGTTCCTACTTTCCCATTTTCAATAAGTCAATCTATACACCAATCAGCTAAAGCGTCTATATCTTATCAATGTTCAAACTTGGGGTAAATCAAAGTTATATCCTATGGCCTCTAATGTATCTTAGACATATCATATTTGGTCAAAATCCTTTGAAGCTTCATTTGAGTCAGTCAGTCAGTCTCATCTCCAGAAAAGATTTTGCATCTACAACAACGCAATCAAACACAAACTGAGAACAATATGTGCTTTACATGCTTTTCTCTCCTTGTATGCTTACTTATTCACATTGAGATTCTTGCATATTGTGTCCTCTAAGCTCTTTGATGATGTCCTTAGAGAGTAATAACTGTGTGTGTGAAAATTGTACCTGCTCTGTAGACACAACACTTCAGTAAAATATTAGAGGTTAGCAAAAATCAAAATCATGCAAAATTAAAATCTAATGTAACCAAGTGATTTACTGCCTTCTAGTAGGTGCAAGATTAATGTTCTCAGATTGTTATCGAGATCAATGATCTAGACGACACCTAAATGAAAGATTTGGATGCAAAAATGATATGAAATATGAGTGCAATTAATCTATGTTTTTGATATTTTCTATGCAATGATATGAAAAATGATATGAAATCTATGATATGTAAAAATTGATATGCTATGAATTGATCTAACAATGATATAAAAATAAATCTAAATGAATGTAAGAAAAAAATAAATTGATCTCACAATAGCCTTGATTCGCAATAAGCTTTGATTCTCCAAATTCTAATTCTTCAAAATAGTTATGCAATTCGTAGATGACTTTGGCAAAGTAAGCTTGCAAAATTATGAGATGAATTATGAAGAGCTAAAGCCTTGGTTTTATAGAAATTCAAGGCTTTGGAGGTGCATGAAAAAAAGCCATAAATCACTCAAATAACTCAGCTTGATTTTTAAGTTATTTTTAAATAAAGATAATTAAGTCACAAAAATTATGCAAAAGCACAGTTCAACTCGAATTAGAAGTTTAGATCAACTTTAAAACTCAAAAAGATGTTGAGTTTCAAAAAGCTAACAACTTGCATTGATTTTTCAATTTGAGTTTAACTGGTCCTTGAATGTGCACATGGATAATTATGATTTAATAAATAAATAAAGTGATTTATTCTCCACTTAACTGATTTTTGAAATAAAATAATTAATTTATGGGTTAATTAACTATTTTATCAAACTTTTATTAAAAACTATATTATTAAATAATGACAACTTGCTTTAATCAATTAAATAAGAATTCAATCAATTATTCATAAGATATTAGATTTATTGTCAAAATTAAATAATACAATTAATAATAGATAGAATTAAATTTAATTAAACAATTAAGTGGCAAGATATTAAATCTAATTAATTAAATATGAAAAATATTCAATTAATCAAACTTAGGATAAATGTGATTTATCGCCAAATAATCATTAAATTAAAGATAATTAAGATAATTAGAAATATTGCTAAGAATATTCCCTGATGCAGAATTTAAGATAATCAATTAGGATTCGATGATGTTTAGATGTGCCTTAGGCTAGGACTTTGATGTTGATTTCGTTCGATTTGTAGATATAGAAGATTAATGAACTTATAGCCCATTTTTGGGGTATTATATTTTGCCCCTCTTTGAATTACTGTGTGAAACGCAGTGGTTCAAAGAAAGTCTGTGTTTGATAGAGATATGAAATTGATTCAAAATTGATAATTCATATGAGACAGAAGCTGATTGATATTGATTTGATATGGAGATAATAGGTCTTGAATAACCAAAGATAATGTTCACTATAACAGCAAATGAACCTATGATTGCGAAAAAGTGTCAAAACGCCTGATTCCAAACCTTATGATTGCGAAGAAGTGAGTGACTGGTTCTAGACTCGATTGTCTTAGCAGAACTAGCAGGTATCACATCTGAATCCTTCAGTTGCCGAAGAACCAAGGAAAGAACACTATGATCTGTTGGTTGCAAAAACTGATACAGTTTACAAGATTAGGAGAATACCAGATTGATATGGACCTTGATGAATCTGATATGCCCCAAGTGATTATAGATTTGCCCCAAGCGATGAGGACTTTTGATGAATCAATAACTAGACGTGGTTGTTGTCTTGATTACTGAGGAAGATATGATTGAATTTGATTTACAGACTTTGAATGATGTGCAATACCATGCCCCCTTCGGGATGAAAATTTAAATCTGACAAGAGAAGTCAGTGTTAAATGGTTTAGAAGCATGTAAATTGATTTGAGAAGTGGTTATACACGTTCAAGAATGCATTCTACATCGTTGGAAGGTCCCAAAAGACCAATTTTGACTAGGTTTGACCATGAGTTGACCATGGTTGACCAAGTTGAAATTTTGATAGTTTGATGTAAGATAATCAATTAAGTTAAATACTAGATTTCTGTGATGATTGAAGGTTGATTATGCAAGTAGTTAATAATATGAATGATCTCAGATTTGAATTTTGATCCCGAAAAAGGATTCTACTTGCTGTTTCATTGGAGGAACCTTCATGTGAGATTCAGCTCTTGTTAGACTTGAAGATGCGATTTGAAGAATCATTTAAGTATTGAAGTTCGTTTAGCCATTGTGAGATCATGCAACATGCAAAATGCAAAGAGACATGCAAAATGAAATGCAACCTAAGACCTAGGACCTAGTCACTGATCATGTGTCGATTTGTTATCATCATTGAACTTTTAGGTAACTGGATAAATCAATACAATGCCCACTAGCTATGGAACCATAGACATATGAATATTGATTTGTATGCGCAAGAATCAATACAACACCCACTGGCTAGGTAACTATGGACATATGAATATTGATTTTATTTTCGGAATGTCGGATTAGATATAAGCACCAAGGTACAAATGCTAAGATGACCTGAATATCATGTCCATTTTGATATAGCAATTTGTACAAGCATCAAAACATAAACATCATGATGACCTAAATATGCCTTGCATTCAAACACATCAAACAATCAAGAGATCATTCTAAATCCAGTGTGAATTACCCGTAGGGACCCTTTAGCATTCACATCCTTAGGTAAGATTGCGTTTCACAGTAGGAGAAAAAACTCACTCAAAAAGACAATAGTTAGATCAAACTTCCTTGAATTTTCTGGGTATCAATGGTCGAGGTACGCATGACCATCCAATTCGAGATAGAGGCTCTTACAGTCGAACACCATTTCAATCTAGAATTTCCAAAGTTGTTTAGATTTTCACATACAAGCAAAAAATAAAGAAAATATTAGGCCCCCAGTCATCACTCTCTAAATCCTATAAAGGAGATCATCGAAGAGCTCGAAGGGACATAATATGCAAAAATCTCAATGCGAATCAGTAAGCATACAAGGAGATAAAAGCATGAAGCACAGATCATTTTTAGTTTGTGTTTGATGTTCATTGCGTTGTTGTAGATGCAAAATCCTTTCTAGAGACAAGACTGACTGATTGACTCACATGAAGCTTCAAAGGATTCTGACTAGATATGATCCATCTAAGATACATGGGAGACCATAGGATATGACATTGATTTCCCCCAAGTGTTAAGTATTGATAGGATACAGACCCTGGAGCTGATTGGTGTATAGACCGACTTATTGAAAATTGGAAATGCAGAAACAAACCGGGAGATATGTACAAACTAAAGCAAGATTGAAAGCTGGGAAAGACCAAGATTGCACTGATAGATGGAGCATTTTGAAACAAGTGGTGCCCATTTGCTGGGTTTTCACCATCTTGGCAGAGATTCTATTTTTGCTACCAAGGCGCGTGTTTCCAAGTTTTCACCAAAACACTTTTTCTCTTTTTTCATTTTTTTGTATCTTTCATTTTTTCAATTTTTTTTGTACTTTTGATTTTTTTTATTTTTTATTTTTTATTTTTATTTTTTTGTGAATCATTAAGGCGCCTATTGCTAGGTTTTCACCAAGATGTTCATTTTTTTAGGACTTTTTTTGATTTCTAGGATTTTTTCAGGATATTTAACCATAGACTGAATGTCTTAGGTGTAGAATTTCTTTAGATGGAGAATGTTGATTGGTTCTCAGAGCTATTCTCCTTCAGTCATTTAGAGTTGATAGGCACTAGAGCCAAAAGTAACAGTGATGACAAAGGGACCCAGCCAATTGGGTTCGAACTTCCCCTTGTGTTCTCAATGAGATTGATTTTTTGAATTTTCTCTCAAGACTAGATCACCAACCTAAAAAATTTTGTGTCTGACTTTCTTGTTGTAGCCTCTAGACATTCTCTTCTGATATACTCTGAGATGATCATACGCTGCTTGTCTGTGCTCATCTAGTAGTTCAAGTTCTTGCAACGTAGACACTCTGTAGTCATCATCAGTTACTAGACCATGCATTCTAATTCTGAGTGATGGGATTTCAACCTCAATAGGCAGTACCGCTTCAGACCCATAAACTAAAGTGAAAGGTGCAGCCCCAGTGGATGTTCTGATACTTGTTCTATTACTTGTTCTGATACTTGTTCTGATATTAGTTCTGATACTTGTTCTGATACTAGTTTTGATACTTGGTATATTTGATACCATCTTTTTTATTTGCAAACTCCCAAACAAGATCATATCGTGCAGTCCCAATGTCTAGCAAGGTGGAGAACAAGAGGGATTGACAAGCTAGTGGAAGAGATGGAAGATAAGAGAATGAAGGAGAATGAAAAGAAAAAATCCTCAAGGAAAAACTCCTCAAGAATACCCAAGCTAGGGAAAATTATCATATAAAGCACATTTGGACAAGCAATGAAAGGGCTAGCATAGGATAAGTCACAAAAGTGTAATGCCAAAGAAGGACAGGATGTAGTCCAAAAGAGTAGACATGTCAAGAGGTTTCAAAGCATCGTGTTTCACTCTTTTTTTTTATTAGATCAAGACCAAAGGAGAAAAGGATAGCGATAGGAAAAAATGAATGGAGGATGATGGGTATGAAGGCTAAACATGGAAGGAATGAAAGCAAGATCATCATAAGACAACTCACAAAATAGCTAAATGTTCGTGTATAAATCAACATTGTCAAGATCAAAGAGAGAAGATGGAATGAATGAAATATGTAGAAGAACTACGCATGATGCCTGATTGCCAAGTTTTCATCATGGTACTTATCCAAGGTGCCACAAGGAAGTGGTTTTCACCATAGGATGAATTTATTTTTCTTTACTTTTGCTACCAAAGGTGCCTGTTTCCAGGTTTTCACCAAGGCACATTTTGAACTTTTTTTTTTTTTCATTTCATTTTTTTTTTGGAAGAAGGCAAGCTTTTTAGATAATGCTCTTTGAAAGGATAAACCAGGATATGCCAAGGATTCAAAATGATATGCTCAAAGATGTTGATAGGGAAAGGGAGATGGAAGAGGAAAATAGAGGATAAGGTTTTATGTAAAGCGAGTGAGGTTGGAAGATAGGAGGAATAGACAAATGAGGATAAAGGATAGAAGGTAGAAGGATAATGAATGGAAGGATTGTGAAAGGTTAGATGGAAAGGAAGACAAGATCAACATCAACACACACCTTGAAGGGTGGGGAGAGGATGGAGGAAATGTGAATAAAGGAATATGGCGAATGGATAGCAGAGGTTGTGGTTTAGGCACATGAAATGGAAGAATATTTTTGGAGGGAGATGAAGTGGAAGCCTTTGGAAGCTTGAATGTCAATTTCACTTTTTGATCAACACCAAACTTTTTCAAGAGAGACTTTGGAATCTATATAGCCATAAGCTTTTTATTTTCTTTTGATGATCTAGAGAGAATATCTTCAATGATGGATTTTGGAACCCATACTTGTCTTGTAGTTTTTTTCTTAGATATCTCTTTTGACTTTATGTTTCCTTGTCTATTAGAGGAGACATGGTGATCTTCTTTTTTTAATGGATTCTTGTATTGAACATTCAAGTTACTTTCAAAGGACTTGGGACTTGTGGAAGAAGGAGGATATGACTGGTTTAGATGGGTGGATTGATGAAAAGGATTCAAGGGTATGCATCTATGTTGATCTTGAGGAAAGATGGGAGATGGAAGGATGTAAGGACCCAAGATGGATGGAAAATTAGGAGAGTTAGGAGGGGAAAGTGAAGGGACATAAGGATCCAAGATGGAAGGTAGACGTGAAGCCTTTAGTAGTGGTGGAAGAGGTCCAAGGATGGAAGTGGAAGATGCAAAAAGATAATCAATAAGTTCATCAACATCTATATGACAACCAAGGATATCAGCATCTTTAGAGTGAGCATTAGAATTTTCAATAGAATCATGGACATCTTGAATATGAGCACCTTCTTTGATAGGATTGTTCAAAGCTTGCAAAGACTTAGGAAGAGTAGAAAGTGAAAGTGAACATGGAGTGGTAGAACAAGAAGATGGAAGACTTTGATCTTGACAAGGATCTTTGGATAGCACAAGCGCATAACATTTCTTTTGATTTTCAATAGGCTTAACATTGGAAGTAACAACACCATTTTTAACAACCTTAATGGAAGTATCATCTTTGGAAAGTGCAAGTGTAGTAAGGTTATTTTGATTGTCAATAAGCTCAACAGTGTAAGTAGTAGCTTGATCTTACTTAGGAGAAGACTTAAGACATGATGGAATGCATGAAAAAGGGTGTATAGGATCAAAAGAACCATGAAGTGGATAAGAGACATCATGAAAGGGATTGGATGAGATGGAGGGTTCTTGATCTTGATCTTTCTTTATGTTCTTTTTTTTTATCATTTTTAGAGTCCTCTTGACATGGAGCCACTTCTAAGGACAAGGAAGCATGTTGGGATTGTATGGATGACTTTGGAAAAGATGGTGGAGGACTAGCTAAAGTAGAGATTATAGCATATGAAAGCTTAGGCTCTTTAGGTTTATCATTATTGAAAGTATTTGTAGCCAAGTGAAGGTTAGCTTGAGTTTCTTTAAGAGGTAGCCCTAGAGGATAACTATAGGGAACTACATGAAAAGTATTAGGGCTTGTGTCGAATGAAGGTTCTGTGAAAGATTTGAAAGACTCAGAAGCTTTAGGAAATGTACGGGTATTGAAGGAAGTAGGGGATGGAAGGGAACCATCACAAGACAAAGGTCCAACATTAACATGATCTTGCTTGAGAGTGTAATCTTTATTTTCAGCCTGAGAGTTCTTAGAGGAGAGATTCTTATAGTATTTACTTTTGTAATCAGCACAAAAAACTTTCTCTTCATCAAGTGAAGTAGATGTGTCATCTAGGTATTGTTCACAGAAATCATCAAAGTCTCTTTCAAAATCAGAATCATATGGATCACCCTCACGATCTATCCAATGTGACGGCCCATTTGTAGTAAGCAGGAACGAACGACAAGGAGGATTCTTAGGAACAGAGGTGTCATAAGTATCATTACATTGCCTATCATCATAATCATCATAGTCTCCAAAGATGGATGTGTCACTCTCTATGGAAGAGGTATCATATTGCTCATATTTTTTCTGGGGACATGGTGACATGTACAAGTCTTTATGAAATGGAAAAGGGCATAGAGCTTCCATGGAGAAATCTTTAGATTCCTTTTCTTTCTCAAGTTTGTCAAGCTGGACTTGCATAGCTTGCAGCTGCTTCATCATAGCAGTGATTAGAGCTTCTTCCTCTTGTGTACGGATTCTTTGAGACATGTGTATTGATTCTCAATAGCTATTGCTCTATTCTTGACACAGTGATTTGTTCGACAGATTTTGGAACTAGGCTGAAAAAGCTAAGTATTTGGCAATTCTGAACATTTTCTGACAACTTTCAAAAATTTTCCAAACGACACTCTGCAGACTTGTACGACAGTGGGTATGCTATGAAATGACAGTTGCAAATCTCATACTATAGTTGCAAGATTTTGACTTTGAGAACTTGCTGGCATGAAAACTCGTACGACAGTGGGTTTGCTATCATACGACAGATGGGTTGCAATGAAATGACACTTGATGGAAACTCGTATGACTTTCTGACCTCTTGAGATAACTTTTGACTCTAGAAAAGAATTTGACTTCAGATTTTGCAAATTTTGAGTTTCAGATTTGAATTGCTTGCAAATTTCAATGTCTAGATTTGAAGATTGGAACAGATTTGTCTGTTTTCAGTAACCAGATAGATAAACAAGCATGCAAAATAGCAAGCACGTGATTTTACGCTTGTCTGAAAACAATGAACAAGGGCAAAAGCAACCTTGCGCATGAAAAATTAAGTGACTTATTCGTTCTAATCCTCAGAAGTGCTAATTGTGTATGTTCCAAAAATGTTTTGCAATAACACACATATACCCTATAAAATAAAAATTTGGCCTCACTAGAGTTTTTAGTAATGGTTTGACTCTGCAACTTTTATGATCCAAAGGGGTGAACTCCAATCCTGGCGCACCAGGGTTTTGACATAGTCTGAGAACTTAATCTTCAGGAGCTGCTAGGGAGATCTAACAACCCAACAATGAACCATACTCGTGGAGATTTCTTCCACAAGGACATTTATATAGGGGTTGTCACTACCACGGTGAAAATGGCTATTACCGCTTGAGGTTCCATCAACGCAGTTTTCCCTGTGAAGGGATTGTCCACTACGGTTAACCCTCTCTAAAGATAACTCACAATAGTATACCACAAGGGGACTTGGCTCCAAATCCAAGGTTTTTAACACATTTTCACTTTTAACCCAAACAAAGCAAGCAGATTAATCTGACACACTAAGAAAAAGTTTTGCTTCACCAAGGTCTATGATGTCAACTCCATGTGATCTATCAACCTCTCTGGGGAGAGAATGTATCAATCAATAAGAGAAGGTGCAATAACCAATTTTGATTCACCAAAGCTCGTGATGTCAACCCCACGTGATCTATCAACCTCTTTTGGGAGAGAATGTATCGATCAATAAGAGAAGACACACTAATCAAGTTGAATGTGAAACGCACTAAGTATCCTCCCTACCTACAAGGATTCTATCATCAAGAAATATTTCACTAGGAATCCAATCTCTCAAGAATCACGAATAGTGTTCATAGGGCCTAATTACTATGTGAGCACAGATATATTCCCGAAAGCAAATCTACCAAAAGTACCCAAAAAGTAGAAAGAGAAACACTTAATGCTTAAAGAGAATATGAGATGAGTCCACAAGGTGAAACACTTAACACCTCACACAAGCTGAAAATGAGTCCCCAACTTAGAAATCAAATGAGTTCTTAAAAGCACAAAAGGGTTGCCAAGTGGAACACTTAACGCTTCTATCCTGTTGACCCCTCCCTTTTATGGCGCTGAGATTGCAGCCATGGGGTGGAAATGAGGGGCCGATGGATTAGCGAGTCCAATAACCCAAAATAGAAATCAAGATCAATCACAAGTATCTAAGACTACTTAATGAATCTTTAAGGGATCACAACCTAATATCAATTATGCAAGTGTGTAAAACAAAAGCATGAAAAGAATCACCCAAGCTAGACACTCAAGAAATTTATTTTAAGTCCCAAATCGAAATGTCATTAGATGAAGGAGAATACCTGGGATCCTTGTAACGTGCTTAGTAGATTTTACCTTATTTTTAGCAATTTTTGTTGAGCTTTACTATGCAAGCAAGCTATGAACTCTCCAACAAGCCAACAAGCAAACAAGATATGCAAGGTATATTCAACTTATGAAAACCTTAGGGTTAGATCTAAAAATCAATTATTAGGAGAAATAATAACCAGAAATTAATCCAAATGACAACTCATATCATGCATTAAATCATATGAAAAATAAGTGCATACCCATCACAAAATTTTAATTTTTTTGCACTGCATTTGACCTAGTCAACAAGATCTGATTTTTTTGATAGGATTTTGGCCACAAAAATAAAAATTTAAAATAGAGACCCCTACTAAAAAATAGAGAGTTTTCCAAAAATGTAAAATTTTTAGAAAAATCTCTTCATTTGTGCCCTAGAGATCCATTTTATCAAAACAGACTAGTTTTTGTAAATTGACTATTTAAGCTATTATATTGCATCCAAATTTAAAATACAAAGAATGGACCCCCTATAAAATTTAAAGAGATTTTCGAAAATATAAAAATTTCTAAAAAATATGCTAATTTGTGTTAGATATTAATTTTTTTTGGAATTTCAAGAAAAAATTATTAAAAATTCAAAACATCTCAGAAAATTTTAAAATTTTTACTGTAGCTTTTTTGATATGTGTCCAATCTGAAAAAAAAAATTCAGATAAAAACTCCAAGCCGTTTGAAAGATAAAATTAAATCTTTGAAACTTTAGGGTTTTAGCTCCCCAAAAAAATCAAAACTAGCATGTAAAGGTGGGTTGCCCCACGGTGGGCGCCAAAAATGTGTGTGTGAAAATTGTACCTACTCTATAGACACAACACTTCAGTAAAACATTAGGGGTTAGCAAAAATTAAAATCATGCAAAATTGAAATCTAATTTAACCAAGCGATTTACTGCCTTCTAGTAGGTGCAAGATTAATGTTCTTAGATTGTTATCGAGATCAGTGACCTAGACGACACCTAAATGAAGGATTTGGATGCAAAAATGATATGAAATATGAATGCAATTAATTTATATTTTTGATATTTTCTATGCAATGATATGAAAAATGATATGAAATCTATGATATGTAAAAACTAATATGCTATGAATTGATCTAACAATGATATAAAAAAGAATCTAAATGAATGTAAGAAAAAAACAAATTAATCTCACAATAGCTTTGATTCGCAATAAGCTTTGATTCTCCAAATTCCAATTCTTCAAAATAGTTGTGCAATTCGTAGATGACTTTGGCAAAGTAAGCTTGCAAAATTATGAGATGAATTATGAAGAGCTAAAGCCTTGGTTTTATAGAAATCCAAGGCTTTGGAGGTGCATGAAAAAAAGCCATAAATCACTCAAATAACTTAGCTTGATTTTTGAGTTATTTTTAAATAAAGATAATTAAGTCATAAAAATCATGCAAAAGTACAGTTCAACTCGAATTAGAAGTTTAGATCAACTTTAAAACTTAAAAAGATGTTGAGTTTCAAAAAGCTAACAACTTGCATTGATTTTCCAATTTGAGTTTAACTGGTCCTTGAATGTGCACATGGATAATTATGATTTAATAAATAAATAAAGTGATTTATTCTCCACTTAACTGATTTTTGAAATAAAATAATTAATTTATGGGTTAATTAACTATTTTATCAAACTTTTATTGAAAACTATATTATTAAATAATGACAACTTACTTTAATCAATTAAATAAGAATTTAATCAATTATTCATAGGATATTAGATTTATTGTCAAAATTAAATAATACAATTAATAATAGATAGAATTAAATTTAATTAAATAATTAAGTGGCAAGATATTAAATCTAATTAATTAAATATGAAAAATATTCAATTAATCAAACTTAGGATAAATGTGATTTATCGTCAAATAATCATTAAATTAAAGATAATTAAGATAATTAAGAATATTCCTAGGAATATTCCCTGATGCAGAATTTAAGATAATCAATTAGGATTCGATGATGTTTAGATGTGCCTTAGGTTAGGACTTCAATGTTGATTTTGTTTGATTTGTAGATATAGAAGATTAATGAACTTATAGCCCATTTTTGGGGTATGACAATGACTGGGGGCATAATCTTTTCTTTGTCTTCTGCTTGTATGTGAAAATCTAACAACTTTGGAAATTCTAGATTGAAATGGTGTCCGACTGTAAGAGCATCTATCTCGAATTGGATGGCCATGCGTACCTTGACCATTGATACTCAGAAAATTGAAGGAAGTTTGATCTAACTATTGTCTTTTTGAGTGAGTTCTTTCTCCTATTGTGAAATGCAATCTTACCTCAAGATGTGAACAATAAAGGGTCACTACAGGTAATTCACATTGGATTTAGAATGATCTCTTGACTATTTGATGTGTTTGAATGCAAGGCGTATTCAGGTCATCACGATGTTTATGTTTTGATGCTTATACAAATTGCTATATCAAAATGGACATGATATTCAAGTCCTCCTGGTGCTTATGCCTTGGTGCTTATATCTAATCCAACATTTCGAAAAACAAAATCAATATTCATATATCCATGGTTTCCTAATTAGTGGGTGTTGTATTGATTCCTGTGCATACAAATCAATATTCATATGTCTATGGTCTCATAACTAGTGGGCATTGTGTTGATTTATCTGGTTACCTAAAAATTCAATGATGAACTCAACCGACACATGATCAGTGACTAGGTCCTAGGTCTTAAGTTGCATTTTTACACGGTTCTTTTCATTTTGCATGTTTGCATGATCCCACAATGGCTAAACAAACTTCAACACTTAAAATGATTCTTCAATCACCTATTCAAATCTAACAAGAGTTGAAACCTAACTCGAAGGTCCCTTCATGATGTCGCAAGCAATTATCCTCTTGGGTTAAACATCCTTTTTGACATAAGATTGAGTACTTGTCTTCATTAATTCCTACAAAACATATCATGTGTATCATTTCATTTACATTTCATATCATAAGCCATTTGTTGCATTACAATACATCCCTGTGCATAAGCATAAATCATACATACATCTTTTCATAATCAAAACACATTTGCATTACATCCATACATATGAAAGAAATCATTGCATTGCATATATCCATACATACATTCTACACTACTCATAGCATAAACATCACATGATATCATCATAAATAAAAAACATGACAAGTAAAAATGAAGTCATAACCACAATATCAATCTCATATATATCAAAAATCTCAAACTAGTCATGGGTGCACTATTGGCACAGTGTACAAAAGAATACGCACATGTGAGTTATCGAAGTTAGAATAGTATATCAATGATCAAAAAGAGAATAGTATATCAGAACATATCAAAATAGATCAATTGTTAGCCTGATCCTCTGCATCTGGTGGAGGTGGAGGTGGTGCATCTGGTACTACCTCTGCTCTAGGTGCTCTGGCTCCCTCTGATGCCATCATGTACTAGGAGTACATAGGGACTCTCTGTGTAGCAAGAAAAATAGTGTAATATGTGGACACATAGTAATATGCTTGTGCAGTCTGATGAATCACCTCGGCTTGTAATCTCTACACCTTTGCACAAAGCTTAGTGCACTATCTATTAGCCTCTATATATCTATCCTCCCACCGCGCACTGTGAACCTTTAGGTCTCGGACTTGTAATCTAAGCCATCTGATAGTCTCCTATAGAGTAAGAGGAACAATAGGATCAACATCGGCTGCTGGCATCTTAGTATCTAGGGCAGTCTGCTCTGTACTCTCTTCTCTCTGCACCTTACGGCATCTAACCTCTGCACCTAGATCAAATCTAGTATCCTCCTCTATCAAATCCATATCACCACCCACAACCTTCTTTGCTGCAAGTACCTCATCAGTTATGCTAACACTCCCTAGAGTACCACCCTCTCCCCTAGTCCGTCTGTGAGAACCTGTCGATCTACCTATTGTAGAACTAGTGGGACGAGGGGGCCTCATCTGTCTTGATGGTCTCTATAGAGGAGCCATCGCTCTAGGTCTCGGAGGTGTGGGATGCACAATAGGAACCTGTGTAGGTCTAGGACCCTATCTCAATGGTGCTCTGATAACATCCATAGCCTCCTCCATGGAAGGTATCAACTCTGTAGGATCTGAGAACCTATGGATAGGATGGTCAGCAAGCTAGGAAATGAATCCATCTGTCACTCCAACATTAGGTACATCTAGTTTGTACTCCCAATCTCTGCTAACAATAGCATTGTACTCTTGTGAACACAAAGTATAAGAGAGCCTCATGGTCCATCCGAGTCCTAGCTCTCGAGCTATCTGAGCATAAGTGGCATAATCCTCTGGGGCATCTTGTACTCGTCCATACTGCCGCCACACCTAGGTGATAATGAATCTCTCTAAAGTGGAGGATGACCTCCCGATTAGCACATGAGTATGAAAGAAGAAACTAAACTGCTCATGTGTAGTAGGTCAAGGCTCTATACCCACATATGGTCTCCATCGAATAAAAGTCATGTCATCGAGGCATCGCCTCCAGTACTCCACATGACCCATCTGTCCCTGTATGACATATCCAACATATATATAAATAATAGGCTCCTGAGGCTACCTCTATGAGGTACACACTAGTCTCAAAACCAGGATATACTTCCATGCCTAGATCTGCAAAACTAAAGCTCCAGCTGCAAAAGACTTGCTCTCTTGATACACTACCTCGTGCATCTCAGAGAACATATGGGCCAAAAGACACTGACCCCAAGCCAACTCAGAAGGTGTCACCATCAGTTGTGCAACCATCGGGGCCCAGCCCATCAATAGACTATTCTACTGATAGTCAAACATGATAATCCCTCCTATCATCCCGACAATAATGCACTCTAGTTGGTGCGTCAGTCCATAACGCTGCACTAAGGTCTCCTAGGAAATAGAGCTAGTCATATGAGTATCATCTCCAAAGAGACATCTGAACGCTAATAAACTTGAGTTCCCTGAACTCACATACTCTAGCCGCCGGCCTACATGGAAGGGAATGCGCAGTAAACAATACACATCCTCGAGGGTAACAATGATCTCCCCCGTCGGTAAATGGAATGCTTGGGTCTCCGAATGAAATCTCTCAATCAGAGCAGTCAAAAGTCTATGATTTACCCTAATCTCGGGTAAATGTATGAGGTACTCAAATCCACAGGAAGCAAGGTGTACCCTCATAGGGTCTGGCAGTGACACACATAATCTCTGAGTAGTTGGATGTGAAATCTGTACATGAACATCTGGATATATGACCTACACAGTACAAAAACAGGGAATCCTATCAGTAATTTGGTCATTGAATAGGTTATGAGGGCAAGAATTGGACAGTTCAGTATTTCACAAGGTAGGTTAAAAGGTCAGCAATCAGGCTAAGAGATCAAGAAATTCAAAAATTTGACCTAATACTAAGTTTTAGGCTCACTATTTTTCATACGACATTTTAGACTGGTAGGGAAAGTCATACGAGTTTCTACATCATACCATACGACAAAGCATAGTGATATGACAATGTATTCCTCATCATACGAGTCATGAGGGACTCGATGAAACGTCATACGACTCTTGGGTCCCTCTCATACGAGTCTTGGGGGTTAATGAAATGACAACTTATCTATAGTTCAAAAGTCGTACGAGTCTCCCTGGAGAGTCATACGAGTTTCCATGCATTCAAAAATTCAAAATTAAAACGTGTACGAAAAATGCTTAAAATGCTATAAATCATGGAAAAATTAACTTTTCAGAGAAGCAAAGAGGTCCACCTACCGGATGTCCATACTGTTGAGGTCTCTGGTGTCTCCGAATGCGCTCAAATCGATGCGAACTCACAGGTACCTTTGGTTCTGCCGCTTTCTCTTCCATTTTCTTGCTCAGAGGGCTCCACAAGATTTCTAAAGTCAAGAAGGTGAAATGAATTGAAAATGACCCTTCTGGCCTTTATATAGCTTTTGACCTAATTTTCAAAAGTGCTTTGTTTTTCATGAAAATTGCACCCCTAGCTAATCTCAACGTTTTGAACCCATTTTCGGGATTAAAATCAAAATCTGAGATCATTTACTATGTCAAAATCACAATTTAAAATTTTTGGACCCAGGACGGTCTACTGCTTGCATAATTGACCTTCCATCATCACATAAATCTAGTATTTAACTTAACTTATTATCTTACATCAAACTATCAAAATTTCAACTTGGTCAACCATGGTCAACTCATGGTCAAACCTAGTCAAACTTGCTCTTCTGGACCTCCAAATGATGCATAACACATTCGCGAACGTGTATCACCACTTCTTAAATCAATTAACATGCTCCTAAACTATAACACTGACTTTTCTTGTCAGATTTCAATTTTTATCCCGAAGGGGGCATGGTATTGCACATCATTCAAAGTCTGTAATCTAAATTTGAAATCATATCTTTCCTCAGTAATCAAAACAACAACCATGTCTAGTTGTTGATTCATCAAAAAGACCTCATCGCTTGGGGAAAATCAATCATCACTTGGGGCATATCAAATTCATTGAGATCCATATCAATCTGGTATTCTCTTAATCTTGTAAACTGTATCAGTTTTCCATAACCATCGGTTCATTAGTGTCATTTCCTTGGTTCTTTATAACTGAAGGGTTCAGATGTGATACTAATGTGATTCTTATCAACAATCAGGTCTAGAATCGGTCACTCACTTCTTCGCAATCATAAGGTTCAGAATCAGGCATTTTGACACTTCTTCGCAATCATTGGTTCATTGCTATTATAGTTAACATTATCTTTGGTCATTCAGGACCTATTATCTTCATATCAATTTCAATCAGTTTATGTTTCATATCAATTTCAATTTCAAACATCAGTTTCAACATCATACACAGACTGTCTTTGAACCATTGCGCTTCACACAGTAATTCAAAGAGGGGCAAAATGTAATACCCCAAAAATGGGCTATAAGCTCATTAACCTCATACGTCGACAATTTGAATGAAATCGACATCAAAGTCCTAACCTAAGGCACATCGGCACATTATCGAATCCTAATTGATTATCATAAATTTTGAATCGGGGAATATTTCTTATTTCTATTTATCCTAATTATCTTTGATTTAATAATTATTTGGCGATAAATCCTATTTATCCTAAAGTTTGATTAATTGAATATTCTAAATATTTAATTAATTAGATTTAATACTACCACTTAATTATTTAATTAGATTTAATTATATTTATTCCTAAATTGTATTGTTTCATTTTGACTAGAAATCAAAAATCCTATGACTAATTGATTAAATTCTTATTTAATTAATTAATGTCAATTGTCAAATTTAATAATATAGCTTTTTGAATAAAAGTTTGATTTAATAATTGATTAACCCATAAATCAATTATTTTATTTTTAAAATCAGTTAAGTTGAGGATAAATCACTTTATTTATTTAATTAATTCATATTAATTATGCACATCCAAAAAATAGTTAAACTTTAAATCAGAAAATCAATTCAAGTTGTTTTAAAAATAAACTCAACTCTCTTTTGAGTTGAAAGCTAATCTCAACTTCTGATTTAAATCAAAAAGTTGATTTGCATGATTTTTGTGAGTTAATCTATCTCTAATTTCTTGTTAACTCAAAAATCAACCTGAGTTTATCAAGAGTGATTTATGGCTTTTTCCATACACCTCCAAAGTCCTGGATTTCTATAAATTAAGGCCTCGGCTTTTCATTTGCATCGATCCACAAATTGCATCCTCACACTGTCGAATTGGTGATCGAAGAATCCATCTTTGTAAATCAAAAGCCGTTGTGAGATTTTCATTGTTTTAAGCATTCATATCATTTAGAATATCATTGTTAGATCAATTGCATATCAATTTCTCATATAGAATAGATTCATATCAGTTTTTCTCATCTTATTGCATAGAAAATCCAAAAATATAGATTAATTTGCATTCATCTCATATCTAGATTCTGCATTTAAATCCTTCGTTTAGGTGTCGTCAAGGTCATTGATCTCAATCCAATATGAGAATACATACTCGCACCTACTAGAAGGTAGTAAATCACTTGGTTAGATTAGTTTTCATTTCATTGCATGATTTTGATTTTTGCTAACCTCTAATGTTTTACTGAAGTGTTGTGTCTATAGCTAGGTACAAAATTCACACACACAATACTAATCAATGTTATTATATTATGTCATAGAAAACATACTTTGCAGCATGGAAAACTTCTTATCATATATTTATTGTCACCTATCATACATATCTTCATGTCATTTGCTTTACAAGAACTTCCAATCACTTTTAGGATAGAAACTACTATAATTGTTTGATCGATGAAAGAGGTTCCACATGTTTAACATATAGTTAGCTGGAATTATCCTGAAGAGATATTATATAATACAAATGAGTTTGTTACAAGGAAACCCATGGGGGAGACTTATTGCTCAATCATTGGAGGAGGTATTTTCTAGAGATAACTTTGGCACAATATGATAATGAAACGTGTAGAACCCATGTTTGAGATGTGTTGGCAAACTATGTGAAAAGGAAACAAACCTATGAACATGCCATTTCTTGGTTTAGTTATCATTGTAACAGAATGATCAGTTACAAGATATGTGAGGCTGATATTCTTCTTTTAGAGGCTATATGACTCTCTCTACATTCTATTTTATTTTATGTAGTAACAATTTGTGGCTTGTAGACAACATTCTATATTATCCATTCTTATGTTTGTTGTAAAACAAACCAATTAACTAAATTTATGTGTGTGTTGTTAGAGTTGTGTCTATATAAGCAATGTACTACATGCTTTTATATAGACGGATTTAAAGGAGAAGATTTATGTAAAATCTCTTATTTTGAATCCTTGATAATAAAATAATACTTTGCATGACCGAACCACTGTAAGGAAGTGTTCTTTCTATCCACTGTGCAAGTCAGGGAGTAAGGGCCCAATCTTTGGTAAAATATGGTGATGTTTATTATTTGGTGTGTTTATTTCATGTATTGTTTAAGAGTGTGATTTTCTATTTCTTACTTGGACTATTTTTTGAATTAGACATTCATGTTTCCTGCTATTTAGTGATTTTCAAAGTAATTACTTTAGAGTTGAATGTAACATTTCTATAATTATTTATGTTACTATTATTTCTTCCATAATTATTGTTGTTGTTATTTTTACAGATTGATGTTTTTGTCATTTCTTTTGCTAGGAAGTGACAGTTCATGTCACTAGAATTGCTTTGGTTTGATGTAAGTTTATTTTTGTGTGTTCTAGTTGCATTCATAATACTCTACTCATAACTAGCACCCCTTGATGGCATATTGCTCAGACACCTTTCATAAGTTTACACCCCCAAATTGACATGAATAGACCAAGCTGAAATTAATTATAACTTATTACTCTTTCTTATTATTTCCCCAGTGTTGGCCTATCATTTTGGTGTCATTACCAAGGAAAAGTGTCAAAGGGATGTTGGCATGATGAATTAAGTTAGGAACAATGCATTATGATGAAATCTTATGCAATTGCTAGCCTTGCCTAGGTAATTATTCCTAATTTGTGTTGCTTAAGTCATATAGTTGCATTGTTTTAAAGTTTGTAAGTAGGTCTTAGAATTTAGATCCATTTTTATATTATCACTAGTTGTTGTTGTTTGGAATGGGAACACTGAGAGGGAGGGGGGTGAATCAGTGTTCACTATATTCAATCTTTGATTTACTCTTAAACTTAACTTGAATGCTTAAGTTTGTAAATGAACATTAACATAAACAAGAAACATGAACTCAACACATTACACCAATATGGTTATGGAGAAACCCAAATAGGTAAAAACCTTGATGGGAATTGACACCCACTAATAATCTGTACTAGTGTCTTATGATCCTTGTTAGAAGATCCTTAACCCTATTAGGAGTTGTCTTTATAATACTTTTAGTACAATGACCTTGTCAAGGGTCTGACCCTATTAGGAGTCTTTTACAATAACCCTATTAGGGGTGTGGACACAATGTCCTAGAGCTCACTACTCAAGTGGTGAAGGCTAAAACCTTATGATCTCAGATACACACTATATATACTGCATGAACTGGCACTGTGACACTGCTTGTTAGATCAGTTCCTTTGATGCACTCATGCTTTGACCTCTTGAAAAGATCTAATACATCTTATCAACTCTTCCCACACTTTTTCTTTGCTTATCTCAATTGTATATCAACTTCCATACTTATTACAAAGGGTGCATCTTATATTTATATGTGCTTATCAAAATAATTAACTAGGTCGACCTATAACCGATTACATACAATGCTTCCAATTGAATTGCACCAAGCATGTTTACATAAAAACATAATTGCATATCTATAACCTAAATATAATAGGTGCATAGCCTTTACAAACAATATTATCATCGCTAATCAAATTACCAACAATCCGTTGCATACTCTGTTCTATTTTGGCATTCATTGGTTGTACCTCTTTAACTGTCTGTATCTTTATCATATGATATCATCTCATTATGCACTCTTAGACTTAGCATGAATACATACATAAAAGCTTAACTTCAAGGGAACATACCATATCTAGGTCATACGCATGTGCACTGATGCTCTGATCTACTGGTGCTTTCTTGACTGTCCAGTCTTATGTACTTAGCCAAATAATGATCTTTCGATGATGTGCACTGACTCCAAAACACTATATGATTTTGTTGCCATAATGACAATGCTATATCTAGTCCTATATGATAGTATAGTCAACTTTCCAAAAATCTCCCCCTTTTTCATAGATGGCAACAAAGGAATATGGCATAGTTACTAATTGTATACAAAACTCTTTATCATACTCTAACTTATATCTCCCTTATACTTTTTACTATATATCTTCTTTACATATATGAATCCATATTCTATACATTACTCCCCCTTTGACATTAATGACAAAGGTGTTCCAAAAACTGAATCTCTACAAGTACTTACAATGTTAAGACATCTAGATATGTTGTTTGCAACTTTTGGATCTCTTATTTCTAGATTATAATCAGTGCATTGACAGTTTGGAGATGGGTGCATAAGGCATATGTCAGCTTCTCCATCTTCTCTAAATCTATGCTAGGACCTTGATCATATGTCACCATGGTGGCATGGATCTCCTTGATATTCTAATTAAGCACATCTAGGGAGGGTGCAAGAGCATTCCTTAGTTGTGTCTGCCTTTCCCTTATCTTGGACATCTCCTTCTCAACTTTTTCTATTTTATCTATTTTTCCCTGGTATATATTGTTACACATGTTCACATCAATGGATGGATCTTCTACTAATTTCCTTATGCTATCAATCATAGCTTCTGCCTCTTGGATCTTCTTGTATATATCAATTGTCAACTTGTCCTGGTTCATACAATTAGCAATAATCTTCCCACCCTTTGCTGCAAACTCCTTCAAAGATGCTTGACCAGTCTTTAGTGAAATTAGGTCAAGTGCAAAGTTTCTAACCAATTCACTTAGCCTCTTCTTCATATACTTCTCCTTTGCAACTAAGGATGCAGTTTTTTCCAAGGTAGAAAAATTGGTTTTGAAGGCTATGGGGATGTTGCTAACATCATCAACTGAATGGATCTTACACACTTTCTTGTCTGAAGGCAATAGACTGTTCAATAGGTTGACTAATTCAACAAACAAGGGGTTCCTCATTACCTATTTTTCTTTTACTTTCTCCATGGCTAAGACACTGCTCTTGATCAAGTCTTCTTCTCCCCAAGAATCCAAATCGGTGGTGTCTGGTGTCAATTTTGTCAATAATGATGTTGAGGTTAATGGAGTGATAGGAGTTCTATCCACCATTTCTTGCTTAACTCTAATTGTCATTTCAACAAATGGCTTGTCTGTTGGTTCACTTGTTTTTACCCCTTCTTCACCTTTCTTTTCTTCTATCTTTTCTTCCTCTTTTTCTATTTCTTTCTTTTCTTCTTGTAACTTGGGTGAATTGTCACCACATAGAATTTCAGCTTCTTGTGTGCTCACAAAAGCTTCTTCAAACTTGTCCAAGTCTTTATCTGTGGCTGCCATGGCTATCTCTACATTATCATTGATGATAGTGTTATCTTTTGGTGTCTTTGTCATGGGTGCAAACTTTTCTACCTCTACAAGAGTTTCAATTGTAGGTGCTAAATCCTTAGGACATGTAAATAGTACATTTCTAGTCTCTGACTCCTTGGCTACCTTTGTGGGTACCTGAGCTATGGGCATAGTAGGTGGGTACATGTGTTTGTTCATGAAAACCTTCTCAAAGGATTTCTCTGTCTCTTTGGCTGTCAACTCAAAATTCTTATCCATTATGTGTAGTGTTCTTAGCTTTGTTCGTAGATGTGGATTTACCAAATCTAGCAACAATGATTTCTCTTCTAAGGAACAGACCGATAGACTTTCATCTAGAATCTTCTCTCTTATCCTAAGATCTTCTTCAATAGCTTGTTTCTTCAAGGATTCTACGATGTTCCAAACATTGTCCGGAATGATTATTTTCAGTTCCAAGACTATCGTTTTGAACTTGATCATATGTTTTATGATCATGCCATGAATCTTTGACTTGTCAATTTTAGTGTATTTATGATAAAACTTTCCTATCTGATCCAATCTTCCTTCATCAACAATCCTTGTACTCAAAACTTGAAGACTAGGTCTGAAACCTACCTCTAGAGGTGCTTGAGTATTCTTCATGCTTCTTGTTTCTCGCAAGGATGGATGACTTGTGCTAATTTATTTCTTCCTCTTAGGCATTGCCTTATATTCTGGAGGAGCAGTAAGGTCAATTATTTCTGTGGGCGTAGGTGGGAAAACATCATATTTTTCTTATTTATCCTTATGATCTTCATATTTATTAATCTTGACCTTCTTTAACTTGGGATCATCTTCCTTTGCTTCTACAACTGATGCGCTCTCAATTCCCAAAGCAATCTTTTCTTGTCTTGCTTTTTCAAGGTATGCTTGAGTTACTCCATGAATTTTGAGGATCTCAGAAGTAACCTTAGCTACTTTTCTTTTAGTTGTTGTGTTGTTCAAAACAACATCAACTTCTCTTATTTTCTCTTCATAAGTCCCCCATCTTGGTTCATTAGGGTCCTTAGGGGTTGATAGCAATAGTTGTGCATATGCTTCTAGGACTTGTTCATCAACCTCATATCCAAGTGGATGGATCCACTTTTTTCTTGGTTCCACTTATTCCATACAAGCTGTATCAGTTTCTACCATGAAACAAATATAGTCTTTGTGTACTTAAAAGTGAAATTTCTGCCATTAATGCTTGTCGCGTAAACCAAACTTTTACCAAAAATCTCCAACTTTCATTCTATAATCAATCAGGTAGTACGCTCTTGCACATGTCATCACATAATCTCCAAAAGGTTAAATCCAAAGAAGCATACTCTGAGGGTGAGTATACTGGCCGCACAGGGGTCTAGAGCTAAATTAGCTCCCTATGACCTTGAGGGTCATTCATCTAGATGTAGAGGGTGCATCCACTGTGGATGCATCCAATACATTCTCATCAACCTTATCCTTCTTCACCTCTAACCAAATCAAGCTCGCATCTTCTGAAGCTTTCACAAACTTGTCTTCTCCTTCGATATCTAAAATTGATTCTTCTGGCTTTTTAGGGCTTTCCAAACTTTATGTTCTTGATCTACAAAACTTTGAGATGTGTCCAGCCTTGTTACATGAGTGACAAATAACCGGAGGCCTTAAATTCCTTGGTGCATTGACATGGGTTACCATTTTACACTGTCTAGCTGAGTGACCATTATAGTTACATATCTGACATGTAACATTTTGAGAACTTACATTTGGCTAATTCTGATTTCTCTGATTATGCTGAGTCTTGTTCTTCTGACTTGTCTTACAATTCATAGCTCTATGACTAAATTTATTGCATGAATAATAGTAACCATTGAAAGGTCTTACCTCTTTACAGTTCCTAGCTATATGTCTATGCTTGTTATGTGCATAAAAAGTTTGGTCTACTAGCTTGAGCTCATCCTTAGATGGTTCAATACTATCTTTATTCTGATTTTCTATCTTCTTAGCATCAGTGGTGTCTTCCTATGCTTTCATCCTTGCTCGCATGTCATCAATCTGATTTTGTGCTTCATTGAATCCAATGCCACTGGTATTTCCTTTAAGCTTCCATGCATATAACTGATATTCTATCAAATCCTTGCTTGTGTGTAATTTATCAATGTGATTCTTTGCTTCTTTTAACTCAAATTCCAAGTTTTCTTTGTTGTTTCTTAGCTCCAAGATTTTCATGTTTTCTTGCCTCAATTCTTCATTCAGTTGAAGGTTCTCTTTGATCTATTCATCATAGACTTCCTCATTGTTAGTTAGCTTGTCATCCAACTCTTCAATCTGATCTTTCTTCTATATCTCTATGTGTTTTCTTCATTTATCTTTTTGACCATTATCCCTAAATCACTGGTAGAACATTCTTTTAAATCTTTTCTTAGTCTTTTGATGACTTTATGAGCATCACTAACTTTTTGTTTTAGTTCTTCAATTTCCTTTTCAAATTTGTCAAAGTCTTCAAGAGCAGCTTCAAGATTTCTTTTCGGATGTTTCATTTTTGTCTTGTCCATGATCTCCTCAAGTGGTTAAATTTCTTTACTAAGGACCAAAGCTCTAATACCAATTGTTAGGAATGGGAACATTGAGAGGGGGTTGGGGGGGTGAATCAGTGTTTACTCTATTAAATCTTTGATTTACTCTTAAACTTAACTTGAATGCTTAAGTAGCTAAATGAACATTAACATAAACAAGAAATATGAACTCAACACATAACACCAATATGGTTACAGGGAAACCCAAATAGGTAAAAACCCTGGTGGGAATTGACACCCACTAATAATATGTACTAGTGTCTTATGATCCTTGTTAGAAGATCCTTAACCCTGTTAGGAGTTGTCTTTATAATACTTTTAGTAAAATGACCTTGTCAAGGGTCTGACCCTAGTAGGATTCTTTTACAATAACCCTATTAGGGGTGTGGACACACTGTCCTAGAGCTCACTACTCAAGTGGTGAAGGCTACAACCTTTCGATCTCAGATACACACTATATATGCTAGATGAACTGGCGACGTGACACTGCTTGTCAGATCAGTTCCTTTGATGAATTGATGCTTTGACCTCTTGCAAAGCTCTAATACATCTTATCAAATCTTCACACACTTTTTCTCTACTTATCTCAATTGTATATCAACTTCCATACTAATTACAAAGGGCACATCTCATATTTATATGTGCTTATCAAAACAATTAACTAGGTTGGCCTATAACCGATTACATACAATACTTCCAATTGAATTGGCTCAAGCGTGTTTACATAAAAACATAATTACATGTCTATAACCTAAATACAATAGGTGCATAGCCTTTACAAAACAATATTATCATCGCTAATCAAATTACCAATAGTTAGTTGCATACTCTGTTCTATTTTGGCATTCACTGGTTGTACCTCTTTAACTGTCTGTATCTTCATCATATGATATCATCTGATTATGTGCTCTTAGACTTAGCATGAATACATACATAAAAGCTTTACTTCAAGGGCACATACCATATCTAGGTCATACGCATGTGCACTAATGCTCTGATCTACTGGTGCTTTGTTGACTGTCCAATCTAATGTAGTTAGCCAAATACCGATCTTTCGATGATGTGCGCTGACTCCAAAACACTATATGATTTTTTTTCCATAATGACAATGCTATATCTAGTCATATACGATAGTATAGTCAACTTTCCAAAAATCTCCCCCTTTTTCATAGATGGCAACAAAGGAATATGGCATAGTTACTAATTGTATACAAAACTCTTTATCATACTCTAACTTATATCTCCCTTATACTTTTTACTATATATCTTCTTTACATATATGAATCCATATTCTATACATTACTCCCCCTTTGACATTAATGACAAAGGTGTTCCAAAAATTGAATCTCTATAAGTACTTACAATGTTAAGACATCTGGATATGTTGTCCGCAACTTTTGGATCTCTTGTTTCCAAAATATAATCAGTGCATTGACAGTTTGGAGATGGGTGCATAAGGCATATGTCAGCTTCTCCATCTTCTCCAAATCTATGATATGACTTTGATCATATGTCCCCATGGTGGCATGGATCTCCTTGATATTCTGATTAAGCACATCTAGGGATGGCGCAAGAGCATTCCTTAGTTGTGTTTGCCTTGCCCTTATCTTGGACATCTCCTTCTTAGCTTTTTCTATTTTATCTATTTGTCCCTGGTATATATTGTTACACATGTTCACATCAATGGATGGATCTTCTACTAATTTCCTTATGCTATCTATCATAGCTTCTGCCTCTTGGATCTTCTTGTATATATCAGTTGTCAACTTGTCCTGGTTCATACAATCAACAATAATCTTCCCACCCTTTGCTACAAACTCCTTCAAAGATGCTTGACTAGTCTTTAGTGAACTTAGGTCAAGTGCAAAGTTTCTAACCAATTCACTTAGCCTCTTCTTCATATACTTCTCCTCTGCAACTAAGGATGCAATTTTTTCCAAGGTAGAAAAATTAGTTTTGAAGGCTATGACGATGTTGCTAACATCATCAACTAAATGGACCTTAGACACTTTCTTGTCTGAAAGCAATAGACTATTCAATATGTTGACTAATTCAACAAACAAGGGGTTCCTCATTACCTATTTTTCTTTTACTTTCTCCATGGCTAAGACACTAATCTTGATCAAGTCTTCTTCTCCCCAAGAATCCAAATTGGTGGTGTCTGGTGTCAATTTTGTCAACAATGATGTTGAGTTTAATGGAGTGATAGGAGTTCTATCCACCATTTCTTGCTTAACTCTAATTGTCATTTCAACAAATGGCTTGTCTGTTGGTTCACTTGTTTTTACCTCTTCTTCACCTTTCTTTTCTTCTATCTTTTCTTCCTCTTTTTCTATTTCTTTCTCTTCTTCTTCTTGTAACTTGGGTGAATTGTCACCACATAGAATTTCAACTTCTTGTGTGCTCACAAAAGCTTCTTCAAACTTGTCCAAGTCTTTATCTGTGGCTGCCATGGCTATCTCTACATTATTATTGATGATAGTGTTATCTTTTGGTGTCTTTGTCATGGGTGCAAACTTTTCTACCTCTACAGGAGTTTCAACTATAGGTGCTAAATCCTGAGGACATGTAAATAGTACATTTCTGGTCTCTAAATCCTTGGCTACATTTGTGGGTACTTGAGCTATGGGCATAGTAGGTGGGTACATGTGTTTGTTCATGAAAACCTTCTCAAAGGATTTCTCTATCTCTTTGGCTGTCAAATCAAAATTCTTATCCACTATGTGTAGTGTTCTTAGCTTTGTTCGTAGATGTGGATTTACCAAATCTAGCAACAATGATTTCTCTTCTAAGGAACAGACCGATAGACTTTCATCTAGAATCTTCTCTCTTATCCTAAGATCTTCTTCAATAGATTGTTTCTTCAAGGATTCTAAGATGTTCCAAACATTGTCCGAAATGATTATTTTCAATTCCAAGACTATCTTTTTGAACTTGATCATATGTTTTATGATCATGCCATGAATCTTTGACTTGTCAATTTCAGTGTATTCATGATAAAACTGTCCTATCTGATCCAATCTTCCTTCATCAACAATCCTTGTACTCAAAACTTGAAGACTAGGTCTAAAACCTACCTCTAGAGGTGCTTGAGTATTCTTCATGCTTCTTGTTTCTCGCAAGGATAGATGACTTGTGCTAATTTATTTCTTCCTCTTAGGCATTGCCTTATACTCTGGAGGAGCAGTAAGGTCAATTGTTTCTATGGGCATAGGAGGGACAACATCAGATTTTTCTTGTTTATCCTTATGATCTTCATATTTATTAATCTTGACCTTCTTTAACTTGGGATCATCTTCCTTTGCTTCTACATCTGATGCGCTCTCAATTCCCAAAGCAATCTTTTCTTGTCTTGCTTTTTCAAGGTCTGCTTGAGTTACTCCATGAATTTTGAGGATCTCAGAAGTAACCCTAGCTACTTTTCTTTTAGTTGTTGTGTTGTTCAAAACAACATCAACTTCTCTTGTTTTCTCTTCATAAGTCCCCCATCTTGGTTCATTAGGGTCCTTAGGGGTTGATAGCAATAGTTGTGCATATGCTTCTAGGACTTGTTCATCAACCTCATATCCAAGTGGATGGATCCACTTTGTTCTTGGTTCCACTTATTCCATACAAGTTGTATTAGTTTCTACCATGAAACAAATAGAGGCTTTGTGTACTTAAAAGTGAAATTTCTGCCATTAATGCTTGTCGCGTAAACTAGACTTTTACCAAAAATCTCCAACTTTCATTCTGTAAGCAATCAGGTAGTGCACTCTTGCACATGTCATCACATAATCTCCAAAAGGTTAAATCCAAAGATGCATACTCTGAGGGTGAGTATACCTACCACGCAGGGGTCTAGAGCTAAATTAGCTCCCCCTATGACCTTGAGGGTCATTCATCCAGATGTAGAGGGTGCGTCCACTGTGGATGCATCCAATACATTTTCATCAACCTTATCCTTTGTCACCTCTAACCAAATCAAGCTCACATCTTCTCAAGCTTTCAGAAACTTGTCTTCTCCTTCGGTATCCAAAATTGATTCTTCTAGCTTTTTAGGGCTTTCCAAACTTTGTGTTCTTGATCTACAGAACTTTGAGATGTGTCCAGCCTTGTTACATGAGTGACAAATAATCAGAGGCCTTAAATTCATCGGTGCATTGACATGGGTTACCATTTTACACTGTCTAGCTGAGTGACCATTATAGTTACATATTTGACATGTAACATTATGATAACTTCTTACATTTGGCTGATTCTGATTTCTCTGATTATGCTGAGTCTTGTTCTTCTGACTTGTCTTACAATTCATAGCTCTATGACCAAATTTATTGCATGAATAATAGTAACCATTGAAAGGTCTTACCTCTTTATAGTTCCTAGCTATATGTCTATGCTTGTTATGTGCATAACAAGTTCGGTCTACTGGCTTGAGCTCATCCTTAGATGGTTCAATACTATCTTTAGTCTGATTTTCTATCTTCTTAGCATCAGTGGTGTCTTCTAGTGCTTTCATCCTTGCTCGCATGTCATCAATTTGATTTTGTGCTTCATTGAATCCAATGCTGCTGGTATTTCCTTTAAGCTTCCAAGCATATAACTAAGATTTTATCAAATCCTTGCTTGTGTGTAATTTATCAATGTGATTCTTTGCTTATTTTAACTCAAATTCCAAGTTTTCTTTGTTGTAGCTCCAAGATTTTCTTGTTTTCTTGCCTCAATTATTCATTCAGTTGAAGGTTCTCTTTGATCTATTCATCATAGACTTCCTCATTGTTAGTTAGCTTGTCATCCAACTCTTCAATCTGATATTTCTTGTATATCTCTATGTGTTTTCTTCATTTATCTTTTTGACCATTATCCCTAAATCACTGGTAGAACATTATTTTAAATCTTTTCTTAGTCTTTTGATGATTGTATGAGCATCACTAACTTTTTGTTTTAGTTCTTCAATTTCCTTTTCAGATCTGTCTAGGTCTTCAAGAGCAACTTCAAGATTTCTTTTCGGATGTTTCATTTCTATCTTGTCCATGATCTCCTCAAGTGGTTAAACTTCATTGCTGAGGACCAGAGCTCTAATACCACTTGGGACTAATTCTAGTTAGTTAGTCTTTGAACTCTCTCCCTCATGGTAGTTTTTACTATGGTGATAGACAACATCAACTCCTATCTCTTTAGTACAATCAGATAATGAATCCCATTCATAATCATTTGAGTCAGAATCATCACTATCCCCAAGTCTATCGATGATTCTTTGTGCTATTCTTTGTTTCTCTGGATCCAGATACATATGATGCTTTCTAAATTGTAAGGTAGGAGCTTTAGATATCTCATGAAAAGGTATGATCTTTGCTTTTCCTTTTAGTTCTTTTGGTCCTTCTCCTTTGTATCCTAATCCTGTAGTGTCTCTTTGATAGTTTGGATTTTGCAAAATTGGTTTGATAACACCTTCTCTATGTAACCCTATAGGTCCAACACCTTGGTATCCCATCTTTTGAAGTAGAGTACACCCTTTACCATAAACATTAGATGATATATATTCATGTTTGATATCTTCTTCATTATTCTATGACTTAAGCAAAGGATTAGCATTACGCTTAGTTGCCTCTTTGGATATAGTGCCCTCACTTATGAATGTGTCATAAACAAGTGTTGAAGGGGTTTCTGATTGTTGTTTTGTGATCAAAGATCTACCATATGATCTATGAGATAAAGGTAACTCTATGATGCAAAGAGCTTGACCTAAAGTATACTCTCCCATATGACTTTCTTTGATGTCTATCTTGATCCCATTTGATTTAGAAGTTGATGCTATATTACTAGGATCATTGGATGTAGTTGTAGAAGATCCAATATGATTATAAGGTACCAAAGAATTAGATGTCTTCATAGAGCTGCAATACTGGAATGGATTAGTATCTCCTTTAACAGTGATTTCCTAACCATTATGAGGGAATTTCAAGCACTGATGATAAGTTGATGGCATAGCTTGCATGGAATGAATCCATGGTCTTCCCAAGAGAATGTTATAAGCAAGATCTATGTCAAGAACTTGGCAAGGTACATCTTTGATTATAGGACCAACTCTGATAGGAAGAATAAAAGATCCCTTGGATGACCTCTCTTCTTCATCATAAGCTTTTATTGTGATTTTCTTCTTTGGGTCTACAACATTTTCTAGAAAATCCCAATGCAAGGACTAGTTTCAATGTGCATATGTTCAAGCCAGCTCCTCCATCTATTAGTATTCGCTTGATTTTGTGACTCTATACAAGGACTTCAATATGTAGGGGAGCATTGTGAGTTTGGGTAATAGCTAAGTCATCATTTTCAATGAAGGATAGGTAATGTGGGGTTGTTAAATGTCCCACCATAGCTTGAAATTGATCATGATCTAGATTTGTGGGGACCTGGGTCTCTAAGAGAGCTTTTTCAAGGATATCTTTGTGAGATGGGGATAGACGTAAAAGCTCTAAGATGGATATCTGGGTAGGTGTTTTCTTGAATTGTTCCAAAAGATTGTACTGGTTTGAAATATTTGATGTAGACTATGGGACATAAATAGACTTGTTTTGAAGTGCATTGGGTTTAGATGGGACTCCTTGGAGAGTAACCTTGGATTGAGCATGAGTAGTAACATGGACCGGTTGACTCTCTAATTTTTCCTTCATGGTAATGACATTGGCATAATACTTAGAAGGATGACATTTAGAAATGTTACCAACATATCTATAGGGCGTAGAATTATAATTAGCTTGATTATCACCCTCAGTGTTGGAAGAACCTCCTTTTTCATATTCAGGAAGTGGATCTTTGAAATTCGTGTGTGATTCATTTGAGGTATGTCCATCAACACCAATTTCATCACTTTCAATTAAGTCTTGAACTACATTTTTTAGTCTTAGGCAATCATTGGTTTTATGTCCTTTTCCTTTGTGAAACTCACAATAATCATTCACATTCCACCAAGAAGGTTTTACTCTAGGTTCAAAGTCTTTCATTTCAGGAAGTGTAATGAGTTTCTTTGTGATTAACTTTTGTAATGCTGATTCGAGAGATTCCCCTAAAGGAGTAAAATTTCTTCGAGGTGACATAAAAGGCAATCTTGGTTTAGATGAATCTTTGTTGGTATTTGGATTCACTAATTAATTATTATAGGTAGCTTGAGTAGCATTGGCCTAACTTGTGAGATTTAGAAGGGGTTGTGTTGGTTTGACATTACAACAATCCCATCATTGACAATGTTTTTGTTTTTATTCCAGAATTTTGATTTATCGTTGTTGTAGTTGTTGGGATTGGAATTTGAGGACCCAGCATTGTCTTTGGAATAAAGTTTTATCTCACCTTTTCTGACCATGGCTTCCTCAATCTTGATACCATTTTCTATGATCTTATTGAAGTTTGGTGGACATTGCAATTGTAACCTATAACTCATTTCTGGTGTAAGGTTATGCACAAAGATATCCATCTTTTCTTGTTCAGGAATCATTCATGGATATTTGGAAAATAATTGATGCCATCTTTGCAAAAAAGTAAGGAAGGGTTCTCCATTCTTTTGATGTGCATTGCAAAGATCAAGCATAGTGACTTCATGTTTGATGTTATATGAATAATGAGTCACAAATTTGTCAAGAAGCTCATTGAAAGATTTGATGCCTGGGGGTAATTTGGAGAACCATTCCATGGCTTGTCCTCCTAAACTTAATGGAAATAGTTGCATAAGATAAGTGTCATTGTGAGTGGCTTCAATACAAGCAGCACAAAACTCATGAATGTGGTCTTGTGGGTTCGAATTCCCTTTGTATTTGTCAAATTTTGGTACCTCAAAATGAGGAGGGAATGGAATCATTGCTAAATTCTTATCAAAAGGATAAGGACATATATCATCCAAGGAATATTTATTAGTTGATGATCCAATTTGGATGTCATGGATTTGTTGTTGAAGCATTTGGATTTTTTGTAGAATGGGATCCAAAGATAATGTGTTTCCTTGAGTGTTTTGGGAAACATTGTTGTGGGAAGCATTTTTTTGTTGATCATTTTGAGAAGCATCAGATTGCTGCTTGGTTTCCTTTTCTCCATGAGTATCTTGAGAACTACTAGGAATTTCTTGATTGGATATAATAGTTGGTTCTCTAAGATGATAAATATCAAAATCACTTTGTAGTTTGGATCCTTGTTGAACAAGCATGAAGAAATACATCTCTCTATCTAGGTCTAGGAGTCTTTTCATGACATGAGAAAATCTAGGATCTTGTGTAGCATCCCTAAGTTCTTGATCTGTGGGTTCTTCTTTGGATGTAAAAAGTGAAGTTTTCTTAGGAATTTTAGACCAAGGATTTTCTTCATTACTTTTTTTTCCTTCCATTTTGTCTAGGGATTCTGAATTAATAGTTTGTTTTAGTTTATGAGATCGAGTTTGAACCATAAAAATGTGAAAATTGATTTGTGGGATGAAAGATTTGATGAAAATATATGGAAGGAGTGGTTGATAGAAAAGATTGTGAAAAGGTGTTGAAAAGTGATGAGCCAACTTGATAAAATCTAGGTCAATAGGAAGTATAGATTTCACTATGATATGACAAAGAAAAATCAAGAGATAGTAACCTAAGTAAGCTTGATTAAGGATGATAGATCCTAATAGGATAAACTCACAAAGATCAAAATATGATAGATAAGGTAATGTTTTTCAACACTAAATTTGGAATTTCAAAAGATTAGAAGAAATGATTTTATGACTCTTGGTGAAGGAAGGTTGATGAAAATTGATGAAAAGTGATGAAAATGGTAAAACTAAAGATTAGAGGTATGTGTAGCTTGAATGTTTTTCCAGAATCTTACTAAGGATGAAAATGGGTATTTGAAAAAGTGATTGTGAAATTTTTAAAGTTTGTGGAAATGCTCACTGTTGTATATGCGCAGTGACAAATGCATAGGATAGTTTGATAAATGCACAACAAAATGAAACAAATGCATAGCAATTTGGAACTGATGTGTAGGAAAAGTAACAGATTCCCAGAACAGTATAATGTATGCACAGGAAAATTTGATAAATGTGTAGGAATTTGTTTCTAATGGATTGGAACTGTAGGATGTTGAATTTTGTTTTGATTTTTTGATGTTTTTGGTTTTTGGCAAATGGAAAATGCATAAACACACACACACATAAGATAGAAATGATTTTAATCTAATTGCTCTAGTATGAATGCACAAACATGCTTACAATCCTAAGGTTGGCAAGGACAATATCTGCTGAATCCCCACTAGGATAATAAAATGCAACCATGAAAATTCATAGTAGATAGCCTAGGAACTTGGAGGCATGAGCTCCTCCTTAAAGTGCACTCACTTCTTAGGTACACCAAGTTCTGAATTCAATGGGTCATTACTTCCCAAAGAACTACTATCTCTACTATGAACCGTGAGTAATGTGGGGTGTCTTCACAGGCTTGGGTGACCCCTTGAGCCAACAAATAGAAGGTTTTTGGCCACTAAACAAAAGTATTTAATAAGGACATCCGTTCAGGTGGTTTTGATCAAGTCATTTTCCCAATTAAGTGGGCTCTCCCAATCCTTTCAAAGCAAGGCTTTCACTTCTACTAAGTAGGAGTTTAATGCACCACTAGGGTACTGGAGGATATTTTGGTTGCCACAATGAATTCACACTTGTCTAATGTGAGACTAATCATGCTAGCATTTTTTATATACTGGTTTGGAAGGGCTTGGCTTTAGCCTATTACCGGTTGGGTCGTTCCTTGGGGTGAGTACCTCTTTTCCCACCAAAGATCGCCCTCTAAAAATTATAACAATTTCTCTTACACCCAAGATCCACGAATGGTGAGGGGAGAGGATACATTGTTATAATTTTGGGATTACAAATAGCTATTAAGCAAGACACAACAAACACTTGAGCTATGCTAAAGAAGACACATAAAGCAAAAACATGTCATATTTTAAGCCCAAACAAGGTTATGGTTTATTTTGCAATACCCCTTAAGAATCCTGCAAACAAACTTGTTAGAAATTTAGCAATGGGGTCTTCAAACTAATGTGCTACAAAACAGCCTAAAGACTACCAAAATGAACATAAACTTGTCAAAAAAGATTAGCTAAAATCAAAATAAATCAAAAAATTTAATTTAACTTATTATTAATTATTTATTGGTAATTATCCTCACCCACACATGTCCTATTCTTACGGGCTATGTGGCCTCATAGGACTTGGTCTCATGACCACATGTCCTCTCTTAAACCAAGTCAAGAGATAATCCCTATTACTAAGGGGATTCTTAAAACACCTCTAAGGGTCAAAGGTGACTCATGGGACACTTGTACAAAGAGTCCTCATGAGGAAAAAGTCCTTCCCTCTTCCTCTCTTTGGTCTTTGTGAGACACTTGACATGTGTCTTTCCCTTCCACCTTGTTCTCCTCCATGTCAATTTGAGAGGAACATCATCCCTATTCTTCCTCTCACATTCCAACTACATCCCCCTTTCTCTCAACTCCTTCAACCAAGTCAATCCTAGCCCTAGGATCTTCCACCTTTCATTCTCCACCGTAGGATTGTGCCACCTAGGCTTAGATCCTCCAAAAATCTATAAAAGGAGCCTAATTTCCCCTTTGTGAGCTAATAGTGAATAGGCAATCAAGCATTTTCAAGCATTCAAGCATCTTCAAGCAATCAAGCATTTCAAGAGCATTCAAGCATAAGTATCCATATTATCATCATTTTCATTCCATCCATTAGTTGCATAATCAAGCTTTTAGCTATTTTGCATTCATCATCAAGTCTCCACACTTTGGTGGCATCTTGGGAAAAAGGCTTCATTTGGAAATCTGAGAGCTCAACATCCTCAAGAAATCAAGGTTAGGAGGACAATGGAGACAAGCTGCATGGTAGGTGAAGGTAATTGATTTAATTTCATCATTTGTGATTACTTTGCATTCTTCATTGTGTTGCATTAGATAGATTTGTTAGCTTCTAATTAGTTAATTTATCATTTTTAGTATTAGACATCTAATTTGCATACATTTTTGGTGCCCACCATGAGACACTTGACATGTGTCTTTCCCTTCCACCTTGTTCTCCTCCATGTCAATGTGAGAGGAACAGTGAATAAATGCGCAGAATTATGAAACATATGTGTAGAATTAACAAATGTGCAGTAGAAATATGTAAATGTGCAAAACAGAGTGATGGATGCGCAGGTGTTAACCAGAAGGTGAAAAACTATTAAAAAAAAAAGTGACAAGTTTGATAAGAAATGGATGCGCAAAATAGATGAATAGATGCGCAGGAATTGTGAATGAATGCACAGGAAAAACTTGGAAATGACTGCACATGGAAAATTACAAATAAAATATTAAAAATATGGGGAAGGCCCTAGGGTGGGCACCAAAAATGTATGCAAATTAGATGTCTAATACTAGAAATGATAAATTAACTAATTAGATGCTAACAAATCTATCTAATGCAACACAATGAAGAATGCAAAGTAATCACAAATGATGAAATTAAATCAATTACCTTCACCTACCATGTAGCTTATCTCCATTGTCCTCCTAACCTTGATTTCTTGAGGATGTTGAGCTCTCAAATTTCCAAATGAAGCCTTTTTCCCAAGATACCACCAAAGTGTGGAGATTTGATGATGAATGCAAAATAGCTAAAAGCTTGATTATGCAACTAATGGATGGAATGCAAATGATGATAATATGGATACTTATGCTTGAATGCTCTTGAAATGCTTGATTGCTTGAAGATGCTTGAATGCTTGAAAATTCTTGATTGCCTATTCACTATTAGCTCACAAAGGGGAAATTAGGCTCCTTTTATAGAATTTAGGAGGATCTAAGCCAAGGTGGCACAATCCTACGATGGAGAATGAAAGGTGGAAGATCCTAGGGCTAGGATTGACTTGGATGAAGGAGTTGAGAGAAAGGGGGATGTAGTTGGAATGTGAGAGGAAGAATAGGGATGATGTTCCTCTCACATTGACATGGAGGAGAACAAGGTGAAAGGGAAAGATGTTGGATACAATTGTCTGAAGGACATTGTTGGATTAGCTATGTGTTGTCTTTGATGTCACACAAATGTCATATCAATTATCGCTCTCAGTATCTACCGAGTTTAGTCAGTTAGCTAAGTGGTTCTTAGTATCTACCAAGCTCAGTCGGTCAGCCAGGTGGTTTTTAGTGTCTATCGAGTTCTCTCGGGTGTCTAAAGGAAACATGACAGGGTAATAGTGTTAACTGAGCCTCCTCGGTTATCAAAGGAAAATTAGTGGTTACCGAGTTCTCTCGGTCTCCAAAGGATGTTGCAGAATTCATTGTGGTTACCGAGTTCTCTCGGTCACCGAAGGAAATCTTTTCAGGATTAATGTTTACCGAGCAAGGTCGGACCTTTCAAAGAATTTTGTTATTACAGTTTGCTTATCCCAGCCGACTGTTATAATAATTATTAGTGCCGACTTGACAATCTAAATAATTATGAAATGGCATATATATATAGAAGGTCAAGTGGTGAATAAAAGAAATACAGCATGCAGAAATCATTTTGAAGAAAGGTGTGTGCGAATTTTGAAGGATGGTTAGATATCCTTGAGGAGCAGCAAAGATTTAATTGATCAGTAAGGATCTAGTGAAATAGAACAGAGATCTATATTCAACAATTCAGTTGCAGGTCATTTCATTGTTACTCTCTAGCAATTGTAGTAGTGATATCAAAATCTCTTAACCGAGTTGGTTTAACAACCATTTTGTAAATCCTCTAACAAGGTAACAGTTCTATTGAATTGTTTCAAGACCTCTTACAAGGCCACTCCTAGCAGAGTGATTAAATCCTCTAACAAGGTCACACCTAACAATGTGTTTTGTAACCTCTTATCGAGTTGGCTTCTAACCGGGCATCACTTTAAAAGAGTGAAAAATAGTAACTAGTTACATTGGTGGTTTTTCCCATATTGGGTTTCCATGGTAAATCTGGTGTCTCTTGTGTTCATGTTATTTTTCTTTATTCATGTAAATTAATCAGTGATGAATGCTTAAGAACAATTTAATTATTACACACTTCAAGGATCAAGTTTTCAGCATTTCTCTATATATTTACCGAGTGGCACAGTAAATAATTTGTTAAGGTATTTAAGGGATCAGTGGTAATATTTTTGTGGTTAACTGATTCACCCCCCCTCTCAGTTACTGCATCTATATTTCCAACATTGGTATCATAGCTTTTGGTGCTTGCAGGAAGGGTTTCAAGGACCTAAGCTAAAGATCATGATGTCTTACAAAAGAGAAATTCCAAGGCTTAATAGAAATAACTTTTCAGCATGGCAAGGTCTCATGAAACTACATCTGGCTTCCATTGGTGATTCAGGATGCAAATATATTGATCAAGAATATACAATTCCTACTGGCACATTAACTATTGAAGACATTACAGAGAAGAAGAACCATAACACTATGATGATAGACATTACATCAGCTCTTAGCTATGAAGAATTTGATGAAATCAAAGACTTCACAACTGCTCATGAAATGTGGAACAAGCTGAAGAAAATCTATGACGGTGATGACAATGTGAAGAGAGCCAAAGCAGAGAGCCTAAGAGGACAGTTTGATCAAATGAAAATGAGAGAAGAAGAAAACATTGCAAAATATGTTGAAAGGATCAAGACAAGTGTTAGTGCAATCAGAGCTTTTGGAGGAAAAATTGATGATGAAACATTTATAAGTAAGGTTCTTAGAACATTACTCCCTATTTATGCAATAAGAGTTTCTGCTATTCAAGAAAGAAGATGTGAAGAAAATCACAATATAACTTTGGATGCCTTAGTTGGAAGATTGACAGCCTTTGAACCGGATAACTATGACAACTATGTTCCAACTTCTAAAAATATTGAATCGGCTTTTGAGGCCAAACTTTCACTCAAGAAAGGGAAGAAAATCCAATCAGAAAGTGAAGAAGAATCAGAGGAAAGTTCTGATAGCGATCTTGAAGTTATTGAAGCATTACTTGCAAAGAAGTATTCAAGAGGTAGAGGAAAATACAAAGGTAAAACTCCCTTAATCTATTTTTCATGTGAAAAAATTGGTCATATTGCAGCTAGGTGTCCAAACAAGCAAAGCAAAGATGAGAAGAAAAATTACAAGTACAATGGCAAGAAAAATTTCAAATCATTCAAGGATAAAGGTAAGAAAACATGCTTTTTACCTAAAGATTCAGATGATAGTGAAGAAAAAATTGTTTTCATTGCTGTAAAAGATGAATCTGATAATGATGAAGATGAGATGGCACTTATCTCTCATATAAGAAAGAATGATACATGGATTATAAATAGTGGATGTTCATATCATATGACTGGTGATAGGACCAAGTTTGAACACTTTGAAAACTTTGATGGTGGTAATGTAAGGTTTGGAAACAATGAACCTTGTTGTATAAAAGGAAAAGGACGAATTTCATTAACCAAAGAACTTATATGTGATAATGCATATTGGGTCGAAGGACTAAAGCATAATCTTCTAAGTGTAGCATAGCTAATCAACATTGGATTCAAGGTTGAATTCATGAATGGCAAAGCAAGACTGCTGGATGACAAAGGAAAACTGATAGGTTCAGGCAAACAAACCAAAGGTAACTTGTTTTATCTTGATCTTGGTGATCACTCATGTTTTATTGCTCAAATTGAAGAAAGTTGGTTATGGCACAAAAGGTTATGTCATGTAAATTTTGACAACATGATGAAAATAAGAAAATTCAAGAAAGTAAGAGGTATTCCTACTTTGAAGAAACCTGATGTTGGTCTATGCAAGAATTGTCAAATTGGTAAAATGGGAAAGTCTAGTTTCAAAAGTAAAAACTATCAGTCTAACGATATTTTGGAAATTAAGCATACTGATTTATGTGGACCTATTGGAATTGAGAGCTATACCAGAGAAAAATTCTTTATTCTCTTTGTTGATGATTATTCTAGAATGATGACTATTATGTATTTAAGAGAAAAGTTTGAAGCATTTGAGAAGTTCAAATGGTATTTAGCAAGAGTAGAAAAGGAAATAGGAAAAAGAATAAAATGCTTGAGATCAGACAGAGGTGGTGAATTCATCTCCCATGAATTCAATAATTTCTGCATTGAAAAAGGAATCAAAAGATAGGTATCAGCCCCAAGAACTCCTGAGCAGAATGGAATAGCCGAAAGAAGGAACAGATCTATCATGGACTGTGCAAGGACTCTAATGATTGAAAAGAACATTGTTATGAAATACTGGAAGGAAGCTATCAGCATTGCAGTTCATACCTTGAACAGAGTACAGCTAAGAAAAGACACATTCAAGACTCCATATGAGCTATGGTATGGCTACAAACCAAATGTAAGTTACCTAAAAGTATTTGGTAGTAAATGTTACATCTTAAAAGAATCTAGAAAAGGAAAATTTGATGTAAAAAGTGATGAAGAAATATTTTTGGGATATTCTTGCAAAAGTAAGGCATATAGATGTCTAAATTTGTCTACTCACAAAATCATAGAAAGTGCACATGTGAGAATTGATGAGTTTGCAGAAAAGATTGAAGAAGAAAGCAAAAAGGAACCAAAGGACTACAGAAAGTTTGTTTACATCAAACCTGATACATTGCTAGACACATGTAAGGAGACTACATCTACCGAGCCCAGTACAGTAACCGAGTCACAGGAAGAAGTTCAGACCGAGTCACAAAGTACCGAGTCTCAGTCTGAAGCTACCGAGCAAGTATCTACCGAGCCCGAGCAATCTGAACCTGAAGATGAAGAAGATGACAATGTAACTCATTCAGGAAGCAAGGAACCTGTATTAGCCAAGTACGTCAGAAAGCATCATAAACCAGATCAGATTATTGGAAACAAAATAGATGGTACTATGACAAGAAGTAAACTAAAAGGTACATGTTTATTTGTTGATTTTGAACCTAAAAATGTCAAAGATGTATTAGAAAATGAAATTTGGATTGAGGCTATGAATGAAGAAATAGAGAAAATAGAGAAAAATAAGACATGGACTCTTGTACCTAGGCCTAAAGATAAAAATGTAATTGGGACAAAATGGGTATTCATAAATAAGTTGAATGAAGATGGTCAAGTATCAAGAAACAAAGCAAGATTGGTATGTAAAGGATATTCTCAAGAAGAAGGAATAGATTATGGAGAGACTTTTGCTCTTGTTGCAAGATTAGAAGGTGTGAGGACTTTACTTGCATATGCAGCACATAAAGGTTTTAAGGTATATCAGATGGATATCAAATCTATTTTTCTCAATGGTATTCTTGAGGAAGAAGTCTACATTGAGCAACCTGAAGGTTTTATTGATCCAGACAAAAGGGATATGGTCTACAAATTACACAAAGCATTTTATGGTCTGAAACAAGCTCCTAGAGCATGGTATGAAAGATTACATAACTATCTTACTCAGATTGATTTCAAAAGGGCTAATGACAACAACAATTTATACATCAAAGAAGGATTAGATAACAAAATTGTTTTGGCAGAAATATTTGTGGATGATACTGTGTTTACAGGAAATGATGATCAGTGCAAAGAATTTTCAGAGCTTATGAACAAAGAATTTGAAATGTCTATGTTTGGTTAGATAAAATTCTTTGTTGGACTTCAGATTCAGCAGAACAAAAATGGTATCTACATTACTCAGTCTAAATATATCAGGGAAATACTTAAGAAATTTGGTATGGAAGATTCAAAACTAGTTGGTACACCCATGTGTACTGGACTGAAGCTTACCAAAGATGATGATTCAAAAGAAGTAGATCAGACCTTATACAGATCAATGATTGGAAAATTACAGTATGTAGTGCACACAAGGCCTGATATTGCCTTAGCAGTTGGAATAGTGGCAAGATTCTCGGCTAAACCCAAAGAAAATCACATGATGGCAATCAAAAGAATCTTGAGGTATTTAAGGGGAATTGAAGATTATGGCTTGTGGTATAAATTTGGAGGCAATCTGGATTTAAAAGTGTTTACTGATGCTGATTGGGTAGGAAACATTGATGATAGAAAGAGTACAAGTGGTGGATTCTTTCTTGGCAAGAGGTTAGTATCTTGGACTAGTAAAAAGCAAAACTACACATCCCAATCCACAGCAGAAGTAGAATATGTTGCTGCAGCAGTAAACTAGTCTAATATTATATGGTTTAAACAGCTTTTGGAAGGCATGAAGGTTGAGATCAAAGAACCAGTTATGTTTTGTGATAATACAAGTGCAATAAATATTTCAAAGAATCCAGTAATGCATTCCAAAACCAAGCACATTGCAATTAAATATCATTTTGTTAGAGAATTGGTGCAAGACAAGGAAATCAGATTGGAATATATTCATACAAAAGAACAAATTGCAAATATCTTCACCAAGCCACTACCTAAGGATGCATTCTTGTATCTAAGAGGCAAGTTAGGGGTCACTCCCTTGTCTGAGGTTCACTAAATAAAGTTATAGTGATGCATCAACCAGAACATGTTGAAGATCAATTAGTTGATGCAGCATAGTCAGGGAATCATTGCATATGAATCAGTACATAAGGTACATTGATATTTACTGAAACTATGTAAGTTGTCTTTGGCATGTGTTGTCAAAGAGGGAGAGTTTGCTGTCATTTCAAGAAATTTCTAAGAAGAATAATTTGAGAAGTTAAGAGGGAGAGTTCTCAGTCAGAGAAAGAAGTTTGAAGATGATGGGAATCAGAATGAAGCTAAGGATATGTTTCTTACTCTTGGTTTCTCTGTGAAATTTCATTGTGCTATGACATGTTGTGTTGCCATCAATGCTAAAGAGGGAGATTGTTGGATACAATTGTCTGAAGGACATTGTTGGATTAGCTATGTGTTGTCTTTGATGTCACACAAATGTCATATCAATTATCACTCTCAGTATCTACCGAGTTCAGTCGGTTAGCTAAGCGGTTCTCAATATCTACCGAGCTCAGTCGGTCAGCCAGGCGGTTTTTAGTGTCTACCAAGTTCTCTCGGGTGTCTAAAGGAAACATGACAGGGTAACAGTGTTAATCGAGCCTCCTCGGTTATCGAAGGAAAATTAGTGGTTACCGAGTTCTCTCGGTCTCCAAAGGATGCTGCAGAATTCGCCATGGTTACCGAGTTCTCTCGATCATCGAAGGAAATCTTTTTAGGATTAATGTTTACCGAGCAAGGTCGACCCTTTCAAAGAATTTTGTTATTACAGTTTGCTTATCCCAACTGACTGTTATAATAATTATTAGTGCCGACTTGACAATCTAAATAATTATGAAATGGCATATATATATAGAAGGTCAAGTGGTGAATAAAAGAAATACAGCATGCATAAATCATTTTGAAGAAAGGTGTGTGCAAATTTTGAAGGATGGTCAGATATCCTTGAGGAGCAGCAAAGATTTAATTGATCAGTAAGGATCTAGTGAAACAGAATAGAGATCTATATTCAACAATTCAGTTGCAGGTCATTTCATTGTTACTCTCTAGCAATTGTAGCAGTGATATCAAAATCTCTTAACCGAGTTGGTTTAACAACTATTTTGTAAATACTCTAACAAGGTAATAGTTCTATTGAATTGTTTCAAGACCTCTTACAAGGCCACTCCTAGCAGGGTGATTAAATCCTCTAACAAGGTCACACCTAACAATGTGTTTTGTAACCTCTTACCGGGTTGGCTTCTAACCGGGCATCACTTCAGAAGAGTGAAAAATAGTAACTAGTTACATTGGTGGTTTTTTCCATATTGGGTTTCCACGGTAAATTTGGTGTCTCTTGTGTTCATGTTATTTTTCTTTATTCATGTAAATTAATTAGTGATGAATTCTTAAGAACAGTTTAATTATTACACACTTCAAGGATCAAGTTTTCAGCATTTCTCTGTATGTTTACCGAGTGGCACAGTAAATAATTTGTTAAGATATTTAAGGGATCAGTGGTAATATTTTTGTGGTTAACTGATTCACCCCCCCCCCCTCTCAGTTACTGCATCTATATTTCCAACAAAAGACACATGTCAAGTGTCTCACAAAGACCAAAGAGAGAAAGAGGGAGATACCTTTTCCTCATGAGGACTCTTTATACAAGTGTCCCATGAGTCACCTTTAACCATTAGAGGTGGCTTAAGAAGCCCCTTAGGAATAGGGATTGTCTCTTGACTTGGTTTAAGAGAGGACATATGGTCATGAGACCAAGTCCTATGAGGCCACATAGCCCTTAAGAATAGGACATGTGTAGGTGAGGATAATTACCAATAAATAATTAATAATAATTATTTATTTTAGCCAAAGTGATGTGTCAGGTGACTAGGTAGGTGAGGTGGACTAGGGGACTTAGTCATATTTAGGTGATTGTATATTTAATTAAATCACTTTAATAAGACTAATTAGAAGACTTAGGATAGAGGAATAGACTATAGTGAATTTACTAAATAAATTGAATAATCTATTTAATAAATAGAGGAAATAATTATTAATTAAATAATAAATATTTAATTAATTGATCAAGTCAATATCAATTAAATAATAAATATTTAATTAATGAATGAAGCCATTTTTAAGTGTATACAGGCATGCACACAAATGATGCCATACTTCAATTTAAGTCAATTTTAATCATCGAACTCATAAATATGTGTGTTGACATTAATCCATCACTAAGAAATATGAAACAACATGCATTACTCATTCCACAAATGTGTTTTCGGATCCTACAAGATCTACCTTTTAAAACTTTTCTACTCATACATGTTGATCTTTGGAGGCCTATGGTTAAAATGTGTATTCCTCATGTACTTGTTGATTTGGGGCCATTGGTAATTGATTAAGCACAATTATATGGATTCAAATGCATTAATGTCCATATTACACATGCTACAAGCTAATGTTTGTTCATTAACGAGAATCAAAATTTTAGTATACACCATTCTATTTCATTCTTGATTTTGTACATTAATTTAAGATGACCATTCATTGCAACGACTTAAGATTTTATTGTGTTTCTAGGAACATCTTCATACCTTCATGATATTACACTATAAAATTAAGTTGGGGGCATCCCATGAAGTTCACAAATCTTTAATTACTTTTTCATGTGTTCATGCTTCATTAGTTTTTTGGACCAAATATAGGTTTGCCTTCTTTTGTTAGTTAATACTTATCATTTGTCTATGCAATAATTCATTGTTTATCTATTTTTATCAAATAACTCTACCATTTATTTTCTACCAAATACATCACATATCTTTGTGGATTTATTAAATAAATGATATCAAATTACTATACTTAATCTAATTGGTCTTGAGAATGTGGTTACAAGTCTCTTATGTTGGTTATCTGATGCTCTCACAAAAATGCCAATTGATGATTGCTTATTTACTTAAGCCTCTAGAGATAAACTTTGTTGGTCTTATTGGGAGAAGCAAAGCATGATTCCTTTTTGTTTCTCTCTTGGAAATCAAAAGATGATTATTGGGACATATGATCAATATTCATGGCCACCAATTATCTTCAGTATCACCTTTGATGATAGAAAATACATGACTTGGTTTATGAGATCCATGAATATTGTAGTGTCATATCTCTGGATAATTATTCATCAGACACATCAAGAGATAACATGATGACATGGGGAGGATATACAAAGAACCTAAGTATGTTCTCATCATGAATTGATTTATCTATTGATCTAAAGTTATATGGATAAGTTGGAGGACTACATTGTTATTTCACTACATTGCCTTCTCTATCAGTAATTCTATCAACCAAGTGATTGGGTATGTTTTCAAAAGTTCTACAATCTACTTTTCAATATGGTGGCTCGAATTCACTATGATCTAGCATTTTTTTAATGGCACTAACACGAGGGGATATGATGGTCACTCTTCCTAAGTTATATTTTTCTATTGGTCCTCATTTCAAGTTCTACAAGTAACCAATTTTATCAGAAAATTTAATGGAATTATGTGATTTAGATGGTGTTATTTCTATAATATACATGAGATTTTTAATTTATTTGGTCATTATATGCAGTTATTCAAAGATAAAAAAGTAGAAAAAGGAAAAAATATTAAAAAGAAATAAAAGATCCAACAATGAAAACCTTTGGACGTTGTTGGCCAGTTAATATCTAAAAACCATTTTCCGGTGGATATTAATTGCAAAATAAATTCTTCGTGGTGAAAATTATTTTTATAGTGCCATTAGGTGATAAGTGAATGAAAACTGGCTTGCCAGCAGTCACTTGTCATGATCAAAATTGAAAAATGAGAACAAAAATGAGAAAAAAAAAATTGAAAAAATGAAAAAAATGAATAAAATAAAATAATTGATATTCTTGTTTCCTGCTAATCATTCTTTTTAGGAACAATTAATGGATTCTATGGTTATTTCATTGTTGGCACCTCCTGTCACTGACTTGTGTAGCCCTGTTCTAATCAAGTGTGGTCATCATAACTTTTCTCACCTATAATATGTGCTACATGTTCAGTTGAGGTGTTTTTGTGACACATATTGCAAGTTATTTGTTCTAGAATGCTCTCATCCAATGAACATGTCTCATGTGTTAGATAACTGAAAGGGGGGGGGGGGGGGGGTGAATCAATTAATTCCAATTATCCTATAGTCCCAAACACTTCCAAATGTATAAAATAATTCTTTCAAATCAATTAATCAGCTCGGTAAAAATTTAACTGTCTTTTTGTTCATTAGCCGAATACCAGTAAATTAACTAGTGTATATACCGATCAAACTAGTAATTGTAATGTATAAAGAAAAATAACAAATCATCACATCCATATGCATATGAAACTTTTATTTTTAACATGGAAACCCTATTAGGGGAAAAGCACCTAGGACCAATAACCCAAAAATAATTTCACTCTTCTGAAGTGAGCTCGATTAAGGGCCAACCCTGTTAAAGGTTACAATAACACACTGTAAGGTGTGACCTAGTAAGAGGATTTATCACTGACAGTTCTTCATGACCAAACATTCACTATGGGGTCAACATGAAAATAATCAACATTTATTGAATATCATAATGAAATATAAAAGACTGTTAAGTCCCACTCGGCTAAGAGATTTATCTGTAGCAATGGTTAGAATGCAATAGTAAATGATTTGATTAAAATACAACTTTATTTTGCATATTTTTAGATCTATTCTAAGCTCAAAATACCTCTGGCCAATATACTCAATTCAATTCCTTTGTATCCTCCAAGTATGTTCTTCTCATTTAATTCCTTTCTCTGACACTCGGTGTTATCTGTAGATTTTCTCGATTCTTCCTTAAACCTATTTGACCAACTTTGCATGAATGCAATCTTCTCACACACATTCCAAAATTAATTATGAATCTCTTATCTCATTTTATAGACATAATAAACTATTTTATTTCTAGCCATAGATTTTGCCTCTTAATCTTCATCTTTTATTTTTCTACTTTAACCTTCCTCAGAACTTGTGTATGTAACACGTTTCATTATCCATCATCTGATCATCCTTGAATTTTGTCAGTCATTTGATCATCATAAAAAATTTTATCTTTAATCTTAGAATCATCCATATTTGTCTAGCTCATCATCTTTAGTCGGCAGTCATATGTTTCATTTATTTCTTTCACTCGTTCAATATCATGATGTGTCGGTGATTTCTAAATCGGTTAACATTGTACTCAGTATACACTACACTTACTTAGTGTACACTATTTTCAACTCGGTGTATACTAAATTTTTCATTTACCAACCACATAAACTTGTTCATTCTTGATCTTCAATCCATAATAGAATTATGTAATATAATCAAATCACTAACATAATGTCATAGACTCATCAATAAGTTACCCAATGAATACCATATTCATATCTTTCTCATACATCTCATCTTCATGTAGATATCTCATTCCTTCACCACTATTTCCTTCTTCAAATGTTTGTAACTATCATGATAAGTATAGTCAAAACTAGTTGACATCAATGACAATATATTATAACTGATTTAATGTGTCACATATACCTTAGTAGTTCAGTGATCATCAATCATTGTCTTTTCAAGTATCTAATCAGTTGTCAAACTCTCTGTTAAGATATTCAATCAGTTTTAGTCTATCAATCTCTCCCTTTTCTATTGATGGAAACATAATATGAAATATGCCATAGAATACCAAACATTTATTCTACAACTTTGTCAATATGTTGTGAATCGGTAAGCTCTCCCTAGCTTATGCATTTAATATGTTTAATCACTAGACAACATCAATACTCTCCCTTTCAGTTAGCTTCAGTCTAACTGATATCTCTCTTTCATTCAATGCAATCATCTCTCTCTGTAGATAGATATTTCATTGAATCATTCTCTCCCTTAAGATCTTTTCTGAATATTTCATTTAATTTCTCTCCCTTTGACAACAATGTTGATAGATACTCACCTAGCTTGCTTGCACTTGCTTGATTAGGACTCCCTGAATTCCTAATCCTTCCAAGATCCTAACTCTAACTCTTAGGATTCTCCAATTCCTCTATAATCTATTGAAGGACTTCCTTTATGTCTCCCCTCAAGGTGACAAACTCTAGTGCTTCACTAGGGTATCTATCTTCATTTAGTAAACATTTTCCTAACTCCTTTGGCTTCCTTCCAATCGCTCTTCACTGTCATTTGTTATGGATTTTTGTTTTGAGGGGGTTCAATGGCTTTTGAACATCATTTAAAATTCCCTCTTGATCCCTTTAGCTTGGCATATCAAGGCCTTGCTTAACGATCTCAAGCTTTTGCTTCAAATGGCCTATTAGGCCTATTAGCCCTCAATTAGGTCTGCCTGATCAGTTTTTGGCTATTCTTGGGAAATGTCTCTAAACAACCCAATGAAAAAATATAGGTTTAAAACACCCTTTTCAAATCTATTTGAGATTTTACTAGGTCTCCCATCTCCAAACTAGTTGTACATGTCCTTCCTATATTCAAGGGCTTTTAGGGCTAATAGGTCTCTATTAACTATTCATGGTTTCTTGGCTTCAAAATGCCTTCATTTGGGTTGATCAAGCTGTAATAATTTTCAAGGGTCTCTATATTGGTCCAAAGACTCCTTCCAACCTCTTAGGTTTAACTCCTCAATCGATCCCCTGCAATCAAACACCCTGATTCATATGCAAGATCCTAGTCGAGCTTCACTGGACTCGCCTAGGGCTTGCTTGCAAAATTAGCTTCTAGCACTTCCAGGATTCCTCCTAGAATATTTAGACTATAAAAAGGCTCCCCTAACATGTCCCAAATCCTCGTGATGATTTAATGATAGGGTTTCATGTGGGATCCATTTTTGCACAACATAGTCCTAGACAGGCCAGTAACTGGTAGAACCACAAAAGATTTACAAAGAAAAATGAAACTAAACACAAGAAAATTCTATTATATAAAAAGAAAAGGTAAATAGTCACTGTTACGACAATCCACCTCAAAATGTGGATTCAATCCATTACACACACTATTGTTAAAGTTTTCTCTGACTGTGCACACAAAACAAAATAAAATATGAATCAAAACAACTCAAAAACTTGTAAAATCCTTATAACCTCAGGATTTGGGATATTTAGGGCTTATATATCCTCTCCTTACATGGTCAATTGGTTAAGACACTGACCATTCCCTACTAGATCTTTCTTGTCTTTGTTAGGATAATGTTGTCATGCAACTTTGCAAAGTTGCAAATGTTGTCATGCAACTTTTGCAATGTCATGACAACATTTTGACAACTTTTGTCATTTTGACTTCCAGTAGGTCTAATGAACTCTAATCTTCATTAAATTATGGATTAACATTATAGAATCCATTTTATGCTTATTTAAACTCTTTCCTAACCTATTTAGGTATTTTTTCCCAAATTCCAATGCCAATCCTAAAAAGAGATCTAAAGAAAAAACAACTACTCTAAGACCAAACATATTTCTAGATTAGACTAAGTCTAATATAAACCTCATAGATACACCCTCTAGTTCCAAATAGATTCTTAAAACTACCTCTAACTTGGCTAGGGTTAGTACAAGCCAAAATTGGGTAGGACCTTGAGCTAAGTCCTAGGTGCTCCTACACCATTCTTCCAAACAAAAACAACTTAAGTCACCATTGAAGTGACCAAGTTAGGATCAATTCCTAGCTTATGAAACTCTGTCTCCTTGACCTAGGTAGTATCTACATCTTCTTTCCCTTTCCATTTGATCAAATGCTCCCAATAGGTCTTATGTTAGGTCTTTTTTCTAACTCTTGAACACAATATATTCTCAACCCTGGGCTTTGCTGTGGATGGAAATTGAAGTTATTCTACTTCACTAATCACCTCTATGAGACTTTGATCTACATTAGGAACTGGACCCTTACAGAGTACTAGGTCTTCTTCATTGAAAATAGGAGACAGTACTATGTTTTCAAGGAGCTCTACTTTATAGGCATTATTACCATACTTAGCCATAATAACACAAGATCCCAACCTTCTCATTTGCAACTTGTTGGGTAATCCCTTTTGTAACCTTTATTTTTTCAAGTGCACCATCACAAGATCTCCTACTTTGAATTGAAGATCTCTCTTCTTCTCATCAACTTTATGCTTGATTTTGGAAGTATTCTCTATCAGTGACTTCTTGATTGAATCCTGGACCTCTTTCATTGAAAGGGAAAGTCTTATGCATACCCACTCCTTGAAGATCCTTCACCCAACTCTCTAAGCTAAAGAACACCTCTTGGATGTATTCCATAGAATACTTCAAAAGGGCTTCTGTCAGTGGTCTGGTTGACTATGTCATTGTAAGCATATTCAGCTTGTGTTAAGATTTGGTCCCAAGTCTGACCATATTCTTTAGAGAGGAACCTTAGAAGGTTACCTATGCTCCTATTAACTACCTCAGTTTGATGATCAGTTTGAGGATGGTATGTAGACCCAAAGGATAGATTTGTACAAAGCTTGTGCCATAGTGTTTGTTAATGCTCAAATATGTAGATTATCAAATACTCATAAACTCATATAATCCCAATAGACATAATCTAGCAAAATGCAAGCACTAAGGTATTAAGGTTTGAAAACCTTCTACACTTCGAGTATGTATACTTAGGCGGGTATACCTATATCAATTCACTATTTGAAATGAGCCGTAAATTGAGAATTAGCTCCTTCACTTTTATATTGTCCTTCTCAGAATTGACTCAATAAGACATTGCAACTCTTAGTATGGCCCAAACAATCCTGATACACAACACTATGATAGAAATTATGAAAGCAACAATATTGAATAGTGGCTTAAGGATATTCATCCTTCTTCTTTTTGGGAGTTAAACTCAAGGAAGGTTAACCTCATTTAGTGCTTCTATAAAGCAATACAATATACATCCATGAATTTATCATAGAATGATTCAGATAAGGATTATGCAAATAAAGTAAAATGAATCAAATGTTTATATCTTCAAGTGGTAACATGTGCAAATGTATCTCAAACCAGTGCCTTATTCTACTTGGGCATCAGAGTCAAACCCTATCTCCACAAAAATCTACCAAGACAAATATACTAGAACCCAAATGACATGCCTGACATCCCATTCTTTTAATTCCTATCACTGTCATCAAATTCATATATGGACAATTAATTCCCAGAGACCTCCCTTAAGATTTTACTCTTCCCTTGAAAGAAACTTAAGTTTAACCCCTATATTCACCTTGTGAACAATGCATTGAAAAAGCCTTACAATTTGAATGCATAAAAAAATTGAAGCATCCATACACAAAGACAATAAGTAGTAGTAACAGAGTTTTGATATGATTTTTATTAATATCAAAATGTGTCAATACATTATTCTGTTGACTTCAACAAAAATAATGTTCTATATTTCAGAACTTCTTTACAGAATGTATCAACCACCCTCAAATGAGGAAAAAACTTGCTATATATAATCTCAGCCATCTTGGAATCCTCGAAAGGATGCAACAAGTTTGGGATGGCTAGAAAAGATCTTACACTAGAGACATGATTACAAACTGACAAAATTTGATTGTAACAACAGATTACAAATATCTATTTCTCAACAATTTTGTAGGTGGCACCTCTGTCTAAGGATATTTCATAGCAGTTGCTAAATTTGTGTTAGCTTGTGGTGACTAATCAGGAAAGTACTGTACACTTTTCCTCCCGACCTCGCCGAGGTTCGAGGCCGGGCCGGGCCCCGAGCGGGGGTTTGGGGGCGGCAGCCCCCAAGAGCAGGGGTTCGAGGGCGCAGCCCCCGAGGAAATTTTTTTTGAGGCTGACTACTTTTTTTGATTTTTTGGGCCGACTGCTTATAACTCATTCTAACCCTAAAGTGGGAAAATATTGTATAATATGGCTTAGGGTTAGGGATTTTCATTATGTATGATTTTAGTACTTGCGGCAGAATTGGGCTGTAAGGGATTACAGATTGTAATCAAGTTGTAATCACTGGATAATAATAATATTGGACTCGCTGTTGGTGGACGTAGCCCAGGGATTGGGTGAACCACGTTAAATCTGTGTGTCTTGTGTTCTATTTTGTGTGGTTTATTATTTTCTGATATTAGTTATATTTGCACATAATTGTTATTTCTGCCTTGTTAATCCTAACAAGTGGTATCAGAGCGAGGTTATTTCATTCATTTTTTCATCTATTCTCTGAAGCAGGTCTCACGAGTTAGTGGGAGAGTCTCTCGGTTAAGTGGGAGAAATGGAAAACGAGGGTAGGCTGAAGGTCGATAAGTTTAATGGGCAGAACTTTCAGTTATGGAAGATGCAAATGGAGGATTATCTCTATCAGAAGGATCTATGGCGGCCACTAGAGGGAGTAGCCAAGAAAGAGCAATCAATGTCTCAGGAGGATTGGGATATTTTGGATAGGAAGGCACTGGGGAGTATTCATCTATGCCTGGCACAATCGGTGGCATTCAATATTACTGAAGCAAAGACAGCTAAAGATCTGATGGAAACCCTAGCGAAGTTGAATGAAAAGCCTTTAGCTTCAAACAAGGTATTTCTTATGAAGCGTTTATTTAATATGAAAATGGTAGAAGGTGGATCAGTTACTGATCATTTGAATGAGTTTAATACAGTTACAAGTCAATTAACCTCAGTTAAAATTACTTTTGATGAAGAGGTTAGGGCTCTCTTGATTTTGTGTTCTTTTCCAGAAAGCTAGAATGGCTTGGTAATGGCTGTTAGTAATTCTGTTTCTAGTTCTAATACCCTAAAGTATGATGATGTTATTGGTGTTATATTGAGTGAGGAATTTCATAGGAAAAGCTTAGGGGCATCCACATCGGGTAGTGTATTGAACACAGAAAGCAGAGGCAGAATAAGAGATAGAGGAAACAACTCTGGAAATCGTGGGAAATCAAGAGGAAAATCAAAGGGAAAGAGGTCCGAATCTAAAGGGCCAAATGATTGCTGGTACTGTGGAAAACTAGGTCATAAGAAGAAAGATTGTTGGTCTCGGAAGAAAGATCAAGGAGACAAAAATAATGGAAACAAGGAGGCAAATGTGGTAAGTAACAAATCCGAGGAGGATGCTTTTCTCTTGTCCTTAGAAAGTATTGATGATTCATGGGTTTTAGATTCTGGGGCTTCATTTCATGCTACACCCCATAGAAGTTATTTTGTTGATTATGTCCAAGGGGATTTTGGGCTAGTTTATTTGGGAGATAATGAACCCTGTCAGATTGTTGGAAAGGGAAAAATTAAGATTAAGTTGCAGAATGGGAATCATTGGCTACTACAAGAGGTAAGACATGTTCCAAGGCTGAGTAGGAATTTAATTTCAGCAGGGCAACTGGGTGATGAGGGTTGCACAGTTACTTTTAATGATAAAAATTGGAAGGTTTCAAAAGGTTCCTTAGTAGTAGCAAAAGGTGTGAAAGTAGGCAACTTATATCTTTGTACAGGTCATACTGTTCCTTCTACTTTAATTGTTTCAGAAGATAATGAATGTTCAGGAACAGTGGCTGCAGTTGAGCAGGAAGAACATCAAACTATTGCTGTAGATTCTGACACAACACTGTGGCACAATAGACTTGGGCACATGAGTGAAAAAGGTATGAAATTACTTCATTCAAAGAAAGTTTTACCTGGTCTAAAATGTGTCAATATGGATTTCTATGAAAGTTGTGTTTATGGAAAACAAAAGAGAGTTAGTTTTGTGAAGAGTGGGAAGGAAAAGAAAAATGAGAGATTAGAGCTTGTGCATATAGATGTATGGGGACCAGCTCAGGTATCTTCCCTTGGTGGCTCTCTGTATTATGTTACATTTATAGATGATGCAACAAGAAAAGTATGGATTTATTTCCTTAGACAGAAATCTGATGTATTTCAAACTTTTAAGAAATGGAAATGCTTGGTTGAGAATGAGACTGGTAAAAAGTTAAAATGTCTCAGATCTGATAATGGTGGTGAGTATTGCAGCACAGAATCTGAAGAATATTGTTCCTCTAATGGTATTCGTAGGTAGAAAACTGTACCAAGGACTCCACAAGAAAATGGAGTGGCTGAACGCATGAACAGGACAATAATGGAGCGTGCAAGGAGTATGAGGTTGCATGCTAGGCTGCCCAAAAATATGTGGGTAGAGGTAGTGAACACCGCTGTTTATTTAATCAATAGAGGCCCCTCTACTCCTTTGGACTGTGGTATTCCAGAGGAAACATGGAGTGGTAAGAAGGTGAGTTATTCTTTTCTCAAAACCTTTGGTTGTGAAGCTTTTGCACTTATAGACTCTGAAAATAGAACCAAGCTGGAAGCTAAGTCAAAGAAATGTGTATTTGTTGGGTATGGCATTGATGAATTTGGTTATAGGCTTTGGGATTTTGAAAATCATAAAATTGTAAGAAGCAGGGATGTCATATTCAATGAGAAAGTATTGTACAAAGATCTGTTGCTGCAGCATGAGAAGAAAGAAAATGACTATGTAGTACTGGATGATACTCCACAAGTTCATGTTCCAGTAGTTCCTTATGCTCCGCAACAACAGCAACAACAAATACCACACACCCCAGTGAGTGTTAGACGGTCAACAAGGCTAAGTAGACCTCCAGAAAGATTTTCTCCATCTTTGTATTCTATTCTGTTAACAGATGCTGGTGAACCTGAATGTTATAATGAAGCTGTGCAGGTGGATACAAAGCTTCAGTGGGAGTCTGCAATGACAGATAAAATGGACTCTTTGCTGAAAAATCAGACATGGGATTTATGTAAGTTACCTGCAGGTAAAAGGGCTTTACAGAATAAATGGGTTTATAAGATAAAAGAAGAGGATGGAGGTATGAAAAGATTTAAAGCCAGATTAGTCATAAAAGGATTTGCACAGAAATATGGTATTGATTTTGATGAGATATTTTCTCCAGTTGTTAAAATGACTTCTATTCGTACTGTTTTAAGTATTGTGGCTACTGAAGATTTGCATTTAGAGCAGCTTGACGTTAAAATAGCCTTTCTTTATGGTGATTTGGATGAAGAAATATATATGGTTCAGCCACAAGGATTTGAGGTCAAGGGTAAGGAGAATTTGGTGTGCAGATTGCAGAAAAGTTTATATGGCTTGAAGCAAGCACCTCGGCAATGGTATATTAAATTTGACACTTTTATGAATAGGCATGGATATAGTCGGTGTCATTCTGACCATTGTGTTTATTTTAAGAGGTTGGATGATGACAACTACATTATTTTATGTTTATATGTTGATGATATGCTTGTAGCTGGGTCTAACATGGATCACATTAAGGGGTTGAAACAACAGTTAGCAAAATCTTTTGCTATGAAGGATTTGGGGGCAGCAAAACAAATCCTTGGTATGAAAATTTGTAGAGATAGGAAAAATAAGAAATTGTCTCTATCTCAGGCTGATTATATTGAGAAGGTGTTGCAACGTTTCTCTATGGAAAATGCCAAAGCTGTCAGCACACCTTTTCCTGGTCATTTGAAATTGACTAAGGATATGTGTCCCAAGACACTAGAAGAAGAGACTAAAATGTCTAAGGTACCTTATGCTTCAGCTGTAGGGAGCTTAATGTATGCTATGGTATGTACTAGGCCAGATATTGCACACGCAGTGGGAGTCATTAGCCGTTATATGAGTAACCCTGGTATTGAGCATTGGAATGCAGTCAAATGGATTCTCAGATATTTGAGAGGTACATCCAGTAAGTGTTTACACTTTGGGGGTCATACTACTACTGTACAAGGCTATGTTGACTCAGATTTGGTAGGAGATATAGATAGCAGGCGGAGTACTACAGGTTATATATTTACTGTTGGTGGGACAGCAGTGAGTTGGATTTCTCGACTACAAAAGGTGGTTGCTTTATCCACTACAGAGGCAGAGTATGTTGCTGCTACAGAGGCAGCCAAGGAGATGATATGGCTTCAATTCTTCATGGAAGAATTGGGACATCCACAAAAGGATAATTTTATACATACAGATAGCCAAAGTGCCATTCATCTTGCAAAGAATTCTGCTTTGCACTCAAAGACAAAACACATACAGTTGCGGTACCATTTCATTCGATCAATTTTGGATGATGGACAGTTAAGGCTGGAAAAGATTCATACTGATGATAATCCAGCAGATATGTTTACAAAGGTAGTAACAAGGGAGAAGTTGAACTCATGTTCAGCTTCAGTTGGTCTTCTAGACTGAACAAAATAAAGGAACAACTGAGTCCAAGGTGGTTCAATTCAGTGGGGGCCTCATGTGGGTAGCGGTATTGCTATAGGATCAGTCTCCAAGTGGGAGGTTTTTTAGTATAGTGCGGATACTGATCAGTCACCAAGTGGGAGATTATTAGCTTGTGGTGACTAATCAGGAAAGTACTATCCAGGAAAGTACTGTACACTTTTCCTCCCGACCTCGCCGGGGTTCGGGGCCGGGCCGGGCCCCGAGTGGGGGTTTGGGGGCGGCAGCCCCCAAGAGCAGGGGTTCGGGGGTGTAGCCCTCGAGGAAAATTTTTTTGAGGCCGACTACTTTTTCAGTTTTTTGGGCCGACTGCTTATAACTCATTCTAACCCTAAAGCGGGAAAATATTGTATAATATGGCTTAGGGTTAGGGATTTTTATTATGTATGATTTTAGTACTTGCGGCAGAATTGGGCTGTAAGGGATTACGGATTGTAATCAGGTTGTAATCACTGGATAATAATAATATTGGACTCACTGTTGGTGGACGTAGCCCAAGGATTGGGTGAACCACGTTAAATCTGTGTGTCTTGTGTTCTATTTTGTGTGGTTTATTATTTTCTGATATTAGTTATATTTGCACATAATTGTTATTTCTGCCTTGTTAATCCTAACAATTTGTTGCATGAATGATGACCGCCATCTGGCTAACTTACATCACCCTCTATTTGAACCTGCTCTCCCTCAAATTCTGGATTAGGTGCCATGTGTATTCTATTCTTCTTCCTCTTCTATAAGCTGGACAACTGGCCTCTTCTTCTTCTTTATTGCCAACTTCTCCAAAGCTACCACATCATCATCAAATGGCCAGTTGTAAGTCTACAATTCTGGTAGTAATCTGATTTCCTTATCCCACATGGAGTTAGTTATATTCTTTGCCTCAGCTACAAACCTTACACAATCATTTTCAATTCGGAACAATCTATCAATTATGTTGTTACACCTCTCCAAATCCAAAGTATTGTTACCACTAAGGAAAGCATCTTGTGTAATTGTTAGCTAATCCATTAACAATTTCCATTCTTCCAACTTAATCACATTTCCATTGTCATCACATATTGGAGGTAAATACCTGCTATAATGTTTATCAAACATAGACAACTTAGCCTTTACCTGGTTAGACTTACCCTTAAAAAACTTTGAAACAACACTAACTAAGCCAATCTTCTCAAAAACTTCAGTCACCACCCTAGGGATCTCAGGCTTATGCTCTTGTAGGCTATCAAGTTTATCAAATAATAAGCTCCTCCCAAACCAAATGCTATGAAGTGGCTCTAGAGTAGCCAATGATTCATTCACCTTTCCATTGGCCTGGTGCAATTGACTAACTAATTGGTAAATTATTTCCATCCTTTCTATTATTTTATCCCCCCTGTATTGCACAATCTTTGACATAGTGTCCAAAGATGCCTCTATACTTATCTTTTCCAAGTCCTCAGTAGGTCTCTCAGGTGCTTCCTCATTAATCTGAACAGGGATCTCAATCTGCAAAGGGGGGGAAATAACTACCTTTGAAGCCTCTTCAAGCTTAACTTTTACTTTTGCCAACTCATCCTCTAATTATTTGATCTTCATCATTTTCAAGTCTCTATCCTTGGCCACCAGGTTTGCGCTTTCAAACAATTTTGAATACCTCTTAGACAATTGAACTGTATTTGCTTCATTCAGGTTAGCCCAATGAGTTACTGCCTTGGAAACTTCAAGGTTAGTTGTATTTTGCACAGTCCATATGATCTTATTCCCTTCCATCTTATCCTCTATACTTAATAGAGATGGCTTTTGGGTCCTAGGGGCCATAGACCACATTGCAACAGCTTGAGATTTAGGGTCATAGCCACTTCCTCTTATCATGTCACCAATGTGAACCTCATATGATAGGCTACCCTCTGGTTGCTTCCTTATTTGATCTATGATGAATGCAGAAGTCAGATCCCATCCTGGATTTAATAGCATTCCACTTGACTTAACCATTTGTCTAGCTTCATCTACAGTTATAGGATCCAGGCTAGGATAATAAGAAACCAAAGCTCTCAATGTTTCTTCACTTGGCTCCACACCTTTAGGAAGAGCTTTCCTCACCTCTTGTTGCTTGTTCCAAATAAGAAAACTCTTGAATTCATTAGTTTTAATAAATTGGTCATCACTCAAAAATTCCTCCTGATAAACCTCTCTGAGATCCTTTTCTAACCACAGGGATTGTTCCTCATCTATTTCATCAGTGGCCACCTTCTTGCCTGCTCTTATTGTTTTTCTCAATTGGTGATGGTAAGCCCTATCAACTGGCACTAGAGCAGATGCTCTGTCAATTACTCTCTTTTGTTTTCCTTGCCTTGAAGGCTCTCCTTCCTCAAGCCTCTATTTCTTCAAGGGTGGCTCTCGAGGATTCTCTGTTTCTGGTTGATCTTGAGTAAGATCAACAACTGGTGGCTCCTCAACTTGTGGAGGACTATTCCCTTCTAGGGACTCATCAGAAGACTCCTCTTGAATAGAAGATGAATAATCCCTTTTCTTTGGCTACTTTTGGTTAATCAATTTCTCTAACTGATTTGATAGTGTCATGCATCTCTATCATCTTGTCAATTCTTTTCAAGTAAGGAAGGTCAGGGAAAAAGCCATCAAAAGGAATTTGAGCTGCCTTCAGCTGTTTTGATAGATCTATAAAATCAAAGTACCTATTCCATCTCCTTTTAACCTCATCATTCTCTATAATGTTTCTGATTATATCTTCCTCATCTCAACCTTCATGTTCCTTAATCACACCAATGTTTGGAATATAGACCATCCTGGCAGTTTTGATAAAGTCCTCAGGATCTACATGTCTACAAGCACCAGCAACCATTTTGAATTGATTTAACCATGCATTGATTTGATGAAATGCCCTCTTTCCTACTAGGAAATCACCTATCTTGAATTTCCTAGGTGTGAATGTACCCTTCTTGTGAGGGGCTAGAAGTTCTCTATCTGTGCACATCAATTGCTAAACAAATTCCAAATAGGCAAATCTTGGAGGCACAAATTTCAGTAACAGATGTGGGGGTTGGGGGAAACCGTAGACTCTCAAAATTGTAGAATTTTCCACCAAGTAAAAATCACCCGAATTATGGTCTCCCTCCCACTTGTCCACAAACTGCAATGGTCTTAGGAGCCTAAGGACCCTTGGGGATATCCTTGTGACATTGATGCCTAACATCCTTATAATTGGAAAGACAATGAAATTTTGAAAAACACAAAAATCCCCTTCATTGGAAGTAGAATTCCATAAGCTCACCCATAATTGTACTGGATTATACTGGCCTTCGAAGTTAAACCTTGGTTTTAGCATGTTCCAATCAAAGCTATTGATGTTGAAGAACAAAATTAAGTGCATTAACAATGAATAATGCATGAACTTAATTGGACTCTTACCTTCTTTGACAAAAATCAAACCCTCATCCATTCTATTAATTATATACTGAATGTAATCATAGTCAGTATTTACCAAGGAATTTTGGATGTCTAAGATTATCATCAACAAATCAGCTAGCAAGAACTCTGCATCCCCATCAATTCCCAAAACCCTACACAACCCATAACAAGTCTACCTCATATAATGTTGGAGGGATTTAAATTGGTAAGGGGCATTCATGTGAGTAGGGAGGGGAGCTATATATTTATCCTATTTTGGGATGTGCTTCATCATTTGGTCCTTTATTGTCCCTATGTTATTCTTGTACCTCTCTCTTTCTTTTCTCAGGTCAATTTCGGTGGAGGAAGACGTATAGAAATTAAAGGCTTTCATGAATGAACCCTATCAAGAGTAACCAAAGGTGACTAGTCCTCTTTTCTAATTGTTTTGGAAATAGGGTCATAATGCCTAGCTAGTGCAACAATTAAATCCACATCTAAGAAAACATCAAGAACAACTAATTTCCCCAGACCCAAAACCCAACCATTACACACAAGAACATGCCTATCTCTATTTCCATAAAAGAAGTTGAAAATAGTATAACCTATGCTATTTGGTATGATAGGGTCTCTGCAAACCCCTAGAACATCTTCAAAAACATCATCGGGAGCTCTTTTGTTTTGACTAGATCCTGACAACAATTTCATGAATTTGTCTGAATAATTCAGTTTGCTCTTATCTTCACCACTTTTAGACTTGGCTTCACTGCTGGAAGATGTTGTGCTCCTCTCAAGTTGACTCATCTTTGCTACAGAATTACCTTCAATCTCTACAAACTGGATTTACTTGGTGCTCAAAAATTGCTTCAGAAAGACACAATTCTCTTCGACTAATTTTGGACACAGGAAACAATGAGCTTAGCTTATGTATCGATGCAGATCAAGTGTGTACAGCTACCATAATCATTGCAAATGAATCCTTAAATGCTCCCACATTCAATTCCACATATCACCAATTTTCAAATCATAGCTAACCGATGCAAAGATGTTGATAGATAGATTTAAAAACTTGAAAACAAGGCAAAAAAGGCAATGATTACTACTTTGTACTTTAACATCCTATTTGCATCATGAAATCCTTCTTTTACAACTGATTGTATGGCTTATTGGTTTACTCTCTAGCTTGACAATGTACTTTATTCCATGTAGCAACGGTCTTTTTGTTTTCCTTTATTACTTTTTCCAACTGATCCCATTCAGCAAATCAGTGATTGCAGGCTTCGCGTGATCGCTTAATACAATGTTAACCCTAGCTCATATTCAGAGAACTGGTGCCCAAAGCCTTTACGGGTTCTCACAATGCAATTCTTAACTCTTCATCCACTTAGCGAATCAGCGAACAAAGTGATCACCTTCGAGCACTTGACTACAGTTATCATTTGGAGAACTAGCGAATAAGGTCATCTCCCATTCTCTTAATGTCCCGACTAACTGTCAACTTTCTTGGAGATTTAGCAAACAAAGGGTTCATGCATTTTTTTAATGAAACACTTAACCACTTGATTATTTAGAGAACTGGTGAAGACTTTACTCTCTGAATCATTGAATCTTTCCTTAACCGTCACCTTCATTTTGAGATTTTGAATTAACTGTTGATCTTGACAATGATCCATGGCTATCGCCAATTCACTGAAACATATGGTCTTTAGTTTTGATTATGAGACTCAGTGAACAAAGGGTTCACTAAATCTCCCAATACTTCAAACATATTTCATTACATGATTAAGCGACTGAAGACTTAATACTTTGCTAATCCTTTGATTCGCCCATTCGCTTAATACTTCTAGCCTTTACCTTTCTTTTAAGAGAACTTGCAACCACATGATTCGCTGAATTGCCAGATCATTTAGCATTTCACTAAATTATTTCAAGAATAAGCGAACACAAAAACCTTACCTCTGCCAAACTCATTACATCAAATTGTCAAAACCGCCAGACTTAGAGGATAATAATACAAGTACTTAGTCACTCATTCGCCAAGTCAAACATGTAGGACCTAGAAGATACTTGAGATTAAAATATAACCATTGATCTTGACACTGATCCATGGTATTCACCAGGTCACCAGTTGATATAACCCTTAACCACTTGATTCAGAGAATGAGCGATAACCGTTGTCACTAGGTCACTGATTGTTAACACAAAACTGCCAAGGAATAAGGGAATAAGAGATAATGCTTTCACCAAGTCACGCAAAGTTTTTTGATAACCACCAAATACTTGGAGACTCCACGACTGAGGATAGCACCTAACAAGGTTCCAACCTATTCGTTGATTCGTTGAAAACTATATGAGACATGCAATGACACTTTCCGATTCAGCGAACACTTGAGACAAATAAGCACGTGCACGGCTAACCACTTAAGTGGGCAAAAAGGTAACAATGAATTAAAATAATTTCAGGGCTAACTTGAGGATTTTGACATGAATTTGAAATTCTTTAAGGAGAAAACCTAGGGTAAGGGTTTTTTCGAGCTTGGTCATGACAATTTTTTATGAATTTTACAAACCCTAGACCAGGCAAAGCACTTAGAAGGAGACTAAAACAAAAATTGGATAAAAACCTAAGAAAATTAAGAATATATCCAACAGTGGCGCTATCTGAGGATGCTTGATTGCAAGATCATAGCAAGAACTTATGAATCTTTGGGAGGTAGACCATCAAACCCTAACCTAAAATAGGAAACAAACACACAACAGAAGCAAACACACCTATACATACATACAAATCTATTGTGCATTAAAAAAGAATTAACTGAAAAAGAATTTTAGGAACTATCCATGCATTGGCAATTCCCGCTCTTCACCACCCAAATTTTGCAAAAATATGAGTCCTTAACATGGGTTTGATGGACAATATAAGGTCCCATCCACAAAGACTCAAATTTTTTGTGTTTCCCTTTATCTTCGGCCCTGGCATTCCATTGGAACACCATATCACCAGGTTGGAATTTTCTCATAGTTGCTCTCTTATCAAAAAGATATTTCATTTTTTGTTGTAGCTTCACATTTTCTCTTTGTCCTTCCCTCCTAATCTCATCCAATTCAATCAGCTGAACCATTCTATCCTGCAGTGGATCACTGATTTCCACATCCTCTTCTTGCATAAACTTATAGATTGGAAGGAAATTATTAACTGGCAATCTTGATTTTGCACCATATACCATCTCAAAAGGGGACTTACCCGTAGCTCTCTTCTTAGAAATTCTATCAGCCCATAGTGCTAACTTTAATTTCACATGCCAACTTCTCTTATTCTTTTCCAGGGTTTTCTTCAAGATTTGCAAAATACTCTTATTGCTAGATTCGGCCTGTCCATTGGCCTATGGATGATAAGGAGATGAGTAAGACAACACTATGCCCATTTCTGAGCAGAAATCAATAATCTCCTGTGACCTGAAACTCATGGCATTATCTACAACCAATTTAACAGGGACACCAAATCTAGTGATTATATTATTCATCAAGAATTCAACTACAAGAGCACTGGTTTCCCTTTTGGTTGGAATGGCTTCAATCCACTTGGTGAAATAATCAGTAGCCACCAAAATGTGACTATGTCCCCTGCTGGATGTTTCAAAAAATTCTCCAATAAAATCCATACCCCACATTGCAAAAGGAGCTTCTGCAACAACATGGTTCAATAATAATGCACCTAAGAATTTTAGTTTCTTGGAGAACCTTTGGCAAGGCTCACACTTTCTAACATAAGAATGAGTGTCTTTGAACAATACAGGCCAATAGCATCCTACCCTTAAGATTTTATGAGCTGTTGACTGAGTAGAATGATGTCCTCCACAAATTCCAGAGTGCATTTCCTTCAACACCTTCTCTGATTGGTGCTTATCCAGACAAAAGAGTAGAATGCCATCATTATCTTTCCAATACAAATCACCCTGGATTAACACATACTTTTGAGCCTGCAACCTCAGACTCCTCCTTTGATTATCATTCAGCTCTTGTGGAGACTTAGCATATCTGATAAAATAAACAATATCTTTGTACCAAGGTTGTGTTTCAATACTAGTGATCATATCACTATTAGCAGTAACATTATTTACCTAGACAAGGTCCATATTTTCTTCAATCATTAACTTAGCAAGTCCCAATCCTCTTACCAATTTGGTAATGTGAATTTCAAGGTCAAACTCTTGAATCCTATTTATCCATTTACATCTCTTTCCTATGACTTCACTCTGTACTAGAATATCCTTTACTGTAGCATGAGGTACATAAGCACTAACCTTTGCACAAACTAGATATGGTCTAAAAGCTTTGACTGCCTTTACAAGGGCATAGGCTTTCTTTTCCATTAGTTCATAATTTAATTCAGTAGATTGTAATGACTTGCTGAAAAAGGCTATAGGATGTTCATATCCTTCTCGATCCTTTTGTAAAAGGATAGCTGCAATAGTATGAAAAGATGCAAAAGAAAATAGAGAAAATGGTTTTAAGTAATCAGGTGACACCAAAATTGGGGCCTCTTGAATTTCTTGTTTGATTCTCTCAAAAGCTTGTTGAGCTTCAAGGTTCCAATCAAATTTCACTTCCTTCTTTAGGAACTTTACTATGGGTTTGACCAATTCTGCAAAGTTAGCAATAAATCTCCTTACAAAATTAATCTATCCCAAGAATGACTGCACACCCTTTATGTTCTTTGGTGGAGGGACCTTTTTAATTGCTTCTACTCTTTCAGGATCAATCCTGACTCCTTCTTTTGACACTATGTGTCCAAGTAACTTCCCTTCTGTCACAGCAAATTGACACTTTCTGGGATTTAGGGACACACCAAATTCTAAGGCCTTAAGAATAACCTTTTCCAAATGGGAACAATGATCATCAGCTTTCTTGGAATAAGCAGTGAGATCATCCTGATAAACAACCATTAAAACATTGATCAACTCCTCAAATGTAACATCCATTGCTCTCTAAAAAGTTTCTCCAGCATTTTTTAGACCAAAGGGCATGCGAACATATACATATGTTCCCCATGGGGTTGTAAAGGCTATCTTAAATTGCTCTGATTCTCTGACTAGCACTTGATTATAACCTGAGAAACCATCCATCATTGACAAAAGCTCACAACCAGTTACCCTATGCAGCATGGCCTCCATATTGGACAATCCATAATTATCTTTAAGTGAAGCCACATTCAGGTTCCTGAAATCAACATAGAGCCTAATGTCACCATTCTTTTTCCTTATTGGTACAAGGTTCGAAACCCAAGTTGAGTGCCTAATCGGTTCAATGATACTAGCATCTCTCAATTTTGTCAACTCAACCTGCATCTTAGTGGCTAGTAAAGGGTTAATGGGTCTCTGCTTCTATCTAAAAGGTTTGGTTTCCTCTTTTAGAGGGATTTCATGCTGAAACAGATCAGCCCTATAAGCTTTGAGGTCATCATAAGACCAAGCAAACACATGCTTATATTTTTTCAAAAGTCTAATCAAATTTCCTCTGATCTCTCTACTTAGTTTCTTGCCAATGTACACCATTTGGGGGAAATTTTTAGATCCTGGGTTTATTTCCTCTAAGTCTTCCATTTTGGTGTTAGACTTTTGGGACAAAAAACCATCATTTATTTTAAACATCCCCTCTAGTTCCACTAACCCTTTAGGTATGTGATTTGAGGGTAACTGCACTATCTCATTCCCAATGATGCATTCTTTTCCTTCAACACATTGTTGTATTTTATTGAAATCTATTTGCTGACCATCATATTGATCAAGGCCTTGAATAAACCTAAGGATATCTAGGTCATCCTCGAAAACTTGCCAATTATATACATTATCAGACACTACAGGCCTAGTTTTGACCTCTAGCATAGACACACCAGTGAGGGTTATGTCTTCACTCTTAAGGGAAACATTTGCAAGAAAATCTACCATGATATTATTGGATCTTTCTACCCAAAGCAGATTGAAAGCATCAAAAAACTCTAGTCTATCCCAAACAACATGTTTATACAATTTCAATTTTTCATCCTTGGAAGCATACTGAGATCTTACTTGGGCTATAATGAGTTGGGAATCACCATGAACCTTTAAATATTTAATACCATGCTTTATGGCTACATCTAGTCCCAATATTAAAGCCTCATACTTAGTAGTATTATTGGTACATTGAAAAGTCAGCAAGAATGAGTATTTAAATGTAATACCTGATGGGGAAATGAATACAACACCAGCTCCTGATCCTTCCTTGGAGCATCCACCATCAAAGAACATTTTCCAGAGCCCATCTTGCTACAAAATCAGCTCATCCTCAATTGGATCTATATTTTTCATATGAGGTACTACCTCTTCAATCACAAAATTGCTCATGTCAATATCTACAAAATAGTTTAGATCCTCTAGAGCAACCAATTTAATCATGACTGAAGAACGGGGCTCCCTGTACAACTTTACCTCAATTCCATTTATTGGGATGGTAGCATATGACAAATCTAGTTGCAACTTTCCACCCACTGTTGCAGCCCATTGTCTTGACAGTAACATGCCATAATGAGGTTTTGTATCAACAACAACCACATCCATTTTATATGTGGCTTCTAGGAATGCAGAAATCTTCACTTCAATTCCAATCAGGGTCCCTACAATAGGTACTACCCTACTATCCATGGCATAACAGCTTCCACTAGATGTATCAACTTGCAACCCTAACTCATCACTTGATAAGGCATTATAGTTGTAGCAGCGCTAGAATCAATCATACAATTTTTTAGCAAACAATTATTTACAAGCAAAGTAGCATAGAAAGGATTGATAGAAGAGGGCTCTTGTGTCATAATAGTCCCAACACATACATCAGAGATGTCATTAATTGCAATTGGCTTATCCATGGACTTCCCTTCCTCTTGTAGAACTGGAGTAGTTCTCTGCTCACTTATAAGAGCCAAGGGTGCTGCTTTGTGCTCCTCTATTTTCAACATTTCAGGCAAAGGGATGGAGACCTTCATTTGGGACAAGGCATGTCTCATATCAAAGGTAGGGGAGTCAATATAAAAATTAGGGTGATCCTTTGACCTACCAATTTTCCTTTTCACCTTGTCAGCAAGAACTTCTTATTTCCTTTTCTTCTCAGCTTCAAACCCTTCATCTTTACTATTTACAATATGGGGCTTTGGGGAATCCTTATCTTGGAGCTTATTCTTAACAAATACTGATCTAGGGACTCCCTGATCATTATCCACCTTTCTATTCCTCAAATTGTATGAGGATTTTGCTTGAGTAATAGTAGCCACAGTTAGACTTCTAATCTCTTCTTCACTGGGCTTTCTCCATTGTTTTTCATCTGATCCGGATTCTACCATATGAGTCATACAATCATCATTATCAAATTATTCCTGATTAGATTGAGTAAATATTTGTTGTTCATAATTAGAGAAAATCTTCCTCTTATGATCAACATTGGGACAAATAAATTCATCATCTGAGGACACTAGGTCTCCCATTAGTTCAGTAGTGAACATGTTAATAGCAAGCTTTTCAGATCCTTCATAATCTCCTGCATATGAATCATTGGCCTCTTCTCCCAAGGCCTGAGCAACAACACATTGAAATGGTGAGTGGGGCATATTACAAGCCACACACCAAGGGGTACTTTCCACATTATGTGCTATATTTTTCTTCAAAGGATTTGGTGTATCTCTTCCCTTTTGGGGTTCATTATTATCAGGAACAGGCCTCCCATCTTTCTAGTTTGTTTTGTAAGGCATATCTCTTAAATTAGGGGCTATGTCCTGCCTTTGATAAGGAGGTCTTATATCTTGAAAATTTCTTCCCCCTTTGTCAAACTTCATTGGGAAGTCTTTATTAATACCAGCTCCTCTGTCCATTTTTTCATCATCTTTGGATGGCCTTGTAGGTTGTGGTCTGGTTTCCTTCCACAATCTACCCTCATCTCTTTTGTACATTTGGCCAGATGCCTTTTAGTTTCTTTCAATATTTATAGCCAACTTAAACACATCCCTAAGGGGACAGGGATTTTTATCTCTTAGAAGATAAGACATCTTGCCATCCATAGAATTGAAATAAGTGGTTATGCAGACTGCATCATCTAGACTCAATACTTGGAACAACTTGTACATAGCCTTTTGGAATCTGCTATTGAAATCTAACATGTTCTCATTATAGTGCTTCTTGATATTATTGAACTCATTGAGCATGTAGCTAGAGTTCACATGTTCTGCATATCACTCTTTAAAAAACCTGACAAATTCATCTCAAGATGCAATACTATTCTCAGGCAGACCCCTGTACCAATCCCTAGAATCTTCAATCAATGACTAAACAAAAAGCTTCATTATGACATCTTCATGTTCAATCTCATAATCATTGACCTTATCTGTGAAAAATTTTAGATGCTCTTCATAGGTAATGACATTATTCCCAGTAAATAAGGGGATTTTCTTTCTGATTTCATTGGGGACAGCATTAGGTTGACCAAGAATACCATCAAAGAATAGAGGCCTATATCTATCCAAATGGACTGGTCTCCTTTGGATATTTGGTTGAAATGGGGGAGAAGCTGCAATATTTTGGCAAGGTACAGTCCCCACTGTACCACTGACTATAAGGGGAACTTGATTAGGAACTTGTCCAGGTAAAATTTGTCTAGGGTGAAAGGCTTGAGAACTTGGAAGTGAGTTGCTAGGTTGTTGGGGTGGGATTGTTCTTGAAGTGATAGGGGTAGAGCTACTAGTAGATGTGTTCATATTAGCATGTAAGAAAGCAATTTTTCTCTTCATTTCATCTACAGTAGCCTCCAACTTGAGTTTCTCCAATTGAATAGCCAAATCCTCTTTTGCTTTTCTAGCCTTTTCCAAGTCTATATTTGTTTGAGAAGGTACATTAGGATCAGCCACAATTTTCTTGGGCTCATTAATATTTACACTCACCACCTTTTGTTTTCCCTTATCAGGGACTTCTTTGGGAGCAATTTTAATCTCCTTACTTCTCTGGATTTCAGAGGGATTCAATTGCCTTAGAACATGGCTCGTTCCCTCAAATTCACCTTGTTTAGGTTTAGTATCTTGAGCTTGCTTTCTCAAATATTCCATATCGCCAAACAAGTCCTTATCTAAACCTTGAACATCTTGGTTTAGATCACTAACCTGGGTCTCATTTCTCTTGGTTCTCTTGAGAAGTTCCTGCCTCTCCATGAGAAATTCACAGATTTTTTGTTCCCTCACTTTCACCCTATTAGCAATCTCAGCAAGTTGTTCATGATCTTTCTTCCTCAAAGCAATCACCTCTTCTCTCAACTTCTCAGAATCATAGGAAGCAGTTTCAGCAGCAGAGGTTTCTTTTGGTTGTTTTAGGGTTTCTCTCACAGGGAAATAACCTACTTCTATGACTTCTATAACTACTTCTTTCTGAATATGAATATTTGGTGTGACCTTCTTGACATGTTCGGGATCATCAGAAGAGGAGGAAGTTTCATGAGGAAGTGGGACATGAGATCTTTCTCAAGAAGGGCCTTTGGAACTAGCATTATTATGACCTCTCCTAGACCATTGCTTTCTACTTGGTGTAAGGAGCTCATCACCCATATTATCTTCTGGGTGATCCTTGTAGTAAGACCTAGTGTACCTTGGTCGACTCATGGTATGTGATTCAGAATATATAGAAATGTATAGATACCAGCGATTGGTAAACATAGATTATTAGAGTCGCCACCCACTATTAAGTGGGAATCAAATTATTTTATGCTGGTCCATAAACGCACAATAGACAGGATTTGCACTAACCTATTGCAAGCTATTCAGAAATCCCCAGTAGAGTCACTAATTTTGTTAGTGCTCAAATCTACAAATTATCAAATACTCATAAACTCATATAATCCCAATAGACATAATCTAGCAAAATGCAAGCACTAAGGTATTAAGGTTCGAAAACCTTCACTTCTACTATGGATACTCAGGCGGGTATACATATATCAATTCACTGTTTGAAATGAGCCTTAAATTGAGAATTAACTCCTTCACTGTTATATTGTCCTTCTCAAAATTGACTCAATAAGACATTGCAACTCTTAGTATGGCCCAAAAAATCCTGATACACAACACTATGATAGAAATTATGAAAGCAACAATATTGAATAGTGGCTTAAGGATATTCATCCTTCTTTTTACAAGTTAAACTCAAGGAAGGTTAACCTCATTCAGTGCCTCTATAAAGCAATACAATATACATCCATGAATTTATCACAGAATGATTCAAATAAGGATTATGCAAATAAAGTAAAATGAATCAAATGTTTATATCTTTAGGTGGTAACATGTGCAAATGTATCTCAAACTAGTGCCTTATTCTACTTGGGCATCAGAGTCAAACCCTATCTACACAAAAATCTACCAAGACAAATATACTAGAACCCAAATGACATGCCTGACATCCCATTCTTTTAATTCCTATCACTGTCATAAAATTCATATATGGACAATTAATTCCCAGAGACCTCCCTTAAGATTTTACTCTTCCCTTGAAAGAAACTTAAGTTTAACCCCTATATTCACCTTGTGAACAATGCATTGAAAAAGCCTCACAATTTGAATGCATAAAAAAACTAAAGCATCCATACACAAAGACAATAAGTAGTAGTAACAGAGTTCTGATATGCTTTGTATTAATATCAAAATGTGTTAATACAGTATTCTCTTGACTTCAAAGAAAACAAGGTTCTATATTTCAGAACTTCTTTATAGAATGTATCAACCACCCTCGAATGAGCAAAAAACTTGCTATATATAATCTCAGCCATCTTGGAATCCTCGAAAGGATGCGACAAGTTTGGTATGGCTAGAAAAGATATTAGACTAGAGACAAGATTACAAACTCACAAAATTTGATTGTAACAACAGATTACAAATATCTATTTCTCAACAATTTTGCAGGTGGAACATCTATCTAAGGATATTTCATAGCACTTGCTAAATTTGTTGCATCAATGATGACTTCCATCCAACTAACTTACATCACCCTCTATTAGAACCTGCTCTCCCTCAAATTCTAGATCAGGTGCCATGTGTATTCTATTCTTCTTCATCTTCTATAAGCTAGACAACTGGCCTCTTCTTCTTCTTTATTGTCAACTTCTCCCAAGCTACCACATCATCATCAGATGGCCAGTTGTAAGTCTACAATTCCTGTAGTAATCCAATTTGCTTATCCCACATGGAGTCAGTTATATTCTTTGCCTCAGCTACAAAACTTATGCAATCATTTTCTATTTTGAACAAACTGTCAATTATGTTGTTACACCTCTCCAAATCCAAAGTATTGTTACCACTAAGGAAAGCATCTTGTGTAATTGTTAGCTGATCCATTAACAGTTTCCATTCTTCCAACTTAATCACATTTCCATTGTCATCACATATTGGAGGTAAATACCTGCTATAATGTTTATCAAACATAGACAACTTATCCTTTACCTGGTTAGACTTACCATTAAAAAACTTTGAAACAACACTAACTAAGCCAATCTTCTCAAAAACTTCAGTCACCACCCCAGGGATCTCAAGCTTATGCTCTTGTAGGCTATCAAGTTTATCAAATAATAAGCTCCTCCTAGACCAAATGCTATGAAGTGGCTCTAGAGTAGCCAATGATTCATTCACCTTTCCATTAGCTTGGTGCAATTGACTAACTGATTGGTAAATTGTTTCCATCCTTTCTATTATTTTATCCCACCTGTATTGCACAATCTTTGACATAGTGTCCAAAGATGCATCTATCCTTATCTTTTCCAAGTCCTCAATAGGTCTCTCAGGTGCTTCCTCATTAATCTAAATAGGGATCTCAATCTGCAAAGGGGGGGAAATAACTACCTTTGAAGCCTCTTCAAGCTTAACTTTTACTTTTGCCAACTCATCCTCTAATTGTTTGATCTTCATCATTTTCAAGTCTCTATCCTTGGCCACCAAGTTTGCACTTTTAAACAATATTGAATACCTCTTAGATAATTGAACTATCTTTGCTTCATTCAGGTTAGTCCAATGAGTTACTGCCTTGGAAACTTCAAGGTCAGTTGTATTTTGCATATTCCATATGATCTTATTCCCTTCCATCTTATCCTCTATACTTAATAGAGATGGCTTTTGGGTCCTAGGGGCCATAGACCACATTGCAACAGCTTGAGATTTAGGGTCATAGCCACTTCCCTTTATCACATCACCAATGTGAACCTCATATGATAGGCTACCCTCTGGTTGCTTCCTTATTTGAGCTATGATGAATGCAGAAGTCAGATCCCATCCTGGAGTTAATAGCATTCCACTTGACTTAACCATTTGTCTAGCTTCATTTGCAGTTATAGGATCCAGGGTAGGATCATAAGAAGCGAAAGCTCTCAATGTTTCTTCACTTGGCTCCACACCTTCAGGAAGAGCTTTCCTCACCTCTTGTTGCTTGTTCCAAATAAGAAAACTCTTGAATTCATCAGTTTTAATAAATTGGTCATCACTCAAAAATTCCTCCTGATAAACCTCTCTGATATCCTTTTCTAACCACAGGGATTGTTCCTCATCTGTTTCATCAGTGGACACCTTCTTGCCTACTCTTATTATTTTTCTCAATTAGTGATGGTAAGCCCTATCACCTAGCATTAGAGCAAATGCTCTATCAATTATTCTCTTTTGTTTTCCTTGCTTTGAAGGCTCTCCTTCCTCAAGCCTCTGTTTCTTCAAGGGTGGCTCTCGAGGATTCTCTATTTCTAGTTGATCTTGAGTAAGATCAACAACTGGTGGCTCCCCAACTTGTGGAGGACTATTCCCTTCTAGGGACTCATCAGAAGACTCCTCTTGATCAAAAGATGAATAATCCCTTTTCTTTGGCTACTTTTGGTCAATCAATTTCTCCAACTGATTTGATAGAGTGTCATGCATCTCTATCATCTTGTCAATTCTTTTCAAGTAAGGAAGGTCAGGGAAAAATCCATCAAAAGGAATTTGAGCTACCTTCAGCTATTTTGATAGATCTATCAAATCAAAGTACCTATTCCATCTCCTTTTAACCTCATCATTCTCTATAATGTTTCTGATTACATCTTCCTCATCTAAACCTTCATGTTCCTTAATCACACCAATGTTTGGAATATAGACCATCCTGGCAGTTTTGATAAAGTCCTCAGGATCTACATGTCTACAAGCACCAACAACCATCTTGAATTGATTTAACCATGTAGTGATTTGAGGAAATGCCCTCTTTCCTACCAGGAAGTCACCTATCTTGAATTTCCTAGGTGTGAATGTACCCTTCCTATGAGGGGCTAGAAGTTCTCCATCTGTGCACATCAACTACCAAACAAATTCCAAACAGGTAACTCTTGGAGGCACAAATTTTGGTAATAGATGTGGGGGTTGGGGGCAACTGTAGACTCTCAAAATTGTAGAATTTTCCCCCAAGTAAAAATCACCCAAATTATGGTCTCCCTCCCACTTGTCCACAAACTCCAATGGTCTTAGGAGCCTAAGGACCTTTGGGGATATCCTTGTGACATTGATGCCTAACATCCTTATAATTGGAAAGACAATGAAATTTTGAAAAACACAAAAATCCCCTTCATTGGAAGTAGAATTCCATAACCTCACCCATAATTGTACTAGATTATACTGGCCTTCAAAGTTAAACCTTGGTCTCAACATGTTCCAATCAAAGCTATTGATGTTGAAGAACAAAATTAAGTGTATTAACAATGAATAATGCATGAACTTAATTGAACTCTTACTTTCTTTGACAGAAATCAAACCTTCATGCATTCTATCAATTATATATTGAATGTAATCATAGTTAGTATTTACCAAGGAATTTTGGATGTCTAAGATTATCATCAACAAATCAGCTAGCAAGAACTCTGCATCTCCATCAATTTCTGAAACCCTACACAACCCATAACAAGTCTGCCTCATATAATGTTGGAGGGATTTAAATTGGTAAGGGGCATTCATGTGAGTAGGGAGGGGAGCTATATATTTATCTTGTTTTGGGATGTGCTTCGTCATTGGGTCCTTTATTGTCCCTATGTTATTCTTGTACCTCTCTCTTTCTTTGCTCAGGTCAATTTCGGTGGAGGAAGAAGTATAGAAATTAAAGGCTTTCATGAATGAACCCCTATCAAGAGTAACCAAAGGTGACTAGTCCTCTTTTCTAATTGTTTTGGAAATAGGGTCATAATGCCTAGCTAGTGTAACAATTAAATCCACATCTAAGAAAACATCAGGAACAACTAATTTCCCCAGACCCAAAACCCAACCATTACACATAGGAACATGCCTATCTCTATTTCCATAAAAGAAGTTAAAAATAGTATAACCTGTGCTATTTGGTATGATAGGATCTCTGCAAAGCCCTAGAACATCTTCAAAAACATCATCGGGAGCTCTTTTGTTCTGACTGGATCCCGACAGCAATTTCATGAATTCGTCTGAATAATTCAGTTTTCTCTTATCTTCACCACTTTTATACTTGGCTTCACTAGTGGAAGATGTTGCAATTCTCTTAGGTTGACTCATCTTCGCTATAGAATTACCTTCAATCTCTGCAAACTAGATTTACTTGGCGCTCAAAAATTGCTTTAGAAAGACACAATTCTCTTCGATTGATTTTGGACACAGGAAACAATGAGCTTAGCTTATTTATCGATGCAGATCAAGTGTGTATAGCTACCACAATCATTGCAAATCAATCCTTAATTGCTCATGCATTCAATTCCACATATCACCAATTTTCAAATCATAGCTAACCGATGCAAAGATGTTGACAGATAGATTTAAAAACTTGAAAACAAGGCAAAAAAGGCAATGATTACTACTATGTACTTTAACATCCTATTTGTGTCATGAAATCCTTGTTTTACAAATAATTGGATGGCTTATTGGTTTACTCTCTAGCTTGACAATGTACTTTATTCCAAGTAGCAATGGTCTTTTTCTTTTCCTTTATTAACTTTTCCAACTGATCCCATTCAACGAATCAGCGACTGGAGGCTTCTCATGATCACTTAATACAATGTTAACCCTAGCTCATATTTAGAGAATTGTTGACCAAAGCCTTCACGGGTTCTCACAATGCAATTCTTAACTCTTCATCCACTTAGCGAATCAGTGAACAAAGTGATCACCTTCAAGCACTTGACTGTAGTTATCATTTGGAGAACTAGCAAATAAGGCCATCTCCCATTCTCTTAATGTCTTGGCTAACTGTCAAATTTCTTGGAGATTTAGCGAACAAAGGGTTCACGCATTCGCTTAATGAAACACTTAACCGCTTGATTATTTAGAGAACTGGTGAAGCCTTTACTCTCAAAATCGCTGAATCTTTCCTTAACCGTCACCTTCATTCTGAGATTCTGAATTAACCGTTGATCTTGACAATGATCCATGGCTATCACCAATTCACTGAAACATATGGTCTTTAGTCATTTGATTACGAGACTCACCGAACAAAGGGTTCACTGAATCTCCCAATACTTCAAACATTGAGTATTTCATTACGCAATTAAGTGACTAAAGACTTAATACTTTGCTAATCCTTTGATTCGCCCATTCACTTAATACTTCTAGCCTTTACCTTTCTTTTAAGAGAACTTGCGACCACATGATTCACTAAATCATCAGATCATTTAGCATTTCACTAACTTATTCTAAGAATAAGCAAACACAAAAACCTTACCTCTGCCAAACTCATTACATCAAATTGTCAGAACCACCAGACTTATAGGATAATAATACAAGTACTCAGTCACTCATTCCCCAAGTCAAACATGTAGGACCCAGAAGATAATTGAGATTAAAACATAATCGTTGATCTTGACACCGATCCATGGTATTCACCAGGTCACCAGTTGATATAACCCTTAACCGCTCGATTTAGAGAATAAGCGATAACCGTTGTCGCTAGGTCACTGAGTGTTAACACAAAACCACTAAGGAATAAGGGAATAAGAGATAATGCATTTGCCAAGTCGTGCAAAGTTTTTTGATAACCACTGGATACTTGGAGACTCCACGACTGAGGATAACACCTAACAAGGTTCCAACCTATTCGCTGATTCACCAAAAACTATATGAGACATGCAATGACACTTTCTGATTTAGCGAACACTTGAGACAAATAAGCACATGCACGGCTAACCACTGAAGTGGGCAAAAAGGTAACAATGAATTAAAATAATTTCAGGGCTGACTTGAGGATTTTGACATGAATTCGAAATTCTTTAACGAGAAAACCTAGGGTAAGGGTTTTTTCGAGCTTGGTCATGACAATTTTTTATGAATTTTACAAACCCTAAACTAGGTAAAGCACTTAGAAGGAGACTAAAACAAAAATTGGACAAAAACCTCAGAAAATTAAGAATATACCCAACAGTGTCTTCCAAAAATGATTGATAAATTTGGAGTCTTTGTCTGATACTATGCTAAGGGGTAGTCCATGAATCCACACAACTTACTTGAAAAGAAATTAAGCAATTTGAGTAGCATCATGGATGGTCTTACAAGGTACAAAATGTGTCATCTTACTAAATCCATCCACTATAACATTGATGTTGTCATACCCTTGTTTTGTCCTTGGTAAGCCAACCACAAAATCCATACTAAGACACTCCCATGGTCTGCTAGGAATGGGGAGAGGTTGATAGAGTCCCGCATTAGAGGATGTACCTTTGGCTGTTTGGCAAAAAATACAACACTCCACATACCTCCTAACATCTTGGTTCATTCTAGGCCAATAATAGTACCTTTGAACTAAATATTGAGTCTTATTGACTCTAAAATTTGGTTACAGGACATAATAACTTGGCCAAAATAACCCTGAACAAAATAACCCAGCCATAATAACCCGAGGACAAAATAACCCAGGGTCATAATAACCCAATCCAAAATAACTCGGAGTCAAAATAATCCATGGACAAAATAACCCAATAATATTATAGAGAACGGAAAACAAAATTTATAAATTACAAGTATATTTCTAAAAAAAAAAATTATTCAAATTTTCAATTAAAGAGTCAAATTATGAGCAATGCCTCTTATATAATCTAAAATATTATTATTGTCATAACCAGCAACTAGTCTTTTTAGTCTTTCTTTGAATTCACAATATTTTTTCCTGCTTGGTTATGTAGTGTGTCCAGTCATATATTTCTCTATTTTATTCTCTTGGTGACCCTGTTCTTTTTTCACTACTTTGATGAATTTCTAGATTGAATTTATTTTTGTATACTTTATAGAAACCCCTAGAAAAATTTAATATAATGTTTAAAGAATTATATTAAAAAATATATTTTTTTATGAATTTTGATTTCTCTTTTTCTTATTAGTCTACACACTCTTCATTCTTCTCCCCTTCTTCCTTCCTTTACTTCTCTAAGCTCTTAATTCTACCACTTTATATATCCTCTTAATGCCTCTTCATAGTGCCTTTTGACTTACATATTTGCATAATAACTCTTATTTATCTTATTCCCACGAATTTGTCTTTATTTCTATAATTATTTACCATTTTATAAGTTATTTAAGCATATTAAAGATGTTTTAAGGCTATTTTAGGGGTATATAATGGATGTATGGTCTAAAAATGACCTAAATGTCCTCTATGGTGCCTCACAATCCCTTTTTAAGCATACTAACTTGATCTAGAATGACTATGGGTTATTTTGTCCATGGATTATTTTGACCATGGGTTATTGTGACCTTGGGTTATTGTGTCCTTGGGTTATTATGGTGGGTTTATTGTATCCAGGGTTATTTTGGCCAGGTTATTATGTCCAATAAGGGCTTCGTTATGTTTTCCTTGAATCAAATTCTCTCTTGTTGACCCTCAAGCACACAAAACTGACCCCCTTTAAAAAATAGTTCATTCTACAAAGTATAATTAGAGAATTCACCATGAAAATGATTTTGGTGTTCCTTACATACCTTGTAGACCTCTAGAAAGTCTCCATCCTCTGAGTATAGGTCCTTGAAGCTATCAATTCCCATGCTTTTCAATTGAACCTCTTGTACTATCATGAGTCTCATTCTTAGTGCATCAACAACCTTGTTTTGTTGCCCCATCTTGTGTTTAATTGTGAATGTATATGCTTGCATACACTCCACACATTTCATATAATTCTAACTAAGTTTATCTTATGAGTTGAGGAAACTAAGGGCTTGGTTGTCTGTATAGACCAAAAATTCCTTAGGAAGGAGATAGTGTCTCCACTTCATTAAGGCTTTCACTAGAGAATACAACTCTAAGTCATAGGATGAGTAATTCCTCTTTTCATTGCTAAGCTTCTTAGTGTGGAAAGAAACCAGTCTTCCCTCCTATCTTAAGACATCCCCTATGGAAATGTTACTGGCATCACTCAATAGTGAAGAATTTCTCAAAACTTGGGAGAACTAAGATGGGTTGAGTAGCTATTATTTCCTTCAACTTTTCAAATCCTTGATTTGCTTGGTCATTCCATTGAAACTTAGTTTTTGTACACCCTTTATGGTGTCTAAAAATGGTGCACATATAGCACTTAATTGGTTAATGAACTTTCTATAATATTGAGCTAGGCCATGAAAACTCCTCACCTCTATGACAGTCTTAGGAGTAGGCCAGTTTATAATTGCCTCCACCTTGCTTGGGTCCATCTTGAGATTCCCACGTGACAACACAAAACCAAGGTACACTAGTTCCTATTTCATAAACTCACACTTGTCCAAATTTATCATTAGCTTTTCTTCATGCAAATTCTTGAATACAACCTGCAAATGCTTAAGATGTTCTTCTTTAGTCTTTCTATAAATCAAGATATCATCCAAGTATACTACCACAAACTTACCAATGAAGTCCTTCAACACTTCGTTCATCAACCTCATAAAGGTGCTACATTAGATAGCCCAAATGGCATGACAATCCATTCATACAATCCTTCAGTGGTCTTAAAGATAGTCTTCCACTCATCCCCCTCCTTGATTCTGATTTGGTGGTACCCGCTCTTGAGGTCAATCTTGGTGAAGTACTTGGCTTCTCCTAAATAGTCCATTAGGTCTTCTATTCTTGGAATAGGGAACCTATACCTAATGTTAATTCTATTGATGGCCCTAGAGTCAGTGCATAACCTCCAAGTACCACCCTTCTTAGGAGCTAAGATATTAGTAACAACATGTGGGCTAATACTTCTCCTAATCAGTCCTTAGTCTATGAGTTCTTGGATTTTCTTGGAAATATCCTCATTCTATTGGGGAGTCATCTTATAGATAGCTTTATTGGGAAGTATAGCTCCTGGGATAAAATCAATTTGATGGCTAATGGATCTCCTAGGTGGTAGAGTATTTGGTTGTCCATCACTTACTATAGCTTGAAACTATTTCAACATCTCTTGAACCTCCATGGGTAACTCAATCTTCTTCTTTGTTTTATCTTCCTTGGGATTCAAGACTAATGAAAGCCCTACCCCATCACCTTCTTCTCAAGTCTTCAAGAAATCCTTCTTACTTACCAAAAGAATATTAGGCCCTATTAGCCTTACTTCCCCTTCTTCTAACAAGGATTGTATTTTGAATGTAACTCCATCTTTCTTGAAGGAATAGGCGTTCTTGGCCCCATCATGCATGGATTGCCTATAAAATTGCCAAGTTTGTCCCAATAGGATATGGCATACATCCATTGGCAAGACATCACATAACACTTTTTCCTTGTACCTCCCAGTGGTGAAATCCACCCATGCTTGTTCATTAACTAGGACATGTTGCCCCTTGTTTAACCAGGTGACTCTGTAAGGATTATTATGAGGAATCCTTTGCAATTTGAGCTTACTAACTACTTCCTCTAACACAATATTGTCAGTTGACCCTAAGTCAATGATGACTTTACAAAATTTTCCCAAGATTTTACACTTTATCCTAAACAGTGCTCTTCTTTGACTAGGCTCTTCTCAAATAGGTTCTTTAATGAGGGTCCTTCTAATCATTAAATTCTCTCATTCTTATGACTCTAAGGTTACTTCTACATGTTTTCTACTAGATGTATCTTCTTGGACATAACTTACCCTTATCTCATTTCCTTGTGATGTAGACCCCTTTTCTGGACACCTATAGGTTGTATGTCCTAACTGATTATAGTGATATCATTTCATGGTGGCAAAGTATGAGCCTCTTCCTTGACCACTAGTCCTTCCTCTTCCACTACTACTTGAACCTCTACCTCTATTATAACCTCCTCTACTTGAGTTGCCTTCATGTTTATCTGTCAACTTGATCTCTCTTGGGTCTTTGGTTTTGAACTCCTACCTCCAAAACCTCCTCTATGGCCTCTGCCATCGCTACCTCTTCCTCTTCCTTTATTGTTTCTTGAGTCTTGCTTCTTCTTTAGTTTTTCTTCCACTTTGATATCTAATTGGTGACATCTCTGTATTGTGGTATGAGTCAAGAGACTAAGCTCATCTTGAATGTTCCACCTCAAGCCATTTAAATACCTGGATACCTTCACACTCTCATCTTCAGCCACTCTAGACCTTATGCACAACCTTTGGAACTCCTCTGTATATGAGTTGACATCTAGCTCTTTTTTTCGAAGGTTGTTTCTTCTCTTGTGCAATTGGATTTCATAATCCTCAAGTATATATGCTTCTTTGATCTTAGCCACCATAGCTTTCCATGTGGCTATAGGCTTCTTCCCTTCTTTCTCCCTCTAATCTTGGATGAAATTCCATCAAGTGAGGGAATATCCCCTAAGCCTTAAATTTTCTACTTTCACCTTTTGAGCTTCAGTTATCCCATAACACTCAAAGTGATTTTCAAGCCCCTCAATCCAATTCATCACCACTTCTAGTTCAATTTTCCCACTAAACGTAGGTACCCCCTCTAAAGCTTTCCCACTTAAGAATTTAAATTATTTAAGGAATGGCTCCTTAGTAAGGATAGGGTCTGGTTCAGGGACCTCATCATCTATGGGTACTTCCTTGGCCTTTCCTTCTACCTTATCTTTTAATTTTTTAGTCTTTTCCTCTACTTCATCTAGTTTTTGCTCCAATTGGGCTAGTCTTTCTCTGAGCAATCTATTTTTCTCTTCTTGCTCATCCACCTTATTGGATAACTTCACATTAGTCACCATTTTAGACTCTCCAACTAACTGCTTTGGTTGCAACATCCGCCCACAAGCCTAATCTTATAGGCTTAGATACCAATCTGATAGATACTCACCTAGCTTGCTTGCACTTGCTTGATTAGGAATCCCTGAATTCCTAATCCTTCCAGGATCATAACTCTAACTCTTAGGATTCTCCAAGTCCTCTCTAATCTATTTAAGGACTTCATTTATGTCTCCCCTCAAGGTAAAAAACTCTAGTGCTTCACTAGGGTATCTATCTTCATTTAGTAAACATCTTCCTAACTCCTTTAGCTTCCTTCCAATGGCTCTTCATTGTAATTTGTTATGGATTTTTGTTTTTTAGGGGTTAAAAGGCTTCTCAACATCATTTAAAATTCCCTCTTGATCCCTTTGGCTTGGGGTATCAAGGTATTTCTTAACGATCTCAATATTTTGCTTCAAATGGCCTATTAGGCCTATGAGCCCTCAATTAGGTCCGCTTGACCAGTTTTTGGCTATTCTTGGGAAATGTCTCTAAACAAACCAATGAATAAATATAGGTTTCAAATACCCTTTTCAAATTTCTCTAATATTTACTATTTCTCCCCTCTCTAAAATAGTCGTACATTTTGTTCCTATATTCAAGGGCTTTTAGGGCTAATAGGTCTCTATTAACCAGTCATGGTTTCTTGGCTTCAGAATGCCTTCATTTGGGTTGATCAAGATCTAATAATTTTCAAGGGTCTTTTTATTGGTCCAAAGACTCCTTCCAACCTCTTAGGTTCAACTCCTCAATTGATCCCCTACAATCAAACACATTGATTCATATGCAAGCTCTTAGTTGGGCTTCACTAGACTCACCTAGGGCTCGCTTGCAAAATTAGATTATAGAACTTCTAGGATTCCTCCTTGAATATTTACACTTTATAAAGGCTCCCCTAACATGTACCAAATCCATATGATGATTTCACAATAGGGTTTCATGTGGGATCCATTTTGGCACAACACAATCCTGGATAGGCAAATGACTGGCAAAACCACAAAAGATTTACAAAAAAAAATGAAACTAAATAAAAGAAAATTATATTATATACAAAGAAAAGGTAAATATTCACTATTACTATAATCCACCTCAAAATGTGGATTCAATCCATTACACACTCTATTGTTAAAGTTTTCTCTAACTGTGCACACAAGAAATACAATATGAATCATAACAACTCAAAAACTTGTAAAATTCTTCTAACCTCAGGATTTGGGTTGTTTAGGGTTTATATATTCTCTCCTTACATGGTCAAGTGGTTAAGACACTGACTATTCCCTAATATCTCTTCCTTTTATTCGTTAGGATAATGTTGTCATGCAACTTTGCAAAAGTTGCAAAAGTTATCATGACAACATTTTGACAACTTTTGTCATTTTGACTTCCATCAGGTCTAATGACCTATAATCTTCATTAAATGGTGGATTAACATTATAAAAGCCATTTTATGCTTATTTCCACTCTTTCCTAACCTATTTAGGTCTTTTGACCCAAATTCCAATGCCAATCCTAAAAAGAGACCTAAAGACAAAATAACTATTCTAAGACCAAACACATTTCTAGATTAGATTAAGTCTAATATAGACCTTATAGATACACCCTCTAGTTCCAACTAGAGTCTTAAAACTACCTCTGACTTTCCTAGGGCCAGTACAAGCAAAAATTAGGTAGGACCTTGAGCTAAGTCCTAGGTGCTTCTGCACCAAATGTAAAAAAAAATAAAAAAATCAGCTCTTCAGTAGAAAAATTAGTATCTCTATTGTTTAGTTCATATTATAGTACCTTTCATGTACTAATATGTAATTTCATCTTGTCTTCCATCTTTCACAACCTTAGGAAACTCAAATTGTGAAGATTGTGCATCAACATCATTAGATATTCTGATAAAGTATAGGTTGATGCAACCTCATAGCACCTTACAGACTGTTAGACAAGGGATGGACCCCTAGTCTACTCCTCAACTAGTCAAATGTGTCCTTTGGTAAAGGTTTAGTAATGCTTTATCTTTGCATGCATCATTGGATTCTTAGAAATTTTAATTGCACTTGTGTTATCACAATAGATTATCATTGGATCAATGATCTCCTCTTTCATACCTTCCAATAGTTGTTTTATCCATGCAATATTTGAACTATTAGCAACAACAACAACATATTTTTCTTCTACAGTGAACTGAGAAATGCATCATTGTTTCTTACTTATCCAAGTAACCAATCTTTCACCTTAAAAGAATGCTCCACAAGTAGTGCTTTTTCTATCATCAATGTTTCTAGCCCAATCAACATCAGTGTATACTTTCAGCTCAAAATTGCCTTCTTTCTTATACCACAAACCATAGTTTTAAGTATTCTTCAAGTATCTCAAAATTATTTTCACAATGGTCATGTGTGATTCTTTAGGATTAGTAGAGAATCTAGCTACAGTTCCAACTGTATGTGCAATATCTGGTCTACTATGCACAATGTACATCAATTTGTCAATCATTGGTCTATACAAGGTTTGATTTACCTTAGTTGACTTGTCATCCTTTTTCAACTTGCATCTAGTGATCATAGGTGGACCGACTGGTTTTGAATCTTTCATACCGAATGTCTTCAATACTGCTTTGATGTACATTGATTATGTGATGTATATGCCTTCCTTATGTTATAATATTTGCAATCCAAGATAAAATTTGATCTCACCAAACATTGACATTTCAAATTCTTTCCTCATTTCATCAAAAAAATATTTGCATAAGTTATCATGTCCTCCAAATGTGATATCATCAAAAAATATTTCAGCAATAAGAATCTTGTCATCAGTTTCACTTTTCAAATATAAATTGTTGTTATCACTTGTTATAAAAAAATCCAATACTTATGAGATAAGAATGTAGTCTTTCATACCATGCTCTCGGTGCTTGTTTCAGTCCATATAATGCTTTGTACAACTTACATACCATATTCCTCAGATTATGATCAATAAAACCTTCAGGTTGTTCAATGTAAACATCTTCCTCAAGTATCCCATTCAGAAATGCAGATTTAACATCAATCTAATAAACTTTAAATCCTTTGTAAAAAGCATATGCAAGAAATATTCTTGATGCAAGAGAGTATAAAGAGAGGGGCCAAAGGAATGCTCTAACTAGATCCCCCTTGCAGAGATCACACTTGAAAACAACAACACATAAGTGAGAGAGAGAATGCATATATCTTTTATATATTTATTTCAATTTGATTCATACATGCTGAGTTGTAGGGCCTTCCCAGTTTAGGCTAGATATTACAATTTTAGTACAAAATTCCTCCAACATGAGAGGATTTGAAACAATCTTTTATCTCCTAGCTTCTATCTCTGATGTCCTAAAACTAAAACCAAAGATTACATTATATACAAGAGGCTACCGAACAAGGTGGCCTTCAGATGCATCATCAACAAAAAAAATGACTAGATCTAGGTCCACATGCTTCCCAATGATAGATACCAACATTAAATCTATGACCATAATTAATTTCAAGAGTCGGCCTCAACAAGAAACTAAAAAAAACAACTCAGTAAGCAAGGATAACTGAGTGCTAGACAAGCATCACTGAGTGTTAGGGAAATTCACCAAGCACCAAAGAGATAACCAACGAACCTTGATTAATAAAGGAAACTGAGCAATACTGAACCAACTTGGTCAAATAAGGAACTGAGCAACATAGTAAAACACAAACATATTTTTGGTGACATGGGATTGCCAAGGACCCGAGATGCTGCTGCATAAGTTACCTAGGGTATTTGAAATGTCTCTAAATCATGAAGTAGGTACAATCTGAGCTAAATCCAACTTAGATTGTGAGATTCATGAACTATATTCAATCGGTATATTCTTCCACTTTACCATATATTCCATATATTGTTTACCTCTTGTACTTCTACCAATTCTTTGTTCCAAAATCTACTCAACTTCTTCTATTTGTTTCTTAGGATAATCATTCAGTACTGTTATTTTTTCATTTGAAACATGGTACTCATACAAATTAGCAATGTTGAAAATAGGTGATATATCCATGTCATTAGGTAACTCAATCTCATAAGCATTTCCACTGTTAAATCTCTTCAATATCTTGCAAGGTCCAAACTTCTTCATTTTCAGCTTCCCATATGTTCCAACAGGAAATCTGCCTTTCTTCAAATGAAACATTACTTCATCACTGATTGCAAAAGTCTTATGTCTTCTTGATCTATCAGCTATGTCTTTGTATTTCTGATTACTTTTGTCCAACTTATATTTCACATCTTCATGCAATGTCTTCATGTACTCGGCAAAATTTACTCCTTCAGCACTTCTCTTTCCTTCATTAGAAATGTCTCTCAAATCTGATATACCTCTCGGTTGTATGTCATTTACAATCTCAAAGGGTGTTTTTCCAATACTCCTATTCAATAAATTATTGTATGCAAACTCTATTTGTGCCAACATTGAATCCCAATTATTCGGTGTGTCTCCAACTAAACATCTCAAAAGATTTCCCAAGCTTCTATTCACAACTTCTATCTCTCCATCGATTTGTGGGTGAAATGTAGAACTATATTTCAAATCGGTGCCAAATTTTCTCCAAAGGGTCTTCCAAAAGTATCTAACAAATGTACTGTCTTGGTTAGAGATAATACTCCTTGGTAATCCATGCAATCTAACAATTTCCTTAAAGAAAAGATCTGCTATATGTACTACATCTGATGTCTTTCTACAAGGTATAAAATGTGCCATTTTAGAAAATCTATCCATAACAACAAATATAGAATCATTACCTCTTACTGTCTTTGGTAAGCCAAGAACAAAATTCATACTGATATCAATCCAAGGTTTCTCAGGAACAAAAATCGGTGTATACAATCTAGTATTATGACTTACTCCTTTTGCAACTTGACAAATTCCACAACTTTTCACAAATTTCTTAACATCTTTATGCAACTGCGGCCAAAAGTATTTCTCCTTAAGAAAATTCAATGTTTTATCAACACCAAAGAGTCCAGCCAAACCGCTACTATGTTTCTCCTTTATCAAATTATTTCTCATTGATCCTCTCGGTATACACAAATGAATACCTTTAAATAACATACCTCCTTGAATGAAATATTCTTCCCATTTAGTACTCATTTGATCTTGAATAGGTGCTCTATACTTTCTCCATGACTAAAAAAAATTAGGGTCAAATTCATAATAATCTCTCATGTCATCAAACCCAAGAACTTCAATTTTCATCTCGGTCATTAGAGATCTCCTTCTACTTAATGCATCTACAACTCAGTTAGTGACTCCACTCTTATGTTTTATAAAAAATGTATAACTATGCAAATACTCAACCCATTTCATATGTCTCTGATTCAACTTATTCTAACTACCCAAATATTGTAAAGCTTTATGATCGGTATACAACACAAATTCACTTGGTATCAAATAATGTCTCCATTTCTTCAGTGCTTCAACAATAGCATAGAATTGTTGATCATACACAGAGTATTTCCTTTTTGCATCATTCAACTTTTCACTAAAGAAAGCAACATGTTTACCTTCTTGACTCAACACATCTCCTATTGCACTTCCACTTGCATCACATTCCACTTGAAATACCTTATTGAAATTAGGTAATGCTAACATAGACAATTCAACAACCTTCTGCTTCAGAGTCTCAAAACTTTTATTAGCTCCATGTGTCCACTTGAATTCTATTTTATCTCCTCTCATAGTCTCAGTCATAGCATTACAAATTTAACTAAAATTCCTAATGAACTTTCGGTAAAAACTTGCCAAACCATGAAATGATCTTACCTCACTGGCATTCTTAGGTGTAGGACAATTCAAAATAGCTTCAACCTTTTCGGGATCCATCTTCAAACCATCAGTTGAAATCACAAATCCCAAAAACAATATCCTCTTTCATGAAAGAACACTTTTTCAGATTTATCAGCAACTTTTCTTCTTTCAACCTCTGCAATACTTGTTTAACATGCAAAAAATGTTCTTCTATGGTCTTACTGAATATCATAATATCATCTAGGTATACAATCACAAATATACCTAAGAATTTCTTCAGAACTTTATTCATCAACCTCATAAAAGTACTTGGTGCATTAGTTAAACCAAAAGGCATAACGAACCACTCATACAAACCTTCTTTTGTCTTAAAAGTAGTCTTCCACTCATCACCTTCTCTGATTCTGATCTGATGATACCCACTTTTTAAATTAATTTTGGTAAAATACTTTTCTCCAATCAAACTATCCATTATTTCATCCATTCTCGGTATAGGAAACCTATATTTCACTTTTATCTTTTTGATTGCTATGGAATCAGTACACATTCACCATTCTCTATTCTTCTTAGGTTCCAATACAATAGGTACTACACAAGGACTCAAAATTTCTTAGATCAAACCTTTCAGCAATAATTCTTGAATCTGTCAGTTCAATTCCTGATTCTCGGTAGGTGTCAACCGATGTGGTGTCTTATTCAGTAAACTAGCTCCAGGGATTAGATCCATGTAATGATCAATGCTTCTCTTTGATGGAAAACCATCAAGTACATTATCATAAATTATTTCATTAAACTCGGTGAGTAACTTATCAATCTCCTCAAGTATACTATCCTCTATTTTCTTACTCAGTTTGTTAGGAATCACAACAAAACATACATCATTCTTCTTCAAATCCTTAACCAACTTTCTTCCTTTCATCAAAAAAACTTTCACAGATGTGAAAACATTACTAACAGGTTCTTCAATTAAAGGTAACAAGATTTGTCTTTTCCCATCAGCCCAAATAGTGTATTTATGCAATCTACCATCATATATAGCATATCTATCATATTGCCAAGGTCTACCCAATAAAATATGACAAAAATCCATAGGCATGATATCACATAACACCTTATCAGAGTACTTTCCAATTTTCAAATTCACATAACATTGTTCACTTACCAAGAGTGTATGCTCATCTTTGAACCATGAAATCTGATAGGGCTTTGGATGTTCCAACCTTTTCAACTGCAACTTTGTAACCATTTCCTCAGATGCCAAGTTCTCCAAGCTACCACTGTCAATGATTACCTTCCAAACTTCATTAGAAACTCTACATCTAGTCTTGAACAAAGTTTTCCTTACCAGATCTTCCTTATTACTTTCACTCCAAAGTGCTCTCATTACCATCAAGTTCTTTTCTTTCTCAGGTTTATTTGGTGAGTCTTCTTGCACCAAAGCATTTTTGTTGCTATTGACCTTATTACTTGCATGTGTACACTCAAATGATCTATGCCCTTCTTCTCCACAATTGTAACAAGTTCCTCAAAAACCACCTCTATTATAACCACCTTGGTAGTTATTGCCTCTTCCTCTAGATTAACTTTCACCTTTCCACTCAGTCTTTCCTTTATCTAGATTTGTCTTTTCAGGATAAGATCTACTATTTTCACCATAAGATCTACCTCTTCCTCTAGGGAATCTACCACCTCTACCTCTTTGTCTTTGCTCATGTTTCTTGTTCAATTTCTCCTCAGCTTTCAATGCAAATTGATAAGCTTCTTCAATGTTATCCAATTTGACCAAACCGATTTCTTCTTGGATGGAAACTCTCAATCCATTCAGGTATCTAGAAATTATTTCCACATCATCTTCATCATGTCCAGATCTAATATCTAATCTATAGAATTCCTTAGTATATTTTTTACTGAGCTATCTTTCTGCCTCAAACTTTGCATTCACCTAACTAGGTTAATCTGATAATCACAAGGTAAGAAATTTCCTTTCAATTTATTCACCATTTTATTCCATACCTTAATTTTTCCTTTGCCTTTCCTCTTTCTGTCCAACTACAGATGTTCCCACCATAAGGATGCATGACTTTTCAACTTTGTGCTTACAATTTTTGCCTTCTTTTCCTCAGGTACATTCTCATACTCAAAATACTTTTCCATCTCAGTGATCCAGTCCACCAAGTCATCAGAATCCAATTTTCCACTATACTCAAGAGGATTAAAGTGTGGTGTAGATTTTAGATTTATTAAAGCCTTCAACAATATTTCCTCACCTTGATCCATCACCAGTGCAGGTTCTAGATCAACTTGTTCTTCCTCAATTTCATCATCACTAACATCTTCAAGATGTCTTCCTCTTCTCTAAGATTTTTCAATAGCTTCTAATCTAGCAACAAGTTGTCTCAACATGTTTGCCAATCTCAGATCCACATCTTGCCTCCCATGAACCATCTTGAAACCCTCTGTAATTATAGGCCAGATCATAATCTACTACCTCACAAAAAATCAACTAGGGTTTGACAAAAAGGAACCCTCAAACCTAGATTTGCAAACCTAGATCCAAATCTCACCTCACTCTGATACCACCTGACGCAAGAGAGGATGGGTAGAGGGACCAAAGGCATGCCTTAACCAGATCCCCCTTACACAGATCACACGTGAAAGAAACAAAACACAAGTGAGAGAGAGAATGTAGATATATTTCATATATTGATTTCAATTTGATTCATATATGTCAGGTTGTAAGGTCTTCCTGGTTTAGGCCAGATATTATAATTCAAGTACAGAAGTCCTCCAACATGCGAGGATCTGACACAATCTTCTATCTCCTAGCTTCTATCTCTGATGTCCTAATTGATGTCCTAAAACTACAACCAAAGATTATATTATATACAAGAGGCTGCCAAAAATTCAGCCTTCAGATCCATTATTAACAGAAGGAACGACCAAATCTAGGTCCACACGCTTCCTAATGATAGATACTAGTATTAAATCTATGACCATAATTAATTGCAAGAGCCGACCTCAACAAGAAACTAAAACAAACAACTCGGTAAGCAAGGATAACCGAGCACCAGAAAAGCATCATCGAGCACCAGGGAAATTCACTGAGCACCAAAGAGATAACCAACCAACCCCAGTTAACAAAGGAAACTAAGCAAAAATGAACCAACTTGGTCAAAGAAGGAACTAAGCAACACAGGAAAACACAAACATGTTTTTGGTGACACAGGATTGCCAAGGACTCGAGATGCTCTTGCATCAATTCTTACTCCTTCAAGTCTAGCAATGGGTGCAAAAGTTTCTCCATAGTCAATTCATTCTTCTTGTCCATAACCTTTGCATACTAGTATTGCTTTATTTATTGTTACATCTTCATTCTCATTCAATTTGTTTTTGAATATCCATTTAGTTCCAATCACATCTTTGTCTTTCGGTCTCGGTACCAATGTCCATGTGTTTTTTTTTTCTTTATTTACTCAATCTCTTCATTCATTACCTTAATCCATTTATCATTTTCCAATGCATCTCTAACAATTTTAGGCTCAAATTCACAAAATAAACATGTGTTGTTCCTCAACTTACTTAGTGTCATCATCTATTCTCTTTTATCTCCAATTATCTAATTTTGTGGATGGTGTCTTCTCACATATCTTATAAGTACAGGTTTAGATCTTTGTTCTTCAATATGTTATCCACTCAGTGTATGATCAATATTTTCCCCAATAACTGCTTGTTGATTCTCGTTCTGCAAAGACTATTTCTCGGTAGCATTAACCTATTGCTCCGTAACACTAGACTATTGCTCGAGTAGAGTTTCAAGTTCTTCAATATAAACAAATATACCATAGTCTTCTGGTTCCTTTTTTCTTTCTTCATCATTCCTTTTGACAAACTCATCAACTCTCACATTTCCAATCTCAATCATCTTGTTAGTAGCCTTGTTCAAACATTTATAAGCCTTTTTTTAGTAGAATATCCTAGAAATTTTCCTTCATCACCTTTTGAATCAAATTTCCCATTTCTATCATCTTTCAGAATGTAACATCTGCTTCCAAATATTCTGAAATAACTCACATTAGGTATGTAACCATACCATAATTCATAAGGTGTCTTGTTTGATTATTTCTTCAATTGAACTTGGTTTATTGTGTAAACAATAGTTATAACAACTTCTCTCCAGTACATTTGTGCAACATCTTTTTCAATCATTAGTGTTCTAGCACAATCAATAATTGACCTATTTTTCCTTTCAGCAATCCCATTCTGCTGAGGTGTTCTCACTGCAAATACATGTCTCTTAATTCCATGCTCATTACAAAAATTAGTGAACTCATCAGAAATAAATTCACCACCTCTATCTGACCTTAAGCATTTCAATTCCTTACCACTTTCTTTTTCCACTTTTCCTTTATACCATTTAAACATTTTGAAAGCTTCAAATTTTTCTTTTAAGAACATGATAGTCATCTTTCTAGAGAAGTCATCAACAAACAAGATAAAATATATGTCTCCATAATAACTATGAGTTCTCATAGGACCACACAAGTCAGTATGAACTAACTACAAAATAGCATTAGATGAGTAACATTTTCTCTTAAAACTAGACTTTGACATCTTGCCCATTTGACATTGTTTGCACATTACATGGTCAGGTTTAGATATGCTCGGTAAACCTCTAACTTTTCTTTTCTTACTGATCTTAACCATGTTGTCAAAGTTCACATGACATAACCTCTTGTGCCACAACCATACATCTTCATTTTTAGCCAACAAACAAGAAGTTCTAGCATTGTCAAGATAGAATAAGTTACCTTTTGATTGTTCACCAATACCAACCAACTTTCCAGTCTCATCATAGATTTTCACCTTTCTATTCTCAAATGCAACTCAATGACCTATATTATTCAACTGTGCTACACTCAACAAATTATAATTAAGCCCTTTCACCCAATATGCATTCTCACATCTGATCTTATTATTTAGTAATATAGACCCTTTTCCTTATACTTGACAAGGTGTATCATTTCTCATTTTCAAAGATCCACCATTATAATGTTCAAGGTATTCAAAATTCTCTTCATCACCAGTCATATGATGTGTACAACCACTATCAATAATCCAACTATCATTCTTGCTAACTTTAGAAATAAGTGTTGTTTCAACATACCTTTCTTCTTCTTTAGAGTCTTCTTTCAAAGCCACAAATACTACTTCTATGTCTTCATTAGTCTCAGTGTTCATGTCATCATCTTCATCTTCAACTTGGTTATCTTTTTTTCCATACTGTCGGTTACCTCTGTGATCTCATTTATCTCTTTTATCATTCTTCTTTTCATTAGATCTCTCATATTTTTTCTCATCTTCCTTCCTGTCAGGACATCTTTCAGCAATATGACCAATCTCTTTGCATTTAAAACATACCAAGGGTAGTTTACCTCTATATCTTCCTTTGCTTTTTTGTAATCTTCTAGCCATTAATACTTCAAGTTCATCAAGTTCATCCTCTTCACTTTGACTTTGACTTTGACTTTCATTTATTATCTTATGTCTACTACTTGACTTTCCAATTTTTAGAGATGACATAAATGCATATTCTATTGTAGGTACAATACTATTGTTATAGTTTTTAAGCTCAAATGCAGTCATTCTACTGATCAGACTATCAAGTAAAATATTATTACTAGGAGTTGCTCTCATTTCATGAATTGCAGAGACTCTAATAGCATAGGTAGGGAAAAAAGTTCTGAGAAATTTACTTACCATAGTGTCTTCATTAGTAGTTCCACCTACTCCTTGGATAGCATTCACAACCTCCTTGATTTGGTTGTTGTATTGAGTGATGTTTTCACCTTCTTTCATTTTCATGTCATCAAACTTTCCTCTTAGACTTTCAGCTTTAGCCCTTAGCACATTCACGTCTCCTCCATGAACTAGTGCAAGCTTGTCCCACATCTTTTTTGTAGTTGTACATGTCTTAATGTCTTCAAAATCATCATCTGATTAAGAAGAAGCAATCTCAATCATCATAGCATTGTGTTCTTGTCTTTCTTTCATTTGATCGATAGTTAAAGGAATAGTGGGTAAGATAAACTCATTTTGTAAGTAGTATAATGTAGAATCTCCAATCCCTGATAGATATAACTTCATCCTATTTTTCCATGTTGAGAAGTTATCTTTGTTCACCTTTGGCACCTCTCTCTTATACATCTTGTGATCTTTTACTTAAATCCTTTAAAATTTTTCTTCAAGCACTCTTGCTCTGATACCAATTGTTAGATAACTAAGAGGGGGGGTGAATCAATTAAGTCTAGTTATCCTATAGTCCCAAAAACTTCTAGATGTATAAAACAATTATTTCAAATCAATTAATCAACTTGGTAAAACTTTAATTGTACCATTTTGTTCATTAATCAAATACTAGTAAATTAACTAGTGTATATACCGATCAAATGAGTAATTGTAATGTATAAAGAAAAATAACAAATCATCACATCCATACACATATAACACTTTGATTTTTAATGTGGAAACACTGTTAGGGGAAAAACCATGTGGGACCGATAACCCAAAAATAATTTCACTCTTTTGAAGTGAGCTTGGTTAAGAGCCAACCTTGTTAAAGGTTTACATTAACACACTGTAAGGTGTGACCTAGTTAGAGGATTTATCACTAACAATTCTTCATGACCAAACATTCACTATGGGGTCAACATGAAAACAATAAACATTCATTGAATGTCATAATGAAATATAAAAGAATGTTAAGTCCCACTCGGTTAAGATATTTATCTATAGCAATGGTTAGAATGCAATAGTAAATGATCTGATTCAAATACAACTTTCTTTTGCAGATTTTCAGATCTATTCTAAGCTTAAAATACCTCTCGCCAATATACTCAATTCAATTCCTTTGTATCCTCCAACTTTGTTTTGCTTGGTTAATTCCTTTTTCTGATGCTCAGTGTTGTCTGTAGATTTTCTCAATTCTGCCTTCAACCTATTTGACTTGCTTCGCATGAATGCAATCTTCTCACACGCATTCCAAAATTAATTATGAATATCTTGTCTCATTTTATAGACATAATAAACCATTTTATTTCAAGCCATAGATTTTGCCTCTTAATACTTCACCATTGATTTTTTTGCTTTAACCTTCCTTAGAACTTGTGTTTGTAACATGTTTCATTCTCCATCATCTGATCATCCTTGAATTTTTTCATTTGTTTGATCATCATAACAAACTTTATCTTTAATCTTGGAATCATCCATATTTGTCTAGCTCATCATCTTTAGTTAGCAGTCATATGTTTCATTTATTTCTTTCACTCGGTCAATATCATGATGTGTTAGTAACTTCTAACTTGGTTAAAATTGTACTCAGTATACATTGCACTTGCTTGGTGTACACTATTTTCAACTCAGTGTATACAAAGTTCTTCATTTACCGACCACATAAACTTGTTCATTCTTGATCTTCAATCCATAACAGAATTATATAATACAATCAAATCACTAACATAATATCATAGACTCATCAATAAGTTACCCAATGAATACCATACTCATATCTTTCTCATACATCTCATATTCATGTAGATATCTCATTCCTTCACAATTATTTCCTTCTTCAGATGTTTGTAACTATCATGATAAGTATAGTTAAAACTAGTTGCCATCAATGACAATATAATAACTGATTTAATGTGTCACATATATCTTAGTAGCTCAGTGATCATCAATCATTGTCTTTTCAAGTGTCCAATCAGTTTTCAAACTCTCCCTTAAGGTATTCAATCAGTTGTAGTCTATCATCTTGTAGTTGCAATTTTTGTCACAATTTTTGGTTCCTTCAAGTGGTCTACTCTCTAGTGGTTCAAGTTAGCTAGAAATGTTTTGTAGTGTTGCATTTTTTGGTACACTCCTTGGTACCTTGTTGCAGATTCATTTTTTTATATTTCTAAGATGCTATGCTTTCCCTCCTTGGCCTTTTTGCACATGCACATTGGTAAAACAATCTATTTTATTTTTCATTTTTTATCTCTTAACTTTATTAATATTGCTTGTTATATTGATCATTATGCAACATCCATAACTAGCCTCTCCTTGTTTCCAGTGGAAGATGAACCTTTTAAGTTGGGGGGAGGTGTCTCATCCTATTATATATCTTCCATCCATTATCCTAAATAATCTCATCATACTATCCATTATTTCCATTCTACATAATCCTTTGTTTTGTCTCCTATTTCATGCATTTCAAATAAGCTTGTGCATTGTGAGATAAAATTATCATGACACCTCCTGTATATATAACCATTTGAACCATAATGCTATAAAAATGAAAAGAAAAAAAAGAGAGAGAGAGAGAAAAATAAATGAAGAAAAATGAAAATGAAAAAAATTAAAGGAGGTATCAATATTGGAAATAGAAATTTGAACACAAAAAAGCTTTTTATGTGAAGAAAATAAAGGGATTTATGTTTATACATGAGATATAATGGTTCAAGGTGGAGACAGAGCCCAAAGCCATAAATCCAAAGGCTACTATTTCAAACCTAAGACCTCTTGATCATAATGATTGCACAAGGATGTGAAACATGTTAAGTTGGGGGGTAATGATGAGAGCCATTTATGACCCATTTTATGCCATATTTTAATCCATTTCATGTACCTTCATACTTGCTTCCCTATTCTATTTCCGTTCCATTTCATCCCATTTTACCATTTTATGTTGCATGTGATTTAATATATATTAATAGTATTTAATATAGTTTTGGGATTAAAATATGAAAAGTAATTATTGGTAGTTTTTACTAATCGACATTATTATTTCATAGAAAATGTAGTTTGCAACATGGACAACTTCTTGTCGCCTATTTTAGAGGGACTTCCTGTCACTTTTTTATTAGTAAATATCTCCATCAACTTTTCAAAGGATGACACTTGCTTCATGGTGGTATTAATTGGTTTTTAAATTGATAAAGGAGGTGATTAAATAGTTGTTTGAGGATAAAACTACAAGCATTAGTTCATGTTAAAAGACACAATTGCTAGATAGAGAAAACAAATGACAACTATTTCCATCTCTATTTGTGCTCAAACTATTTTAAATTTGTGGATCCTCCAAATATCCACCTTGGCACTAAATACAATTCATCTTGTTACAACCACACTATCTAGAGAATGCACTCATTTCAACAAAACTATTCATTGTACTTCTTAGTTTCGTATTATTTCTTGTTGGCATACAAATACATCTTTCACCAATATTTGATGCAGATATCATTCATAATGCATGTATGCATGGAGAGGACATCAAGGCAAGTTAAGTGCCAGTGGATGGAAAAGGAATCAACCCACCATTGACTATTGTCGTTGTTGAGAATGGTGCATGTGATTGGTGTAAAGGACTAAAAGACAATATCTCATCATTGAGATGCATTTCCAAATCTCATGTGGATGAGAAACCCATCAATCAGTTTATTCCTATATTTATCTTCTGTTGTAACTATAATTTATTCTCAAGGTTACGAGGACTGTTATATTGTATTTTATTGGCCACGAATCCAAAAACAAACAAACTAATTTTATATGTAGTTGTGTATATATAAGAAGTGTAAATCAAACTCGAGAGAGACAATTTTGCATGTTCTTTCTGAGAAATAAAATAATGATTGTGCTAATCAGTCTAGTGTAGCCAACTTTTTTCATCTCACCACCTAACTGACAGAGGAGGGGGCCCACTTCTTGGGATGTCTTGTGTGTTTTCTATAATTGTTTATTTCAGTATGTTGTGCTTGAGTTTTCATAGCAAAATGTTTCATTTTGAATTAATAGTTGAGTTTGATTATTGTTTCCTTATTAGTTTTGTGATTTGATTAGCATTATAATTGTTATTGAGTGAGATGGTTACTAAAACTCTATCATATTTTCACTCATTTAAATAATTCATATTGTTAATTTATGATCTAGAATTTAAACAAGAAATTGTTGCTACTTTTATGCAGATTCTTAGTTTCTGTCATATTTTGAGTTCATATCACCAAGATTTCTTTGGTTTGTAATAGGTTCATTTATGTCTATTATAGTTGCATACATAATCACTCAACTCACAACTAGCACCCCTTGATGGCATATTTCTTGGACACCTTTCACAATCTTATGCCCCCAAATTGACATGTATAGACCATACTAACTTAATTATAAATTATTAATCTTTTTTATTATTTTGGTCATATAATAGGAGATCAATGATAATCATCATGATAACATATTAAAATGTTCTTAAGTACAAAATACATCATATATCATCATAAAGCATCATGTCACACCCTAGTAGAATCATTATCTAGATATGATCAAAATGGTAAACAACAATATAGCCTCACATCTACATCAATAATGATAGTGGAAAAAACAAAATAATGTACTATAATCAAATGCATCACACAGTACAAATATCTGATCACATCATGTGAATAGTCATGGAATTAAAAAATTCCAATTCATGTCAAAATGAAGAAAACTATAATGCAACCACAAGAGGTACTACATCCTCCCCTCTAGGTATAGGCTTACTCCTGGAATCCTACAAAAATATTGGGGTTCAAATCTCTCAATCGAGAAGCATCCTCCCAAGTAGTTGAAGTCTCATCACTTGGGTCTCATTGGACCCTTTCCTGCTCAATTTCTTAACCCCTAAGTGTTAGTGTCCAATGCTAAAGAATGTGAATGGTCTCCAAAGAAATCTACCCATCCTCTACCTATAAAGCACCCTAATCAAGAACATGGGTCATACTGGGAATATATTGTCTCAACACAAAAACATGAAACACATCATGGATTCATAATGGGCTAGGTGGAAATACCAAGTGATAGAGAATAGGACCAAACCTCTCAAGAATCTCAAAAGGTCCAACAAAATGTACTAACTTAGAGCCTTTACTACAATGGATGGGGCTCTTATGCGACCAAACTTGCAAAAACATGTAGTCACCCACCAAGAAGTGAAGATATAACCTATGTGAATCAACACACTTCTTCTATCAATTATGAGGAATAACTAAATGCTCTCTAATATGAACCACTTTCTATTCCATATCCTAAATCGTCTTAGAAGCTAACACTACACAATCCTCTAAACAATCCCAACTCAAAGGTGTATGACATTGTCAACCATACAAGGCCTAAAAAGGAGACATGCCAAGACAACTATTGTACCCATTATTATAGGAAAATACCCATTATTATAGGAAAACTCAACCAAGTACACATAGTCCTCCCACCTTTATTATTGATCCATCACATACATGTGAAGCATGTCCTCAAGAACATGATTCACCCACTCTATCTAACCATCAATATTGGGGTGATACACAGAGCTAAAATTGATATGCACACCTAAAGCATGCTAGAGAGATGTATTAGGAATAACAATCCACACAACACAACTGAGAGGGGGGGTGAATTAGCTATGTGTAATAATTATAAACTTAAAACTTTTCTATCTGATTACTAATTAAACATAGAAAAATACTAATCAAGATGAACAATGCAAATGCCAACACCATAACACATATTTTTTGTTCTTGAGGAAAACCATGTTAAGGGAAAAAAAACCCCAATAGGGATGATACCCACTAGATCATGTACTAGTATATAAATGTCCATGTTAGGAGACCTAACCCTGTTAGATGTTGTTACAAAGAATCTAACACATCTTTCCTTTTTAAAGGACAAGTCCCTGCTAAGGGACTAAACCCTATTAAAAGGTCCTTCAACCCTATTAGGATTTGGTGAGAACAAAAGGCACACTACTTGAGCGCAATGCTCCAAAGTGAAGGTTAAAACCACCTTTAGGACACATTGTCCCAATACAGAATTAAGGATCTACTATCTAATGAGCTAACTGAATGTCAAATTACTTTCCTTTATAGTTCCATTCAAGTACACAAGGAGTGACCATAGAATCCACTCATACTTCTTCTTCTATGCTCTGATAACTAGCAAAAAATTCACATCTACAATCACCAAGCCACTACTTCATTCCTCACATTACATTTCCTCTCTTAATAAAAGTTACAAATAATCAATTAGGTCAGTCTATTAGAGCTTCCCCAATGCACATACAATTACATTTATCAATGCTAAGGTACACATGGTAACAATTATACATCAATTACAAACATTAAAACATGCACCAAGATCCACAATTAATGATTGACAATCCTTACACACACTACACAATACAAATGACTCCTAAATGAAATAATGCAAAGTCCACATGTTTCCTCCATCAACAAAATAAACCGATTGAGCCATAAATCACACAAAGTATTCCATTATGAGTCTTATTACATGCCTTAATCTCACATTCCACAATCCTAGCTCACAACCAACTTGTACTCAAAATACAACAACTAGCTCTACCATAATCCATGTCTCTATCATGCAACCAGTCTTCACCAAAACTACTATAACTCTCTAAAATCACAACATGATTCCATGTGACCTTAAATATAAGGTCCACACATATTGAACACAACAAATATGTGCCTACATACACTAATATTTCATACACGAAGAAAATAGTGGAACTCATGGAATTAAAGATACAATTGCAAGAGTTGCTAGATAAATGATTAATACAACCTAGTGTGTCACCATGGGGAGAACCTATTATATTTGTCAAGAAGAAGGATGGTACCCTTCAGTTATGTATTGACTAAAAAATGCTAAAAAAAGTAACAATAAGAAATAAGTATCCATTGCCCCACATTAATTATTTGTTTGATTAAATGCAAAGGGTTGCAATATTTTCTAAAATAGATTTTGAGATTAGGATACCATGAATTGAGACTTAGGGATGAAGATATCCACAAGACAACATTTAGAGCTCGTTATGGGCACTACGAGTTCACTGTAATACCTTTTGGACTTACCAATGCCTTAATTGCATTTATGAATTTAATGAATAGTATATTTCAAGATTACCTCGACAAATTTGTACTGGTATTCTTAGATGATATTTTAATATATTCTAAGAATGAAGAAGAAAAATCTCAACATTTTTAAATAGTTCTACAATGACATTGGGAACATCATCTATGTGGAAAGTTGTCTAAATGCATGTTCTTCCAAAAATAAGTACAATACTAGGGACATTATATCTATATAGGACATAGATGTGGATTTAACTAAAATAAAAGCTATTTCAAAATGGCCAACCCTAAGAAATGTGTAGGAAGTAAGAAGCTTTATAGGCCTAGCTGGATATTACAGGAAGTTCATGATGATTTTTTCTTGAACTACATTCCCCATTACTTCTCTTCAAAGAAAAGGAAAGTAATTTGAATGGACAAAAAAGTGTCAGAAGACCTTGGAACTTATTAAAGAGAAGTTAATTTGACATTACTACTAAAGGTACCAAATCTAGAAGGATAGTTTATGGTAGTAACCAATGCCTTATAAGAAGGATTAGGTGGAGTGGTAATGCAGGATGGGTGATTAATTTCCTATAAATCATGGAATCTCAAGAATTACAAATTAAATCATACACACCATGACATAGAACTAGCTTTAATTATTCATGCCTTACAAAGGTACCTTCATTATTTAATGGGAAAACCCTCTGAGCTTTGATCTGACCATCAAGTGTTGAAATACATTTTTACCTAGCCTAACCTTAATGAATACTAGTGTGATGGCCAAAAAGTAGAGCAAAATACAACTTTTTTTCTAAAATCTAAGTTGTTTAACTATAAACACACATCCATATGCAACTATATTAGTTGGAGTTAAATACAAACTGGCACAAGTTTCTATGTGCATGCAAAATGATGCAGAGGGAAATAGATAACTGAAAGCCAAAGTGTCCAAAAAACACCACAAGGGTCAATCCAGAGAAGGTTGACCAAGTTTGACCAAAAATCAAACTTCACAAAATAGCTTTCAAACTATACTACAAGGTTCCCCTAAGCTGCATGCTTCCACCAATATGCAAAATGAGATAGTTGACCAAAACTCAACCATGCACAGATAAACGTGCAATTAAGTTAAAAAGGTCCAATACTTATCAGGGAATGTTTATGTACACAAATCGAGGTGTTTGACCCATGTTTGACTAAGGGTTGACCAAAAGTCAACCATGCACAAAAATGGTCAACAAGTCCATAAATATGGAATTGACTCTAGACTCGATGATTAGAGTCGCTATAACCCTCAATGGCAATAATGTTCCTCCAGTTGAAATATTAAGTTAATTGAATGTTTTGATAAAATCTAATCAATGTTGCATTAATTAACCTATTTAAAATGATATAAAATTAAAAGAAATTAATCTAAATTTGATTACTTAGTCAATAAAATGATGACTTGAGTTAAATCAATAGCCCAAACATATCGTCTTTAAATTGATAGAACATCTAAGTCACCTATGAAGGTCAGTTATTAATCTCCCAATAGTATCAACTCAAAAGAATTACCCCTGTCCAATATTAAAATACTAATATATAGACATTAGATAAATCTTAATTTAATTTACAATTAATTCAAATTAAAACTAAATCTAACTAAAAATAAATTTCTAATTTCTAATAAATTTCCAAATTAAACTATTAAAAGAAACATACCTTCCAAAATCCTCATGCTACAAGTCTTATAAAATAAAACTTAATTGAAAAATAAACCTAAGTTAAATAAACAAATCTATTTTAATAAAAGTTCAACCCTAACAACCAATTATTAAATTAATTTTAAACAAAAAAAACTATTATATCCTTGCATTTTTTCCTAATTCCCCAAGCTAGGGTTTCGAAGAAAATGGGGGAGGTCGAGCTGCAAATGTGGGGGCACGTGCAGGTGGATGTAGTGGCACCACCATGACGAACCACCTCTATGGCTCCACAATGGTGGCCGCTACTCGTCCCCACTGTGTTTCCATAGTGGGTCGCACAGCAGTACCACCACTGTGGAACCACAATTGTGTTGTCGTGCGGCGGCATCACGGGAGTGGGGAAGGCCCTCGACTGCCCACCTAATGCCTTCGCGACTGAAAACTTGCAAATATGCTCATATTCATACAAAAAATTAATAATTACATTTTATTTTTTTGTTTATTACTAAAAACATTATATATATATATATATATATATATATATATATATATATATATATATATATATATATATATATATATATATATATATATATATATATATATATATATATATATATATATATATATATATATATATATATAATGATACTAAAAAGATGAATTAAAAAGATTGGTGACTTAAATATTCCTCAATTCCAAAACAGGGGGTATTTAGACCACTTTTTTTAAATTTCTAAATACATAATTGCATTCCAATTTAATAGTACTAGACATTGTAGGAATTAGATTTTCCAATTTGGGCATTTTATTTTTTTGCAAAATTTTGAAAATATTTCTAAGTATAAAAATAATAAAATTCTCAAAATCTTAATCAAATACTTTATCAAATTTAATTTCTAAATAAGCATATTTAATCATAACTATATTACTCTTCTTTTTGAATTAATAAAATTATAATAAAACTTAATTAGAAATTAAATTATTGTTTAATTCCACAACTCCATATCTTACAAACTCAACACCATAATGTTTATGGTATTTAACCAATTTAAATAACATTAAATCATTAAATTTCTCATAATATACTAAATTCCCAATAGGTCGTGCATTTAAATTTAATAGAACTAAGACTTTAAATTGTAATAAAATCCATTTAATCATAAATATTTTTGTATGAATCTTCCTTCAAATACATAACCAAATATTGGTTAATCCTTATTTTCCATTATTTCATTAAATACCAATAAAATTTCATGATATTACAAGGTTACAAAGAAATTCCCAAATTTGAATTTCAATCTTATACAAATCTGCCAGCTCCTAACATCTAGTTGTGCACTTGTGAAATTGAGGTTGACCATGGAGGCTCACCTCACAACCTAGGCCTTTTCAAGGCCACCCCCAAGCTAGGGGATCCAAAATGGAACGAGTAACAAATAGGTAACCATAAAAACTTACAAAATGTCATCCAAACACAAAACACCAAAAATTACCAACATGGTTAAACAAGAGGAAGGTCTCCAAGAGGCCTTCCTAAAATAGGGGTAGTGGTAAACTAGTAGGAGGAGAAGCCATAGTATCAAAGAAAATTCACAAGCCACACATGGACTTGGAAAGACCATCTACACAAGATGCAGTCTAAAATCCTCCTTATGCCCCCCAAGTGCCCTTAGGCCATACTTGACATCATGGGTATCAAGAACCCCATGTTTATCCCTCCACACATGGGAGACTCTGCACAATCCTGGAGTCACTTCTTACCACCCCCTTCAAGGTTACTCTACCCTCCCAAGGGTGAGTATGCCTTGAAGAATCTTATTCAAAAATAAAATTACAAATTAAAAACAACAAATAAACGCATCCAAAATTTTCAAACAAAAACCATAAAATAGTGAGGACTCCATTAATGGAGCTCCAAGCTTCCATACATGCCAAGAAAAGAAATTAACTAAAGAGAAACCAACCTTACTCCAAGCCTAAGGTTGAATCTAGATTTATGAAATGAGCTATCCTTCCAAGCAATTCCCTCCTAAGCTTCTTCAAATTCTGAAAATGGTCTCTAAAGATAGAGAGTGGGTGAACACTCAAGCTCTTCCTAAAACCTTCCTTATGTAGGAAAACCTCCATAAATCTAGGAACCAATCAAAGGTGGGGAATAACCTTCCATCCCTTTCTTCCCACTTGCCTTCCTTCTCCATAAATGGAGTTAAATGCAATTTTGAGAAGAAAAGAGAGGTTAGCCAAAACCACACAACTCTCAAATTTGCACAACTTCAAAAGGGAGACTTTAGGGGAGTACTAAATGTGATTTAAGGCTCTTAATGGGTTGAAAATGACCCCTAACCCCTAGGATACTAACCTAGGTAGCCAAAATTGATCCTAGTTACCTTATGGGAACCCAAAAGACCCTCCTAAACCCCACCTAAAGTTTACCATCGGATCTCCAAGTCAAGTTGACCAACTAGAAACTTCCTAATCCATGGTAGGCTTGAGTACTACATTAAGGTAAACCCTTAGTTAACCCTACACTTAATCATGATACAATTAACTAGCCATGCCAATACTTAATTACAACACTTTCCAAAATTGGCACAATTTAAATAAACAATGACATGGCTAAATCACATTAACTTAAACTGAATTAAATACACTCATGCAAACCACATTGACGAATAAACAACTATACAATGAGGTTGATATTTCTTTATACAAACAGGACCTTGGAATTAATGGAGTAACATAGGTTCCAATTCTAGGTCCCCAATTTAGATCCATGGTCAACTATCCTTGCACACTCTTTAAAAACATCAGTAGGTCCAAAATAACATGATATAAAAACATAATACATCATCAATACTACATGGTATATAAACTTTATCTATATTTGAATTAACTAAACATATCATCAGTTTCCTAAACCAATTTTCCATCGCAATTGCATCCAATACGATTATTCTCATATATGACATCATCATAAACTAAAATTGAATCAAAATATAAAGTATCTCGAGAGTACCCTGATTACAAAACCAGGTACCGAACATATAACATAGGATTCAAAAGATCCTCAAATACATAAGAGTTTCAATAGTCATAGTATGTCCATGTAATAATCACTGAAAGCATAGAAAGTAAGGCAATAAAGCTATGTCTGTCTGAGGTAGGTCTCACAACTAGAGAGGATGGTTGGAATTAATTTATGTTTGTGAATTTAAAATCAACTGCATTAAAGGGAAATAAAATCATGTAATAAATGCTTTTAATCTTAGGTGTCACATATCTATTATGGCATTAGTCCACACTATTGTTAGGAAATGTGTTCTTCTACAGTTAGAAGGAGATAGATATTACCAACGGGTTAAAGAAACCATTCAAATAAATCCACAATATTATAGATATGATAGGTTCAAGTTTAAACTAGATGAGTTGCTAATGTCTGAAGGTAAAATGTATGTGTCAGAATCTCCTAAATTTAGAAACCTTGTTTGGAAATAAATGCATTATGCACCCTATTCTAAGCATCTAGGAACCACTAAAATTTTATCTGATGTTAAACCCCTATATTTATGGAAGGTCATGAAGAAAGATGTTGCAAGATTTGTGGCTAGTTTCTTAGAATTTCAAAGAGTGAAAGCATAACATCAACATTTGATAGGATTGCTAAAACCACATGTTGTACCTAAGTGGATGGAAAATAATAAGCATGGACTTTTTCCAAGGATAACACATGTATTGGAACAAACATAATGTCATTTTGCTAGTGGTTGATAGACTTATTGAGGTCACCCACTTCATTCCTAGAAACTTAACTCATGGAGTGGCTACCATAGCTCACAAGTTTATCTAAGAAATATTTAAACTTTATGGGATACCTAAGAAGATAATTTTAGATAGGGATGCTAGAATAACATCTAGATTTTGGCAAACTATATTTTCATTTATACCATCCTAAATTGAAAGGACCTAATTTGTGTATAATTTAAGGACCACTTTGTTCCTACTTTAGTGTATTTTCTATGGTAGGACCTCATATGGCACTTAAAGGATACCTAAATTCAAATATGGGTCCTCCATTCTTTTTAATATTTCTTAAACTTGTGGTTGGTTCTTATTTATAGGTGTTTCTATCTCTCTTTTTCATCCAATACCACAATTCATTTCCTCACCTAGGCCCTATGTACTTACTTTTGGTCCTCATGATCTTCTATGACCTCAGAATGAGTTATAATTAGAAATCCCACACACACCCATTATCCCTAGCACCCAGATCAAATCTAGGATCATTCTCCTAGGGAAATGTCACCATTGGTGACATGTTCTAGGAAAATGGGGCCCAAATTTGGCATGGAGGCCCATGTCACAATCTTTGGGGGAGATTTGGTCCCATTTTTTATCTTCTTAATTCTTAACTCCAGGAACTGATGTGAGATATATATAAACCCCTCATCTCTCCTCATTTTAGCATCCATGATCTATGAACCATAACCAAGCATCCATTATCATGATCAAGCTATCAAGTGTAAGGAATAAAATCAAGAAAATCAAGAGCCATCAAGTTCAAGCATTCAAGTATTCATTCTTTTCAAGTAATCAAGGTATTTTATTTCATAGATCTAGTTTCTTTCCCCTATTGGAGGCCAAGAAAAGGAGTTTTCTGTCAAGAAAGGAGATCCACATCCATTCATCTTCATTTAAGTATTATCTCTCTTCTCCTTAATCAATCATTGTGGTGAATTACAACATCTATTCCATAAGGTTTTTCCTTTTGTAATTTCCTTTTGGGTTTTTGGGTTTAGTCAAAGCTATTGCATCAACACATTTGATCATATTTAAATAAGTATTTGCATTTCCAAGGTATGATATCCTTCATTGTCTAGATCTAACATCTACTACATGATAGGAATCTTTCATTTATTTCATTCCATTTCAATATTGAATCCTAAATAGGGGTTTAACCATATCAAACCCCCTTTTCAACCTTCTTCCCTATTTTTCTATGTGTAGGAATAGGTTACAGAGTCATCAGATCACATCTAAGCAGATATGAGACAACCGAATGATCTATGAAAAATTTATCAAAAATCATAGGGAAAACATTTCTATTACCATCATATCCCTACCATTATGAGATCAGATTTATGCTATAGGTCAATTTCATCTTTTGGTTTTCATTTCCATCAGTTTCAACTCACTATCTATCTATTATACTTTGTTTTTAACAAATTTTTAGTGAATTTCCCAGCTAAGCATTTACATTACATCATTTATCCTTCCATTTTCATTCAACCACATTATTGGAATCATTATCCCCATTGAGCGCTTAAGTCACCTCTTGATCCTATTGGGGGTATCTTCCTTTCAAATGTGGAAGAGTGAAAATGTTTGAGGTGATTTCTCTTATTTACATTGCTTCCCCTTTGCCACTATATATTATATGTGAACCCAACTCATAACATTTCTACTTATGATTTTGGTGTTAGATCTCATTGTGTGCTTGTTAATTTTTATTAACATAGAATTTACTAAGCTAGATTGGTGTGTGATAACTTATGTTGTTACATTTCTCCTTACTTCTCTTTATCAATTGCATGAACTAAATCATAATTCCTTGTATTTTATGATGTTTGTATTCCTTTGAATGCAATTTTTTCATATGGCATTATGAGATTAACAATATATTTCTTCTTTATAAGGAATATTTCAAAACCTTTATCAATATTTCATGTTCTTTTTTCATTCAAATTTTAACAACATGCATGATATATGTTGATAATATAAGGGTTTTTGTCAATCAACCTAAAGATAACAATAATATCAATTCTCCTAATCCTATTCCTAAAATGCCTAATAATCATGATGATAGAGATTTAGATCATAATGATCTCATCTTAGTGACACCTAGATCTCCTCTTCCCCAACCTACTCTAAGGGATAGTCTTAGAAAAGCTAGTTTATGCAATCATTTGGATGATCTTAGACAATCTTCCTTTTATGAAATCATTATTAATAATCTTGATGTCAAGCATTTTATTGATGACTTATCTCCAAGGATCTTGAGTAGACAAGAAGAAATGGAGAAGCCTTCTTCCTCCTAACCACCTAAATATGATAAGAATAGATATACATATCTCCCTAAAGAGAATACTCATCTTCCTTTCCCTCTTTATACTAAACATTTCCATAAAGCTCATGATGAATCTCCTTCACCCTCTACATTAAAATCCAATTACAATGTGGGATATGATATTACCACTCAACAAGGTTATAATGGGTTAGGGCCTTGGCATTAATGACCAAGGTATTAAGGTTCCTATAGATCCTCCTACACAAGTCACTAGGTGTGGTCTAGGTTTCATACCTCAAGATATTGAATTTCCTTCTTTATCTCAACCAAAACCTTCACCTTTTACTAGCATCATCTATTATCTTATTTCTTTTGATGACCGCATGGCTTTAGCTAAAATAATATTTTGGAGAATTAAATATGAATCAAAAATTTGCTTTTCTTATCAAGATTTTTCAAAGAATAAAATACCTATTAATGGTGAGTTTGTATGTCAATTTTATCATATAACTAAACACTCTCTTGATGTTTGCATTTAATTTAGAGAAATTGTTCAAGATTTGGTAGATAGATCCCTTCTTACTTTAACAATGGATCTTATGCATTTTATTTATATCAAATACATACCTTAGCTTCTATTTTCTCCTATTATGTTGCTCTCCATTATGTAAATTTAGTATCTTACACCATTGGGGGCTCTTTGATTTACATAATGTGCATTTTGAGAATCATAATAGGAAATATTGCTTGTTTCTCCACATCTAGCGGGCAAGGTTTCTATATCCCATCTTTCTCTCCCTATAAAGGATCCATTATATCTTTGTTGGTTACTTATTTTATATTATGACATCCTTACATGCATGGACTTATTTTTTTGGGATCTCTACTCATAATAGGATTGATATCTTTCTTTAAAATCTCTTACTTGCATGGAAGTGTATATTTTCTATAATTAATTTATCCACTAAGCTTGTATAATCTCTGTGTGTGTGTGTGTGTGTGTGTGTGTGTGTGTATTATTTTATGATGATACATCCTTTCTGGGTATGATATTCTTTGTTTCATCCAAGATACTTACATCCCTACTTAATAATATTTTTCATGCCTCAAAGGGCATGTCTACCCAAAAATGATCCTCCATTTAGGGGCTATATATTATTTCTATTTTTGTAAATAATTCAATCTCTCCTTGGAGACTTATTTCACTTATGATGATGTCCTTTTCTTAAATGTGTTTTCCTTATATTAGGATCTTCTTTTAAATATTTTTATCATAATTTGCAACTTACGTTTTGCTTGAAAGTGCATGTCTATTACAAGGTAACTATCACTAAGGGTATACAATGTGTATTATATATACTCTTTCCTTGAAACTTGGGGGAAAAGGTTTCATATTCTCATCTTACTCTTTCTTTTTCCTTCTAAGGATCTACTTTCCTAGGTATAGTGGCATTTGTTTATCATGTAGCATTCTTTTCTTATAAGGAATTATTATTTTGATATGAGATTCTCTCTTATGTAAGAGGTGTGTATCCTTCATTATAACCTCTTATTTATTTACAAACTATGTTAATCCTAAACAAATTTCCTTAATTTGGGTCTTAAATTATGATATCCTTCATCAAGAATCCCTTTTTCACCTAGCAATAGGGGGTTAAAAGGGTGCATTCTTGTACTCTTCCCCTCTTTGTCTCAGAGATGGTGTCTTTATTCAAGAAATCCTCTCAAAGATAGATGTATTGCAAACAAGATCTCTACCTTTGAAGGGTATCTTCCCACATGGGGATATCCTTTCATGATTATCTACTTCCTTGGCTAGTAATGGTTTTCACTCTTCCTTGGCTAACAAGGGTTTTCAATCTTTGCTAAGGTTATGACATACATTATTGTTTTAAGGTTGTCTTCTTGTTGATGGAAGTAGGTCTCCTTGTTCTCTTTTCATTATGATGCCACCTATGTTTCCAACATAAGGAGCAGGACATACATGCAACCTCCCTTGTACAATATGCATGTTTTGTTTATTTATCCCTAAGGAGACAATACTTTTATTAGGACTGATATCTTTTTATTGGTCCCTAAGGAGACAATGCTTTCCTTAGGACTGATCACTTTTGTTTTTGGATCCCTAAGGAGATCATGATTTTCTTAGGATTAATCCCATTTTTTTATTCCTTTGGAGATAATACTTTCCTTCAACCTAGTCATTCTTATGGTTCTACATGGAGACAATGATTTCCTTAAGACTGATCCCTAAGCTTCTCCTGCGTGTAATTTTTTTTAAGATGCCCTTGTGCACAAATTTTCAAGGTAGAATTTACTAGCTTAACACAACTTGATAGACCATCAATTCTCCTTCCTTCTTTGAGATCATTGAAACTAGCATAATACAAATTTTTATCCATTCTACTCTTCTCCTCCTCTTCTTTTCCCATGGATCACCTAGCATAACACAACTTTCTAGCTCATTGGATTCATGGTCTCTCTTCCTCTTCTTTCATTCATCTCCTAGCAATGCTAGGGGTTAGATCATGGAGATTTTTTTATCATCTTTGTAAATTCTCTTTCCCTTTTTATGTGGTCACTTATGCTCTTGCAATAGCTCTTAAAACATGATATTAGTGGATGGGACATTTTCGATCAAGATCTCTTCTACTAGTTGGTTTGGAATTTTATTTTTAGTACTAACCTCTCTTTGTATTTTATGTCTTTCATGTTGGTTTTTCCTTTTGTTTTGTTTTGTTTTTGTGTCCTTGTATAGGGATGTTTGAGTTGAGATCCTTTATTTGGGGGCTTGCATCCTAACACCTTGTGATTTCTTATCTCTTTGTAATTCTCCCTATGATCATCTCTCTTTCTTCTCTCTTTCTTCCTTTACCATGAACATGAGATTATCTCATACTCCTAATAAAGTGATGGCTATATGTACCATCTTAAATTGTAATCATCTATTTTGTGTATAATTTAAGGACCAATTTGTGCCTACTTTAGTGTATTTTCTATGGTAGGACCTCATATGCCACTTAAAGATACCTAAATTCAAATATGGGTTCTCCATTCCTTTCAATATTACTTAAACTTGAGGTCAACCCTTATTTCTATATGTGTCTGTCTCTTTTTCATCCAATGCCATAATTGATTTCCTCACCTAGGCCCTATATACTTATTTTTGGCATTCGTGATTGGCTCTCATCCTGGAATGAGCTATAATCATAAATCTCACACATACCCATTATCCCTGGCACCTAGATCAAATTTAGGCTCATTCTCCCAGGGAAATATTGCAATTGGAAACATCTCCTAGGTAGATAGGGCCCAAATGTGGCTCAAAGGCCCATGCCAAGGTCATGGGGGGAGATTTAGTCCCATTGTTGACCTACTTAATCCTTGACTCCTTGAAATAATGTGAGATGTATATAAACCCCCTATCTCTCCTCATTTTGGCATCCATGATCCTTGAACCATAATCAAGAATCCATTATCATGATCAAGCTATCAAGTGAAAGGATGAAAATCAATAAAATCAAGAGCCATCAAGTTCAAGCATTCAAGTCTTCATTTTTTTTCAAGTAATCAAGGTGTTTTCTTCCATAGATGTAGCTTATTTCCCCCATTGGAGACCATAAAAAGTAGTTTTCTATCAAGGAAGGAGATCAACATCTATTTTTCTTCATTCAAGTCTTCTCTCTTGTATCCCCAATCAAGCATTGTGGCTAATTATAAAATCTATTCCATAAGGTTTTGTATGCTTCATTATTTAGATATAGTCTCTACTACATGAAAATATGATTTCCTTTATTTCATTTCAAGGTTGATTTCTAAATAGGGGTTTGACCAAGGAAAACCCTTTTTTCAACCTTCTTCCCCATTTTCTATGTGCAAGAATAGGTTACAGAGTTGTTGAATCACATCTGGGCAGATTAGGTATAAATGGACGATATGTGAAAAATTCAACTAGAAACATAGGGAACACTTCGTCATTGTCATCATATCTCAACCATTTTAAGATCAAACTTCTACCATAGGTTAGTTTCATCTTCTGGTTTCTATTTATGTTAGTTTTAGCTGATTGTATGTCTATTGCAGTCTATTTTTAACATATTTTTAGAGACTTTCCTAGTTAATCATTTACATTGCATCATTATATCATTTATCTTTTCATTTTCATTCAACCACATTTTTTAGTGAAGGAAACATTATCCCCATTGAGCGCTTAAGTCACCTCTTGAGCCTATTCAAGGTATCTTCCTTCTTAATGTGAAAGGGTGAAAAGTGAGGTGATTTCCCTTATTTACATTGCTTCCCTTTTCCCACTATAAAACAACCCTAGGCACACAATTGAACATTATCTCATCCTACCACCCAAAAATAAATTGTCAAACAGAATGGGTCAACTAGACTTTTGGAAGATCTTTTAAGAGTGTATTGCATGGATCAACAATACAAGTGGGAAGATTACTTGCCTCAAGTTGAGTTTTTTTATAAAATACATACCGATCATCCATAAAGATGGCAACATTTGAATCATTGTACAAAAGGGGGTGCATAACTCTTATAAGTTGGGATAAGCTAGAAGATAGGATAATCCTTGCTCTAGAAATGCTTTTAGAAATGGAAGGGTAGGTTAAACTAATACAACTAAGGTTAGCAAAGGCTAACGATTGTTAGAAAATTTATGCAGATGCAAAGTGAAATCCCAGACACTTTGAGGTGGGAGAGAAAGTACACTCTTGTGATTTAAACCTCAGAGGTCCTCCAAACTAGCACCTAGATATGCATGACCTTTGGAAGTATTGGAAGTCATCAATCTAGTCGCCTACCAGATTTCTTTACCTCCAACTCTTGCTCAGTTACATAATGTTTTTTATGTTTCATACCTTAAGAAGTATATATTAGATTTTTTACATATGATAGATTAGAAATCTTTGTAGGTGCAAGACCTAGGGTCATAATCAAGCCCATTAAGGTGATCAATGTATGCAAACTTCACTTATTAAACAAATAAGTCAAGTAGTGCAAGGTCCAAGGGACTAGTACACTAAGGATAGTGCAACCTAGGAAGATTATAATGAAATCCATCAGCAGTTTCCCTTTTTTTCTAATGCTTTCAAGAGTTGAACTAAGTTTGACCATTGGATAAATAATAATTTTTATGTTGTAAATATTATGGAATTTCAATCATCGAGGCCAATTATTCACAAGGGGAAGGATCTGCCACATCCCTTCTAACTAGTGAAAAACTTTATATATATATTCGATGTCATAGATGTTGTGTTTCTGGTTTTTGTGAAACAATGGCTATATATATGTGATGCCCTAGATGTTATGTTTCTAGTTTTTTTGAAATATTGGTTATATGGATTTGATGCCCTAGATGTTATGTTTCTAGTTTTTCATGAAATAATGGTTATATATATTTGATGTCCTAGATGTTATGTTTCTATTTTTTGTGAAATAGTGGTTATATCTAATTGATGCCCTAGATGTTATGTTCTTGGATTTCATAAACATAATTTATGTTTTATTTGATGACCTAGATGGTTATATTTACTTCTTATCTTTGAACAATTGTTTAGATTTTACTAAGGGAATGATATGATGATATGTTCTTAATCCTAAGTTGTGAATTGGTTTATAACACATTTATTATAATCAAGATGATGATTATGAACTTATTACTTTTCTTTGATTGAAAGGTTGCAAGATATGATCATCCTTTGAGGAGGGAGGGAAAATATCACTAGGTATGGGATGTAAATATGGTAATGGGTTCTAACTATTTTGGTCCCAAAATTGGTAAGTACTCGCTAGGTTAAGGTTGATAAAAACCTAGGAAGTAAGGTTGAACTAGGTTCCTAGTAGGTCTCACCTTGTCAGTTGTCCAAGTTGATAATAATCTCTTTTGTTAAAGAATAAAATCTAGTCGATAAATGATTCACCCCCCCCCCCCCCCCCCCCCCCTCTCAGTTATCTCTTGGGACCATTCCTAAAAATTGGTATCAGATCCAAGTACCTCGGAGAGAAATTATCTTGGCTGGAAGAACAAGATGATGACACATTTGCAGTGCATTGCCTTTGATATTTTTGAAGTAGCTACCAAAGAAGTTCAAATTCCCTCTCTAGAAGATCTTGCAAAAGATGATGGAACCTTGAAGCAAAAGGAGATGTTCACTTCTAATGCTATTGCCAAAGAAGCCCTTATCAATGCCCTATCTGACAATGAGTTTTTATAGATCAAGAAAATGGACAAAGCCTAGAAGATATGGAAATATCTAGAAGATATGTTTGAAGGAGATATTCAAGCCAAGAATGCATGCAAAAAAACATGGAAGAAAAGATACAATACATTAGAGATTCTACCTTATGAGAATGTTAGAGCCTACAATCAAAGGATTAATGAAGCAGTTGCAGGAATCAGAAACAATGGTGGATAAATTTTGGAAGAGGACATAATAGATAAATTGATGACTACCTTAACACCAGAATATGACAAAAAGATATGCATCCTAGATGAAACTATGTTTTCTACAAAATGCTTTAAAAGAGAGACCTTAATTAGCAAGATTTCAGCCTTTGAAATATCAAGATTGAAGACAGAGCCTAAAAGTGAAACAACATTCAAAGCTTCAGTCCATGGTGAGAAATCTTTGAACAACTCAAGTAATTTTGATGATGATGATGAAGAGAAAGAACTAGATGATTTCATTGCTTTGATTGCTAAGAAAGAAAGGAAAGGAAAGGGGAAATATGAAGGTTAGTTACCTTTCAAATTCTTTTCATGTAACAAGATTGGTCACTTTTCATCTAAGTGTCCTACAAGAGTCAAGAAGTTCAAAACTAACTACAAACCTAAGTATACAAAAGAATGTTACTATGCTGGTGATGGAGTATCAGATGAAGAGTCAATAGAGGATGAAATTGGATTGATTGCTCTTGAAGACATGGAGAAAATGTTTAATGAAATGGACCTTGAAGATGAAAAGGAAGAACAAGAGTTAGCATTGATTTCACAAGCTGACATCAGGACAGATTGGATCATTAATAGCAATTTCTTACACCATATGATAGGAGACAAGGATAGATTTGTACATTTGGATAGATACAAAGGAGGCATGATTATATTTGGAGACAACACTCCTAAACCTATCATAGGTAGAGGAGCTATCACCTTGGATCGAAATAACAACACTGATGATGTTCTTTATGTTGATGGATTGCAGCATAATCTACTAAGTGTTGGATAGTTGCTTGAAAAAGGATATCAGTTAGAATTCCAAGACAACAAGTGCATTATTAATAACAAAGAAGGAGAGATGATTGCATCAGGTTCAAAGACTAAAGATAATGTTCTTCAGCTTAACCCTGAAGCAAGTTGTTTTGTTGCTAAAGTAGATGACAGTTGGTTATAGCACAAGAGACTATGTCACATCAATTTTGACAATATAGTTAAGATAAGAAATGTAAAGGTAGTTAGAGACCTCCCTAGCATTGCAAAACTAGTTGATACAATATGCAAGGAATGTGTGATGGGAAAGCATGTGAGTAATTCATTCAGAAGCAAGAACAAACCAGCAAAGAACAAGTTGGATTTAATACATACAGACTTATGTGGACCAACTCAAACAAGATCATACTATGGTGAAAGGTACTTTATTTTGTTTGTTGATGATTATTCTAGAATGATGTGGGTTGCATTCATAAAAGATAGATCAGAAGCATTTGAGAAGTTCAAAATATTCAAAGTTAAGGTTGAAAATGAGTCTAGATTGAAGATTAAATGTATGAGATCAGATAGAGGAGGAGAATTCACCTTTGACATATTTTATGAGTATTGTGAAGAACATAGGATAAAGAGACAGTTAAGTGCACCTAGAACCCCTCAGCAAAATGAAATAGAAGAAAGGAGGAATATGATCATTCTTGACACAACGTGCACTATCATGATTGAAGGAAAGGTGGCGCACACCTATTTGAGAGATGCGGTCAATACTATAGTCTATACAATCAAAAGAATTCAATTAAGGCCAAGCACAGACAAGACACCTTATGAGCTATGGTTTGGGAATGTACCTATAGTCAAATACTTTAGAATCTTTGGAAGCAAGTGCTACATCAAGAGAGATGAAGCTATTGGCAAGTTTGATGCAAGAAGTGATAAAGGTATTTTTCTAGGTTACTCTACGAAAAGAAAAGCTTATAGATGTTTTAATTTGAGATTGAAGAAGATCATTGAAAGTGCTCATGTTAATATTGATGAGAAGTTTATGATTCAAGAGAGATACCATGATTATGCACCTGTGATTGAAAAAGAACCTAGACCTACCATTAGTGAAGTAGTTGTTCAAGAAATGTTTGACAACATAGATGTTCTATTCAATGACTCTGAAACAAGTGAAGAAGAAACACAAAAGGCAAATGAGAGAGTCACACCTAATGTTCCTAAATTCACATCTAGATATCATTCAAAGGAACACATCATTAGAGATCAGAGCAACAAAGTCATGACAAGATCAAAAGCAAAGAGTTCCACAACAAATGAAGAGGTATGTTTACTATCACAGATTGAACCCTTAAGTGTTGAAGATGCATATAATGAATCACATTGGCATGAAGCAATGAAATAAGAGCTAGATTAGATAATTAAGAATGATACCTTGGAATTGGTCCCTAGACCTAGTGATAAGAATGTAATTGGAACCAAGTGGATATTCAGAAATAAGATGAATGAAGATAGAATAGTGGTAAGAAACAAAGAAATACTAGTTGTAAAGGATATGTGCAAAGGGAAGGAATTGATTATTCAGATACATTTGCCCCTGTAAGAAGATTGGAAGCCATAAAGTTATTTCTAGCCTATGCTACCTTCAAAGACTTTAAGATATACCAGATGGATGTTAAGTTAGCATTCCTGAATGGAGAGCTAAAGGAAGAAGTATACATAGAGTAGCCCGAAGGATTCTCCTTATCAAACAAACTTGATATGGTGTGCAGATTGAAGAAAGCCCTCTATGGACTTAAGTAAGCCCCTAGAGCATGGTATGAAAGACTTGATGGATATTTGACAAAGATTGGATTCAAGAAAGGAGCAATAGATTGTAATTTATTCATAAGAGAAACATCTGATGGACTATTGTTAGTTGCTATATTTTTTGATGACATTATCTTTGGTGGAAATGATAAGCTTAGTGCAGAATTTGCTAAGGAGATGTAGAGAGAATTTGAAATGAGAATGATTGGACCTATCAAGTGCTTTTTTGGATTGAATGTGTAGTAGACAAACAAAGGTATATTCATAAATTAGACTAAGTATGTGAAAGAGATCTTGAAGAAATTCAAGATGGATGATTGTAAGCCAATAAGCACCCCTATGATAACATGATACAAGATTTCAAAAGAAGATGACTCACCAATAGTTGACATAACCTTGTATAAATCTATGATTGGTTAACATATATCTTACTCAAACTAGACCAGACATTTCCAATGCAGTTGGTATTGTTGGAAGATTTGCAGCAGAACCTAAGCAAATTCATCTCATGGTAGTAAAGAGGATACTCAAATATTTGAGAGGAACTATAGACTATGGTTTATGGTATCCTAATTTAGAAAATGTAGAATTTCATGTATATATAGATGCATATTGGGCATGATGTGTGGATGATAGAAAGAGTACCTCAGGAGGAGTAGTATTTCTTGGTGATAGACTTGTCACTTGGACAAGCAAGAAGTAGAATTGTATCTTTCAGCCAATAATAGAAGAAGAGTATGTAGCAGTACCATTGAATTGTTCTACAATTATGTGGATCAAGTAGATGATAAAGGATTTTGGTATTCATATTGATTATCCTATTGTTACCCATTGTGATAACACTAGCACTATTAATATGTCAAAGAACCCTATCATGCATGCAAAGACAAAACACATTGAGATAAAATATCACTTCCTAATAGAGAAAGTAGCAGAGAAAGAAGTAAAGTTGGACTATGTGAGCACAAAAGATCAGCTAGTAGATATATTCACAAATCCTTTACCTAAGAATACATTTGAGTATCTCAGGGAGAAGATGGGAGTAATCCCCTTCCCTGAATCTGATTAGAGATTGTAGAAGTGCATCAGTCCTCAGTGACTAATGAAAGGTCGACTACTCCACTTCAGGAGTAGTACCGGTGCTTAACTATTTGGCACCCTTTTCCATTGATGTCAAAGGGGAAGTATACAGTCATGAAAAATAGTAAATAATATAATAGTCCATCCTTAAGGAAGTTTTGATGAGGAAATGGAGAATGTTATAAAAGAATTGCAGCAAGGGGGAGTGAGTATTTAGAAAATAGAAACAAAACAGTAAGAGATGGAGGATTCATCCATGGGGGAGTTTTGTTGAGGAAATGGAGAATATTATAAAATTATTGTAGATTTGGATTGGTGGAGTTTTTCATTCCATATGTTGCCATCAATGCCAAAGGGGGAGATTGTTGGAGATTTTCCAGTAAGGCAGAGTGTTGACTATATGTTTTTCATTGATGACAACATATGGTAAGCAGCATGTGTGGAAGCTTGATGGAGAAAGTTGTGAGTATATGTTTCCTAGATATGTTATTAGCATGATATCATAGACATAGAGGTTGAATCTCAGTGAAGACAGTAATACAGTAGTATGTATTAGTGAGTGTTCCTGACGTGTCCTAGGAAGAGTTTTGTATGTGATTTATAGTATGGTTGTAATAGAACCTTGCACATTATATTTATGTTGTAGACATATATATGTTCATGGATGCAGAGTTAGATATGCAGTACATGTTGAGTTATGAAGTCTCCAGTTGATAGTCACAGTTTCCTGTGTTTATCTGGTAGAGCCGACATTGATTTTATTGTTGAAGTAGTTGCACCTATCCATTTGATATGTGTGCTTGGATTAGTGTTTGGACAAGAGTTGAGAATGATTGGTTAAGAGTACATGATGTAATTTAGCATGTGAAGAAAGTATCAGTTAATTTGGTGGAGCTGACAGTGTGAAGTGATGCATCTACTCACATTGAGTTGGTCAGTCCTAATTTGGGTTGCGTGCTTAGTAGAGCTGACTGAGATGTTATTGGAGAGTTGTATTGTTTCTCTAATATGATTTCAAGATGGTTCTAACAAGCTAATTTGATTATATCATTTAGAGGAAGATGTTTATAGGCAATCATTTGTGATTGCTAAGTATGGAAGAGAGTTAAAAAGACAAGAGCAGAGCAGAAGGTGCGAAGTGTTGAGCCATCAGTAGAAGGTCTATGTGACAAAGTAGAGAGTATATGCTATTTATAGGAATTGATCAAGACAACAGGTCTACACACAGTTCACTAAGATCTGTATATAATGTGTATTTGTTAAACAAAAGGTTGTAGCCTTCACCCCTTTGAGCAATGTGCTCCCGGATAGTGCATCCTCACCCCTTTGAGCAGTGTGCTCCCAGACAGTGCATCCTCACCCCTAACAGGGTTAATTGTAAAAGACTCCTAACTGGGTCCAACCCTTGACCAGGTTACTGTACTTATTGCATTGTAAAGATCAACTCCTAACAAGGTTGTAAGATCTTCTAACTTGGATCATAATACACTAGTGTAGTTCTTGGTGGGTGTCAATTCCCACCGGGGTTTTTACCTATTTGGGTTTCCTCATAACCAAAATTGTGGTATTGTGTTAAGTTTTCTTATATTGTGTTTATGCTTAATGTTCTTTTGTACTTAATTGGATAAAGAATTAAATCTGGTAGATAATTGATTCACCCCCCCTCTCAGTTATCTCTTGGGACTATTCCTAACATATATTTCATACACACACATATAAAGGAATATATATATTTATAGGTATTTATTTAATAAATATTCATATTTAATAAATTTATGACTTCATATTTCATTATTAATAGGTATACTCCTTGTCTTTTAATGAAGTCATAAAAATTGTGTGATTGCTAACTGCTTTGCTTTGTAACATACTCGCCAAAACCTCTTTTCAAATTTCAAATATTAATCATCCATGGACGTTGATTCTAGGGAGTAATCTCCCTCCCCACAACTTGGCCCTCCCCCCAATGTGCATATCAATCAAATTCAAATTGACCCATAGGGGTTACATGTTGGCATGTGATGTTTTGGAGTACTGGGAATCACTTAAGGGTTGTCATTTATGGCAACACTTATGATGGAGTGATTGCATGTTGTGGAGATTGCCACCAGACTTTTAGTCATGAAAATGACTAAGTACAAAATCAGGATGACAGGGTACATCGGGATAGTTTTGGTCAGTGATGAAGATATATAGGGTATTATGTCTTGCAAAGTTAACTAGAGGTATTTTGGGATAGTCACATGCTTCAGTTAAGATCACATGCATTTTGGATACTAGACTTGTGAGATACAATGTTTGGAAGGTATGCGAAGATAGTAAAATAGTATAACAGGGTACATGAATAGTTGCGAAGATTAAGGAAAGCATAATGGATATGGTAATGTGCTAAGGCAAGTAAATAAAGTATATTTATGACTCTTTGGTAATATGAGAGTGCTAACTCCATGTATATCATTTGCATAAGTTTCTATTATGTTTTGTATGACAATTATGAGGTCGACTAGAAGGCTAATTCTATATAAGTATAGATTGGTTTTGTGAAAGAGAGGTATGGAATGATGTTGACGCAAGGAAGGGAGAAAGAGGGGCCAAAAAATGGCACACCCTAATGATCCAAGCCTACACAACACATGCAGAATCCAACAAACACAACAGTGAGAGAGAGAATGCCAGATCTTTCATATATTATCATCAAATAGAACCATACATGCCAGGTTGTAAGGCCTTCCGACTTAGGGCCAGATATTACAATGAATCACAGAAGTCCTCAAACATGCTAGGATCTATCAAAATCTCTACTTCTATCTTCTACCAACTCCTATCCAAACTGCTACCCAAAAACTCCTCCCTAAACTCTAAACCAACAACTACATTTATACAAGAAGCTACTGAGCTGAGTCGGCCTTCAAATCCACAATCAACAGAAGGAACAGTCAGATCTAGGACCACACACTTCCCAATGATGGATTCCAACATTAAATCCATGATCCAAATATTAATGCACAAGTCAACCACAACATGAACTAAAACTAAACCCGTCAATGAGCAAGATAACCGAGTAGCAGACAGGCAATGTCAAGCGCCAGTGAAATAACTGACTACCCAAGAAATAACTGACCACACTCGGTAACCAAAGGAAACTGACCAACTCGGTCAAAGTAGAAACTGAGCTACATAGAAAAACTCCAAAAAAAATTTGGTGACACAAGATTTCCAAGGACCTAAGATGCTCCTGCATCAGATGTGTAATGATGGAGTAAGTTTGTAAATATAAGAGCATAGATCAAATGTGAGATCAGAAAGAGGCTGAGCTACAATTGGAACTATCTAAGCAAGATAAGTTCTTGTAGTGTTCCCCCTTTTGAGAACTATTTTTGGGATAGTATTGATTATAAGAGCATTGTGCTCACCACCTTTAACCAGGTGTTTTTTATACCCCTAACAGGATTTTTGTAATCCTCTAATAGCGAAATGTACTATGTAACAATCAACTCCTAACAGGGCTAGATCTCTTAACAAGGATATTATATTTTAGTACATATTTATGGGTAACATCCCCACTGGGGTTTTCCCTTTGGCTAGGGTTTCCTTGAGAATAAATCATGGTGTCATGAGTAATGTGTTATGCTTATATGTTCTTTTCTTTTCTGCATTACTTTGGATTGTTTATAATTGTTTGAAGTTAAAATCAAAGTTTTGTAATATTGATTCACCCCCCCCTCTTAGTATTACCTAATCCTAACAATTTCTATTAGAGCTTTTGGCCCTTTGAGAGAAAGCTTAACAGCTTAAGGGAGATCAAAATGGATTCAAAATATTTACGAGTGAACTTTGAAGTTGTACTTGAAGATCTGGATAAGATGAAAGTTGAGAATGGTGAACTAAAATTCAAATTAAGAGTGAAAGGTTTCATGAGAAAACTTAAAGAACAACTTGAAATTGTAAAAAATCAGAGACAAGACCTTATGGAGAAAATCAAAGAAGTTTCAGACAATGATACTTCAGACAAAGTAAAGAAGTTGGAGCAAGAAAAATAACAAATCAATCTCTTGATGATCAAGGAGATTCAACATGAAAATTTTGAAAGAAATAAAGTTGAAGAGTCATTAAAAGAAGCTAACTTGTAGATAGGACAAATGAAGATTGAACTTGACTAGTACAAGGATAAATATCAGGAATTGGATAAATACAATCAAATCATTAAAGGTGAACTCACTCAAGCCAAACTACACATTGAGAAATTGCACATGAGCAATGACAAGAGTAATGAACAAAGAATAGAACAAAAAACTAAAGGAGACATAAGTGGATCCAATGAAGTTGGAAGTTTAAAAACTCAAGAAGAACTAAAAGAAGCCACAAATGAGGAAATACCTATTCCTAATGAAAGGCCTACAAATGAAGATCCTAGAGAGTAGTTCAGACCCTTCAAAGGTAGATGTTTTGGATGCAACAAAGTTGGACACATGAAAAGAGACTACAGAAATAAAGGTAACTCTAAACCCTTTACCAGCTACTATTTTAATTGCTATGAGTATGGACACAAGAAATTAGATTGTAGAAAACCTGATCAATCCAGTTATAAGAAAGACTATATCAAAGAAGAAACTATAGCCAAGATTATATGTCAGAAATGTAATAACTTTGGGCACACAACAAGGTACTGTAAGCTGCAAACTAATCAAGAAAGAAGAACATCGCCTATTTGTTACAAATGTAACAATCCTGGTCACATTGGGAAGTTTTTTAGATACAATGGAGATGACAACAGAAGAGGACCAAGGAGATCTCATGAACTAGAAGGACCACCTCCTATAGTTATAAGGAAGAATATTAGTGACAGTGGTAAAAGCCTAAATGATTACATGAATGAAAACAAGAAATCAGAGGGTGAGAAGATATGACAAGTAAAAGTTCTAAATAAGGCAGTGGTTCAGGGAGAGACAGCTTATGATGTTGTGTCTTCACATGATGAATTCTTTGAGGCATTAGCCTAGAAGGCCTCATGGCCTCATGAGGAGTATTGGATACAAATAATAGAAATTATCCAAACCCTGTATAAGTGGAGTAAGCTCATGTGAGCTTAGGTATGATATGTACATATGTTTTGGAATCTGTGGATGAGATCATAGCACTTAAGGATTTATCTTCTATGTTCACAAGTTTTGCATTGACTAGACAGCATGCGAAGTTGAGCTACCTATTTTTAATGCACACACACAACTTGTGATGAATAAAAGACTTGAAAGATTTCATTCCTACACCATTTATTGATCAACGACTAAGGAGAGTAGAAGTGTGAAAGTAGAGCAGTAATCTAGCAGAGAGATTTTGTGTTCACATGAAGCCAAGCATCAAATTTGTGTGTGTTTAAGGTATTTAGAATTAATCTTTTGGAAAGTGATGGATGCACCAGTAGTTTTTGATGTTATAGACAGACCTAGATATAAATTCAAAAGGCATCCATTCAAATCATGTGAGGATGATCCAGAAGGGGCATTCTCTCAAACCCCCGTAGGTGTGTTACACATAGAGGATATTAGGGCATACATACACTACAAGTATGAGATTATTGGGGAGGTCAACATCTTCTATGAGATGGATAGTATGATAGAAGTAAATGGGTCTTTCACAAAAGAATTCAAACATTTAAAAGACATGTCAATACTCAATTTAACTTGACTCACTGAATTCATGGAAGTCGAATGGTTCAAGATTATTTTGAGTAGAGTTCATGATCAATTCTTATGGATAGGTGATCAACCGGTTAAGATATGTGCTTAGTTGATCCATGATATCATAGGGCTTGACAATGAAGGAGCCCTACCTATTAGTGAGAAAAACCTAAGAAAAGAAGCTAAAACCCTAACACACTCTAAATGGGACAAGAGGGAAATGACTATAAATGATATATAACTACATGTGCATTTTTGGATTCGATTGTGTATGATGCTAAAAAAAACACACAATCGAATCCAGAAACACACATGTAGTTAAAATGGATTTTGGAAATATGATATTATTAAATGATATATATTTACAAGATGTCAGATTGGTAGCAATGCTAATTAGCTACAAGTTGTTTTACAGTTCTAGACTTAATTTTGTATTAGCTAGAGTTATAATGATGGCATACAGAATGGTTAAAGAAAACATGAAATACAACCTGTGTGAAATACTAGCTCAACAATTCATTGAGAATGTAAAAGTTATAAAGAAGGACAAATCTAAGGCATTCAGGTTTGGGTCATTACTATTTCACATGTACATTCATGTCATTCACAACTTTCCTGGTATGCATCCTAGAGCATGGAAAGACAATGAACCCACTGGTCTTCAAATCTTAGAATACTATAGAAGACAGAAAAAGGATTGGGTTGATGGAGAATTGCTTGGCATGATTAAGATCATGCAGAGGTAGATGAAAGAAAGATATAGAATTCCAGAAAGCTTAGTAGAAAAGTATGAGGACACCATCTGTTTCATGGTTGAAATTGATTGTGTCTGCTTTGAGGCAGTTGAACCTAGAACCAAATGGTGTTATCCTATGGGATATGAGGTAAGTACTAAAGTACTAATTGTGCAAGTAGAGCATGTATTGGTAGTAGAAAAGGACCCTACTCAAGAAAGATGTGGTACATACAAAGAAAAATATGAAAAAATCAGAGAAGAATAAGAGAAAGTAACAAGAAAGAGGGAAGTCAGCAAGATAGTAGAAGATATCACTGCAATGGTGTGCATTACAAAAGCACAATTGATAGACATCAAAAATAAGATGGAGGCATCTTCTAGTATTGCCACTAATTCACCTATTCCATTGGAAGCAGAGAAGACAGTTCTACTGATAACATTATTGATTTATCAGTCCCTCAAGAGGAAGAAACACATGAAGTTGAGACTACAATAGCTCCTAGAAGATCATCTAGGATAGTCAAGAAGGTCAGTCCAAAAGAAAAGGAGACAAAGGTAAAGAGGAAGAAAAATGAAGAAAAGGTCAAGGAGAAAGAGGAGGAGAAAATAGTTCAAAAGAGTCCACAATCCTTGTGGAAACCAGATATGAAATCACTGTAGAAAAGGGTTATCAAAGATGGAAATCTGATATCTATAAATAGATACTATGAGAGATATAGCCCTAAGGATTAAGAAATCATTTAGGACACTATCATTGAGCATTTGTTGGTTTTCAAAAAGAATTTGTTGTAAGTTGAAGCTAGTGTCCCCAAAGATCTATACAACAAGCTAGAAATCATAAAACAGTTAGCACATTCAGAGGATGAGAACATAAGAAACCAGACAATTGATGATATGTTGTCAGTTGTGTCTATTCAGTAAAGAGAAAGAATAAAAAAGGCATTGAAACCTCTTCTAAGAACAAAGACCAGACTATTCAAGATCATGGCTAGAAAATATGATGAATTAATTGAAGATACCCAAAAATCATTAGACCAAGTTCTAATGAATGACATGCCTAAAAGGGTGTCACCTCCTAAGACTGCTAAACCTATATCCTTGGGTTTAGGATAAAGCTCACAGGCAATTGATGAGAGTACTCAAGTTGATTTGCAACTAGACTTCTTTGTCACTGGTGTGCCTGTTAGCCTTGACACTTCGTAGGATGTAAATGATCCATTCATGGACAAGATGGATAGTGCGATGGAGGTTGAAGATCATGAATAGATAGAAGAAATAAAATCAGAAGAGAAACCAGAAGAAAGAATACAAGAGGAGTTACAACAAGAAGAACATCAAGAAAAACAACCTAAGTCAGAGGAAGCTACTAAAATCAGACTGGATACATCCCTATTGTTGGCAAGTGTGGCCAAACTAGTTAGCTCTGATTTGGAGAACATGGATGAAGATGAGCTGATGAAACTTTCATTTATGGCTTTTGCTAAATCTAAGGAGAGATCAATTCAAAAAGGAGACAAGAGAGCTAAGATAATGGTCAGGACTATAGAAATAGTAAAGAAGCTACTTCCCTCACCAATTATCCTAAAAGAGCAGGATGAGGTTGAAAACCTCAGTACAATATTGACTAGCTTTGATAGTCATTTTGACTCATTACTAAAAATAGCAGAGGAGAAGGCTGAAAAGAACTTCTTAGAAAAGAAGTTGAGCGAAGTTCATAAGTCCATTTCAAACTCAAATGTGCATATCGATCAAATTCAAACTGACCCACAGGGGTTGCATAGAGATTTTGGCAATGTGTCAGGTGCTACTCTATTAATTGATACCAGCAGTAAGGAAGGTGTGAATGAAGATTCTAGCAATGTGTTTGTTACTACTATATTAGTGGAAGACAACTATAAGAATTAGATTGTTTCCTTGATGCACCTTGGTTTGGTTGGAAGATTCTTTACTTTTCACCCTTCCAATGACATGGTTTGGCATTGTGTGACATCCTGATGGAAGTTGAAGGGAAGTACAACTATTTTTGCAATGCTGGGAGGTTTATTCCTATTCAAGTTTATAGTGGAGGATGATCTAATTTTTGTCCTTTCAAGGTCATGGGAATATGGTAAGAATTTACTAACACTCTCTAAAGGGAAGCCAAGGTTCAATCCCTTTGGAGAACTTAATCTGATGGTCCCCATGTGGGTGAGAATGTCAGGTCTCCCATTAGAATTTTGGGATGAGCTAACTTTTTGATGGGTGGGCAATTACTTCTACCACTATGTCACAAAAAATCTTAGTCTTTGCCTAATTTTGTGTTAGTGTTTCTATTAATAAACCCCTTCCAAATTTTGTTACACTAAAATCTAAATGGGTTAAATGGACCTAAGCTTTAGTTTATAAGAATGCCACGTTATATTATCAAAGATGTGCTAAGAAGGGTCATATTATGGTGGAATACAAAGTTCCACCCCCAAAGGAACCTAAGTTGAAAGAAAAATGCCCCTCTCGTATGGCTTCTGGGTAAAAAATGTTGAGAAAGCCATTTTAGGAGGAGGTAGAGGAGTACCCTTTTATGGAGGGACTCCTAGATTTGATGAAATCCCTAGGAGATCCTAATAGACAAGAAAAATCCTCCTCTCTTGGGCCTCTTGAAGATGGTGAAATTCCATCCCTTGGTAACCTGTGTTTGTCCTCTAAATCTGGATAACTTGTTGGGAAGGTGATTGAAGAATGGATGATAAACACCCCAATTGGTGAGAAAGCAAGTAACAAGATAAATAATAAGTATAATCACATACCATATATTGATGGGGAATATGCACAATATAATTTTGGGAGGGTACATCATAAATAGGGAGATATAACCACTTTGGTCAAAGATAAGAAGTTCAAAATGGCTTCATCCAAGAGTCCCCCCTTATTCCCTTATAATGAGGTGTTTATCTAGGAAGTGACTAAATCAATGATTCTTGCCCTTAATAGTAAACCAACCCCTTCTGGAAAATTTGTGGATGGTGCTAAGGAATGACAAACCTATAAAAAGAAGATCATAAATAAGAAAGTTGATGTAGGGATGAAGAATAAGGCAAAAATATCATCTGAGAGAATACTCGTACATTTAAGGCTATGGCAAGTGAAAGTGCTAGTAGTAGCACTTGACCCTTGATGGTAACTCCCAAAATAGGAAATGAAGTCCCTCTCATGGAACATTTAGGGAATAAATAGCTCCCAAAAATAAATTACAATCAAATAGTACATTTTAGTTCTAAAAATTTGATATTTTGCTCTCACAAGAAGTTAAGATGTCATTTTAGACTTTTTCTATGATTGCTAGGAGATTATGGTTGGGTGCTTCCTTTTACTATTTTGAAGTTTCTAGACTTCTAGGAGAGTAGAAACTATGTGGAACCTAAATAAGGTGGATGTCAAAGTGTATGTTTTTTCCTAGAACTACTTTGTAGTCATGTTTAAATTGGGTAGTTGCAACTAGTGTCTCTTCAATATTTATGCCCCCAATACTAGATATGGTAGAAGGTTGATGTGAGATGAGATTGCAAATTTTATATTGTTGGTGAATTCAACTCTCCTTTATTTCCCTCTAAGAAATTGGGCGGTTTATTGGATTTCACTAAGAGCATGGGTGATTTGGAAAAAATTATCAGCATGATGGGATTATTCGACCTTGAGCTAGAAGGTAATCCCTTCACCTAGTCTACTAAAAGAAAAGTCTCTCATCTTATCCAAGTCAGACTCGATAGATTCTTAGTTTCTTCTAGTTAAGATATTGGGTATAATGCCTCATTAAAAGCTCTACCCAATACTACCTCTGACCACAACCCTTATCTTCTTCATTAGGTTGATAAGCCATATTCTAGGATAGTCCCATTCAGAAATTAAATTATTTTGACATCCCATCCAAATTTTAGAGATCGTGTCTAAATTTTGTGGGCCACCCCAATCCAGGGATTGACTATGTTTAGGATTTCCAAAAAGCTAGAGTTGATCAAAATAGAAGTGATAACCTTGCAAAGGAGGGATTTTTTTGGAAACAAAGGTTGAGAATACAATGGCTGAAAGAAGGTGATAGGAACTTAACCTTCTTTCATAGGACTTTTAGCAAGCATAAAAAAATAAATACCATTAAATGCATATAGAATGATCAAGGTTAAGAGGATATAGATGATGCTCTTAGATTACTTCAAATTTTTTCATCCAAATGTATGTTGATAATGATGATGGAAACTATGATGAGCTACAGGAAAGACTCCTGAGTCACCTCCCAACAACCACTGGGGATGAGGAAAATAGGCCACTTTTTACCCCCATCTCTAAACATGAGATCCAAATTGTTGTGTTTGTCATGGGTGCCTACAAAGCCCCAACACTGGATAGATTCCTTCCAGCTTTATTTTAGGAGTTTTAGGATATTGTCATCTTTGATGTTACAAGGGCCATAAGAGATTTCTTCAGGACTGGTAAACCGCTAAAGAAGCTAAATAACACCTACATTGTTCTTTTCCCCAAGTCTCAAGACCCTAAAATCATGACTGATTTTAGGCCAATCATCTTATATAATACAATTTATAAGATTTTTTTATAGGTGCTGGTGAACAGGATTAAGCCCTTATAGGATAAATTTATTTGCCCCAATAAAAAAGGGTTCATATTGGGGGGACAAATCCTTGATGTTGCAATTAATACCCACAATATCATTCATTCTATGGACAAATGCAAAACCCCAAGTATGGACTTTAAGCAAGTGATATTTCTAAATCTTATGATAAAGTTAATTATCGTTTCATGTACAAGACACTCCTAAAACTTGGTTTTAGTAATAAAATTATTGATATAATTTGAGAATGTGTTGAAACAGTTAGCTTGTCTCTCCTAGTCAATGGGGTTCCATGGGGGTTTTTAAAGGCTAAAAAAGTCATCAGACAGGGTGATCCCCTTTCCCCCTACTCATTCATTATGGTTGCTGAGGTCTTAGGTTGAACTTCCTCAATCTGGCTAGTACATGAAAAATTTAAGGAATAAAAGCCACCTTCATGCTTCCCCCTCTGTGTTGCAACAATTTTTTGATGACATTTTCCTTTTTGGAAAATCCTCACTGGTTGAGGCCAAAGAATGGAAAAGTCTACTAAGGGACTATGCCAAAGCTTTTGGGAAATGTATCAATTATAGGAAAAGCAACCTCTATTTTTTCAATACTAGTGTTGACCTACAATCTAAAATCCTTAATAAACTTGGTTGTCAATTTGTTAGTCTCCCAAGTGCCTATTTGGGGCTCTCTCTCACTTTCAAAGAAGTAACCCCAATCTTTTGGAACATTGATCTTAGGAAGGATTCAGAGAAAGATGGTTGGGTGGAAGGGAAATTTTTTGAGTATTATAGGTAAACTTCATCTTCTCTCCCTTTGAGTGTCTAGTTGGTCTACTTCCTCTCCCTATTCAAAATATATGAAACCATGGCTGACAAATTGGAGAAAACCTAAAGGAATTTCCTTTAGACTGGTGTTGAGGAAAAAAGAGAATGCCCATTGTTACTTGAGACACAGTCTACTTACCTGTATCTCTAGGTGGACTAGGAATATGAAAATTGACTAATCTGAATAAATCCTTGATTGCTAAGATCGGGTGGAACCTTGCTATTGGCCTTCAAAATTGGTGTAAAATTATAGAGGATAAATATATGAACACAGGAAACTTCTACCAAAACCCGAACTCAAATGGATTGCCCACAAAATCCAAAATCTAGAATAGCATCCTCAAATTCAAGATCCTATTAAGAGATGGTATAAAATGGTAGATTTACAATGGTGGGAGAATCAAATTTTAGGAAGACAATTGGCTTGGAGATAAACCCCTTATGGATGGTCATTTTTTTCTTTTTAAGGGTAGGATTAAGGACTACTTTGGAGACTACATATCTGGCTACCTTGCTCTAAGAGGTAATTGTAAGTTTCTTGCTCACTGCTTCAAAGATCATCCCAATCTCATGTCTAAATCTTTTGAATTGTAGACCCTCCTTTGTGATATGAGAGTTCCACTATTCACCAAAGAAGACAACTACATTCAGACCAAAAACCAATTGGGGTTCTTTATAGTCAAGTTCGCTTACAATCTAAGAAAAAAATCTCATGGGGACCCCGACTATTGGAAGAAAATTTGGAATTCATAGCTTATTCCTAAAATCAACTTTTTTGGATGGGTTGTGTTGCATGGAAACGTATTGACACAAGAAAAATTAATTAAAAGGGGATTCTCCCTACCTAATAGATGTGTATTATGAAAGAGGGAGGAAGAGACCATCCATCATCTATTTATTCACTGTCATTTTTCCTCACAGATATGGAGAAAGGTATTGCAGAAGCTCAACCTCCAGTGGGTCTTTGGTAGAAGCATTCAATAGTTCATGATTATTGGAACTCCCTATAAAATCATTGACTTATTAAACAACGTTGGAATAAAATTCCTCCTCATGTACATTGGAGTATTTGGAAAGAAAGGAACAATAGGATTTTTCAGGGAAAATAGAAAACTTTGTTGACAATGTGTTTCTTATCTTCAACAAGCTATTGCAATAAAACCCCTCTATCTCAAAGTGGAAAATCCCTAGCTTTCCACCTTCATATGAAGATTGATTGATTATTGAATACTATAAACTACCTCTAGAATTCAATAAGTTTGAAAACTCCAAAAAACTTGCTAGACATATCACTAAGTGGAAGGCACCTAGCCTGTCATTGCACAAATTAAATTTTGATGGAGTTGCCAAACTTGACAGGAAGGCAGGAAGAGGTATTATTAGAGACCATAATGGATAGTTAATTATTATTTACTCTATTATATTGAAGGATCACACTGTTAACCAAGATGAGGGGATGGCACTTCTATGGGGTCTGAAAAATGCCCTCTCAATTGGCATAAAAAATTTAGATATTGAGGGTGACTCAAAACTAATCATTGAAGAAACTCGGGGCATAATGTTAGTTGGTTGGAAGGTGGAGGTAACCCTAAAAGACATTAGAATTATTTTATCCATCGTGGATAACTTAACCTTGAGACATACTTTTAGGGAGGGGAACGTAGTTGTTGATTCTATGGATGCGCTTGGGCTACTACAAGACAACTTACAATGCTGGAGAAATGAAGATCTATTGCCTTAGTCTACTAAGGCCATTCTAAGGTAGGAAGAAATTATTGACTTGGTTAATTATGATTATTAAGATCCTTATAATTTTTGTTTTGGTTGGAGGAATGAAGGCTATAATGGGTCTTTCAAGAGATAACCAAAATTTGAATTTGAATTGCAAGTCATTGTACCATACACATGTGAGAAGGGGGTGTTCATGTGGATGGTATTCCTCTCCATGTCATCTTGTTTTTTTCCAAGACCATATGTGGTGGTTGATGTATGATTTAAATTTTTGGCAAAGTACTCTAGTTGGGACTTGTAGTAATAATTATTTATTTAAGTTGATAGATTTTTTTGGATTTGATGACTAGTCTGAAGGCATTTCTAGCCACATTGTCTTATGAATGAAATTTTTTTTGCACAAGTGGGATGACTCTTCAAATGGTCTTGTGGAAGGTATCATTACTTAAAATAAAATCAAAGATTATTGCCTTCTTTCATTTCTGGGTATTGTGCCAATTTATCGAGATGTTTCCTTCTTGGGAGTTTTTTTGTTTGACATTTCCACTAATCAAGGCTACCATTTTCCTGTTATCACTGCAATTATGGCTTCAAAAACCATGGGAGAATATTGGGTTCATGTTGAACCTAATAATAATGATGAATATAAGAATAAACTTGTAGTTTGGTTTGTGTGTACAAAAGGGGGAATCAACTAGTTCATTATAAGTATGATTGGTTTTGATGAGAGCATGTCTTGGTAGTTTGTTTCCCCCTAGTTTGAAATAAGGGTTACTATAGGTGACATTAATTTTTAAGTAAATAAATATTTAATTGCACAAGCGACTGCACTCTCAAATAAAGGAAGGAAGTGGAAAAATATGAGTAGAACCCCAAATGTTGCTAGCCTAAACTAGTTTTTTTATGGGAAAGAGAAACATGTCAAGTGTAGAGGAGATTTTGACCATGAGAAAATCTCATTTCCATGGGACTAGGTGTGTGCTATAATAATGAATTATTTTATTATTGAAGTTCATTTTAGGGTTTACTACTACTACTACCATTTTCCTTTCCAACCACATTATGACTAGGGATTTCATCGTGATTCCCTTTTTTATGTTACTTTTAATGGATTAAAATGTTAAGGATATTATTGAAGCTAAGAGTTAGAGGAAGAAATCTACAATTATGCACTAGGGTTTAATTTATAGGTTATATAATTTTCACCTTTCTTTATACCCCCACATGCTATTTCTGTCAAGGAAACTCCAGCCTTGTCATCTCTCCCCTGTACTAGTGTTCTTTCCATCTTGGGACTGGGAAAAATTTTGTGCCTAAAATATCCCTTCCTTAAATCTCCCTTGGGACCCCTAGATACCTCCCCTACCACTGAGTGATTGATGTTCACAAGGAGAAAAATAAAACCAATCCCACTATGGAGGTCAAAACTAAGGCTTCTGAAAAAGGTAAATTTAACATTCATCAAATTGATTATGATATTGAAATCATTGAAAAAGCTAGCACTCTACATTGTTGTGTTAGACTAGCCACTAAACCTATTGGGAAGGGAAAAAATATTAAGGAAGAGTCTTCCTTTGGTGATTTAGAGGGAACTGTGAGCAAGGATGTGGAGGAGGAAGCCTTGAAGAAGGAAGCCTCGTTAGACAATGCTAGTAGCTCATCCCATGTGTCTAAAATCCTAAAAAATGAACTTGTTCAACTCACCCCAAAACTTAAACTAGGGCCAATTATCCCTCCCCTACTCATGGTAAGGAAAAAATGATTGCAAAGAAGGAATATAGTGTGAAAGGGGATGTTGGAGGTGAGACTAAAATGATTAAGAAAAATCTAGCTGACTTTGATATGAGGCTATAGGAGATTTCTCATGACATTGCATGTATAGATAAAAGAATACAGGGGACCACCTGTCTTACACTCAAAGTTATGCACAATTTGACAACCAGTCTATTTGTTGCAGGAGAAGGTGCATGAAGGAAAGGCCACCGAGGAGGAGGATTTCAAGGAACTCTTTAAGTTCTTGACTGAAGATTGGGCCCGAATGCTACTGTCCAAGCCTTGAAACCGAAAGAAGAACTAAAATGTTGGTTTATGATTTTTTGTGCTTTTTGGTTCTCAATGGTCTAATTGGCCTTTTTTTACTGAAGATTGTTGGTAGTTTTAAGTTTATTGTTAAAGACTATTTTTGGAATAGCCTTGTATGGCTCACTTTGAAAATTTTTATTACTCTATATTCTCATGATGGTATAATTGGTATAGTCTGGACTATTTCTTATATTGTTATGGTTAGACTTTGGTTAGTTTTTTATAGAGGGAAGTCATGGTGACTGTGTCCTTTTGTTTTGATTACTTCTAGTGTTGATAATAGCTATTTGTTGAAAGTGCCGCTTGGGATTTGTATAATGGGATAACACCCTTTTTTATTGTTGCTTCTAATATAAAAATGAAGTCATAAACTATCAGAAAACTAAATTAATTCAAGTTTAATATATACATAAGCCAAACTAGGAAAACATTTGACATGGTAGCATTAAAATTAAATTATTTTTTACCTTGTCTTTACTATTTCTTAAATTAGATTATTAAAAAATTAATCAATGTTTCTATTTCATAAAGTAATTAAAGAGAAACTAAATGAATTTATGTGTAGTGGGTCAAAATTATAAATAAAGGATATTTTGTCCTTAATGTAAAAAACACATATCATGCATTCCTTTTTAAGATACTAAACTCACATGAAATAAAGTTAAAATGAAATGCAAAAAAGAAAGGAAAAGAAATTAGATTGGAAATGCATATCATAAAGAGTTTTTTTTTTAAATTCTCATTTGGGACATTCTTCATTCATAGGAAAAGAAGAGAGGAAGATGCCTAGTGATTTTAGCAACTTGGGAAAGGATTTCAATCTAGGAACCATTACAAGTTAGATAATCTTCTAATCATAGGCATGTTAGACTTTGGTTCTTTCCTCTATTGCTTCTATACTTTAGAATGAGGGTTTTGAAAATGAAAGAAAGGGTTTCTTGGCACATTTCCATATTGTTTCCTACTCTTCTATGCTTATTTGATATGTTCTTAATATAAGACTACAATTATATGGTCTTTTCCTTAAAATGAATAGGGTTTTAGTTTAAGAAAAATGAAAGGAAGGGAACTCAGTTATTTTCTCGATGCATTATTGACTTTATTCCTTAGCCCTTGTTGCTACTATTGAGGAAATAGATTCTTATACCTTCAAAATATTAGAGAAGGTATTTTTTTGGGTATTAAGGAAGAATTTATGTGACAGTTATATTGGATTTGATATGACTGCTATATTTGATTTAATATGATTTCTATAGAAAATTTGATATGACTATGATATTTGAATTAACATGACGGTTATGTCAACACTTTATATGACTATTATAATTTCTCTTTAAACCCATAAATATGGGTGTGAATGAGTATAATTAAATTGTCTATTATATCTACTCTAGAAACCCAAAAATCTGGGTGTGGAAAGATGTCATTAGCACTTTGTAAGATTGTTATGATTGTTCTTTAACCCATTGATCTGGGTGTGAATATATATTTGTTCTAATAGATCAACATTTTAAAAGGTGTCTATATTGTTCTTTTTCAATACCGTATACTTCTGATTCTAGAAAATTATTTCAAACCCTAGCCAAATACAACATTTACATTATGATAAGGGCTAGGGTATGTTACAATATTTATCATACAACCTTGGAAGTGTGATTTATTATGTTCACATGCTGCTCATACCCAACACTTGGAAGGATGTCTAAATTGTGCAAATATGGAATTTAACCAACACTTAAACCTATATAAATTGTTACACATACCCGTATTTTAAATGGTGGGTAAATTATTCATACCCAACATTTAAAATGTTGGATATGATTTTATTTTTACCAGCACTTAGAAGGGTGTCTAAATTGTGCACAAATGAAATTTAACCAACACTTAAACTTGTACAAATTGTTACTCTTACCAACATTTTAAATGGTGGGTATGTTGTTCATACCCAACATTTAAAATGGTGGATATGTTGTTTTTGCCAACACATAAAAGGATGTTTATGTTTTTCATTCCAGTACTTACAAATTATGGAATGCTATTCATATTAAACTTATTAAACCTTGAAATGTAAATAAGAGGTTATCTAGATTATATTCTTGATTTTTGGAAAATTAAATTCAATAGACCAGCTAGGGTGGGTAGAGGACTAGGGGAATACAAGTCACTTATTTACTATGCATGAGAGGGTTCAATTATAGCACACTCACATGAATTAAGTGAAAGCATGCACACATGATCCTTTGTCCACTAGAATTGAGATTACACAAGATAATGCTTCATGACTATTGAGCCTCTAACATAAACTATTTTTCATGAAATAAGTGATTCATAAACAAGAGTGTTATGCATACTAGAATACTCGACGCCTCTTATTGATGATAAATGATGAGTATGTTAAATCATAAGCATGGAATGAATACAGACCTTACTATTGTTATGCAATGTATAACATGAAAGATTAGATAGAGAAATAACCCTAAGTCATGTAAGGATGAGACCTATCCTTACTTTACCTTGAGTTGTGTAACCCAAGTTGACTAGGGTGATGAACTTGACTACATGGTTAGCTATGCTTGCATCTAGAAACCTTGGCAAAGGTACACTAAGATAAGTTTAGTGATAGTCAGTTTCATGTCTGTAGATGTGTAACCTAGTCAAAGGTTACACTAATTAGAAGAATCTATAGTGTATGACCAACTAAAAGGAAATAAAAGGTCCTTTTATTGTCCATAATACCAACCATATGTTTTTGAGTCTACATATGATGGCATCAATATGGGACAATCTTGTACTCCTTGCGAGAACCATATTTACACCCCTATGAAGGGTTGAGCCCATTTTGAGTAGGAAGTGAGCAAGGGGGATTAGTAGATCTGTGGTTGGGTGGTAAAAAAACCCTGGAGATGCCTTCCCTCCTATGTTACATTTGATCACAAAGAAACTCAAAAAGAGAAACTTCGAGCACATAATGTAATAATTCCTAACCCTACTTTGTACTTTTATTAGTTTTTTAATTTAATGATTGATAGCTTATAATTTCTTAGTAGTATTTCTTTTGTTCTAGATGATATCGTTATGTTACTTGTATCTTTAAATTATTTTTAAAAATTACATATCATTTTGTTATTAGAGCATGAATTCTTGTTATTAATTTAGTTTATAAGTTCTTAAATTTATAGCATGTTACATTAGATCCTTCTAGAGCTTACACAAGAAAACCTATCAGATTGGTGACTTGTCCATTGAGTAGGATCAAAATGAAAAAACCATTTGATAATATCATAAACACATATCTAGTGATCCTTAAACTATTTTTGCCTTACAATAATGAGTTCCCTCTCAAACATACTAACAACATGATTCTTAATCATAAAATGCAACACAAGATTCTCTAGCATTTAATTGAAAACAAATCTAATCTACTCCTTGAACAAAAGTAATCAATCAAACACTCTCTACAATAAAAGTGAAGTGAAAATAATAGAATAATTGATATTTATGATTTAAAAGAAAAAATATACACTGGAGGAGACATTATAGAATACTTTAATCCCTATATTGAAAAGTAGTTTGGTTGGCATTACCATAAATCATATTAAAACATTCTCAAACTTAAATTTAAAAAAAAGACCCTAAACAACTATCATGTACAAAGTTACATTAATTCATAGAGGTTGGAGAATGTGGAACCCCTTACAATGGAGAAGAAGAAAAAATAGTAGAAGAAGGGAAAGCCCTAAAACTAAATTTTAATGTGACACTTGGTACTCTTTTCTTCACTAGATCGACAACAAGAAAATTTATATTCCTATTTTCCTCTTCTTTCATCTACATCCCTTATTTTATTTGCAACAATACCTTTGTCTTATTCACCATCACACATTGGTCTTTCACAATAAATATTTTTTTCTATTGCATATCATAAGTAAAAAAGGAGGATACATCAGAGTTTACAAAATATTACAAAAAGGTTGGAATAATATCTTCAGCCAGAACAAAAGGCTCAAAAATAGCTATACCATATAGTTTAAGTCTTACATTATACCCATCAAAAACTACACTTGCTCAATCAAAAACACCTTCATGGTCTGCATCTAACTCATTGGAATCAGGGGATACAAAATTGTATCCTATAATCTCATAAGATCTAAAAGGAGGTGCTTCTAGTTAAGCTTCTCCTCCTTTTGTTGGGATACCCTAATTGGATTTCTTTATTTGTTCAATGAACTCAACAAGATTACCATCAAATTCAGGTTCAGGTTTCATAGTTGTATAGCCATGAGCTATATCCTTTTTGTTTATGGTGTCTTTACCATCTCTAAGGATCTGCAAGAATTTTCTCTCCTTCATCTTGATGACAGTTGTGACCTACAAAGAAACATCAAAGTGTATGAGTCTCCTAAGAGGCACAGTAAGATTCTTGCTCTTCCCTGCCAAAACATCATTATTACAAGCCTTCCAAATAGTCCACAATATAATAGAAGAAAGAATAGAACAAAAAATTTTGCAACCTTTATTGTTGTTAATGCTTCTTGAAATGATATTCAAAGTGTTAAAATTATTGTTATAGGTAAGACCAAACATTTTCCAAACTTCAACTACAAAGAAATATTCAAAAAATACATGGAAGATAGATTTAGGAAGCTTACAAACATTACATAGATTAGGATCTCCCCTCGGTTTTCTAAATGGATGTTTATGCAGGAGGAGTCTCCACAAAAAATAGATGAACTTGGGTTCAAAAGGCCTGATCGAAAGGGAGATAAAGTACTTTCTTTGATCAGAAATAGGAGAGTCTAGGTGCCATTTATGGTTAGCATGGGTAAAAATATCAGGGCTATGGGTAAGAAGGTGATAAATATACTTGGTCCTGATAAGATGGAGGGGGCAATTGTTTGTCCATGCAAGCTAGGAGGATCACTTGTCAGGGGAGAAACATTCTTTCACTATCCCTAAGATATTAAGGGCAGTAGAGAGAATACCATAAGTTCTACTTTGTGACATGGGGATACCAATATATGATACCATCTTCTCCCAAGGAATCAGTCTACCATTCTGCAAAACATCTTGGAATTTATTGATACCTTTCTCTAACCACTTCTTAGCAGAGCATCCTTGGAGTAAGGCTAGTGGCTTACCCTTATGCTTCAGATTCCACCACACAGATTTAAGACTACAAACCACATTACGACCTTATGTTGGCTCAGTATTAAAGAGAAATTTCCTTACATATCTCCGGCACTTCCAAATATATTTGAAGACATTCGAGCCCTGGACCTAAACATTATACTCTAAGACCAACATATCAGAATAACCCAGATTAGTCCAAGATTTGGATTTACTAGGATGAGCTCTAGCTAGATTGTTCTTGATCAAGATTTTCCAAGGATCCTTCCCTATGGAGGCTTTAGCAATCCATCTAGTTGCTAGTGTAATACATTGTGTTCTAAGGTCCTTCAACCCTAGCCCACCTCAAGCTTTCTCTCTGGTTCACCACTCCCAAGAAACTGCATGAATCTTCTTGCTACCTCTACCATATGCCCAAAGAAAATTTCTAACAATCTTCTAAAAAAGGATAAATTGGTTCTGGTTAAACAACCAGACTGAGAAGTAAATAGGGTAGGAGGAGAGGATCTTTTGAAAAACTTGAATCCTTCTTGAGAAAGAGAGAAGATTGCTATCCCACTTGTTCAATTTCTTGAGAATCCTATCCTTAACCCAACACCACATATCATTGATATTAGGATCCATAGAAAAAGGAATACCCAGGTATCTAACAATATTATTAGGGCATCCCCATTCTAATCCAATTTTTCTCCACCAACTTGGGGGATCCTAATTCCAACCTAACATAATAGATTTGGAGATGCATATCTTGCTACCCAAGGCCAAGAAAAATAGGTCCAACTTGGTCATGAGGTATTCCATATTACCTTCTTCAAGATTAATAAGGATGGTTGTGTCATCAGAAAACTAGATATTGGAGACCTCATGATCATTGGGAAGATGTATTCCTTTCACTCTAGGGGACAAGGTATCATCCCTAAGAAAGTAGTGGAGGGAGTCCGCAACTAAAAAAAAGAGGGAGGGGGCTAGGGGGCATCCCTGTCTAATGGACCTAGAAAGCTTAAAGAAATTGAATCTCACTCCATTCACCTCAAATTTTTCCATAGCACCATATAATAAGGCAGAGACCATTTTGCAAAAGAAGGGGGGGAATCCTAAACTATCCAACATTACCAATATAAGGTTCCATTCTATGTGGTCATAAGCCTTCTCATAATCAATGAGAAACATAACACTCTATTGTCCTGAGTATTTGGCCCAATCCATAGCTTCCCAACAGGTAACCATATTTTCAAGAATATATCGACCTTTGACAAAACCTGTTTGAGAATGATTAACAACTTTAGGAAGCACATTAGCAATGCTTAGAGCTAGAGTTTTAGCTAGAATCTTATACTCAAGATTAAGAAGGGTGATAGGTCTCTAATTTTTAACAAAAGCATGTCCCCTTATTTGGGAATCAACTTAATTAGGCTAGCATTGAAGGCAGGGCCAAGGATGCCAGAGGAAATGGCTTCCTTGTAGACTTTGTGTAAGCTAGAGCATATCCAATCAATATTGGTTTTATAGAACTCAATTGTCAACCCATCTGGTCAAGGGGCCTTATCATTGGCCATACTCAATTTGGAATCCCTGATTTCTTGTATTGAAATATCTCTCTCTAAAGAAGTTTCATCTACCTTTGATACTTTCTTAGGGTTAATACCTTTAATCCTCTATCTAACTGAAATCTTGGAGCCATCATCCTCAGACGTGAATAAGCACTCATAAAACTTAGATAATGTATCTATAATTCCTTCTTGGGATGTAATAAATGCCCCTTTCTCCCTTGTATAGGTTATCTTATCCCTAGCTTCCTTCTTCGTTAGGGTGTGAAAGAAGAATTTAACCTTTATCCCCTAGGTTGAGCCAGTTAATTCTGGCTCTAACTTTAGCACCTTTGGTCTTAACTAATTGTAGATTCCTGAGTGAGTCTCTACAATGAATAACTTTATCCAACAGTTCTAGGGAGGTGGGATTGTCCTAAATATGCAGCTCTACTACCTGAAGCTCCTTAACCAACCTGAACTCTTCCCCTCTAGCATCTTTGTCCTTCTTCCTCCCTACACACTTAAGCATCTTCTGCTAAGAGTCAGAGGTATGGTTCCATTTTTTTTACCTTAGACTCATGGTGAGCTACCTCCTCATTGTACCAAACAATAATTTTAATGGCTCCCTGAACATCCCCATCCTAAAGGAGAGAAGAGTTAAGAGAAAATGCAGTTTTCTTGCTAGGTGTATCACCTTAATCCGAGATCATGTGAATGCAAGAGAGAATGGGGTGATGATTTGATAGAGTAAATGGGGTAACTTTAACACAATTGTCTCCTGGGGGAGGGTAGCTAAAGAATTAATTATTCATATAGATTTTGTCCAATCTAGAATAGATCCTTCTCTCTCCATTTGGAAATTGGACCAAGTAAACCATGTCCCCTTAGACTCCTTTCTTTTTCCAACTAGTGGATCAAAGAGATTCAACTTAGAGATCATTTTGTTCCAAAAGACAAGCTCATTTCCTTTCCACTCAAACCTCAGACCTCCCTCTTTATCTTGTGCCTTCTCAACCATGTTAAAGTCACCTACAAGAATCCAAGGAATGTTGTCCAGATATGAGATCCACTTCCACAAATCAATCCTACTATGGTGGTCATTAGGAGCATAAACAGAGCACACTCCAAAGGCAACACTCTCCACCTTAAAATAAATCTAGACTACTCTGTTGTAGGGCAAGAAACCCCATTCATGGATTGAGTTCCTCCACTTTGGACCTATTAAGATAGAGGTGGACCTCCTTTTCCCTTCTAATGTTTAGAAGAGTATGTAATAACATCTTTCCAAATGCATTTTAGAGCAATGTCTAGGGTAAACCCAACACCTTGACTTCTTGCAGCATAAGGATGTCAATTTCCCTATTCATTTGCAGGAATCTCTTGACCACATATTTCCTATTAGAGGATTCCAAGCCTCTGACATTCCAGGATGCACAATTGACTAACATGAGACCCATCTATTTATCATAGTCCATGGGTACTCAAAATCCCTTAAAACACTAAGGAATTGCACTCCTTTATTTTTTGGGAGGCTTGGGGTTACCATTCAATAGAGGGGGCCTTCCTCTCTTCTTTTTAATGCTTGCCCCATCAACAACTTCCATATAGGATTTACCATCAAGCTTGCAAGCCTTCTTATGCTTCTTCCCAGAGTCTGAGGAAAATATGAACATATCCCCTTGTGCTTTGGAAGAAGCCACCTACCCTCTGTTGATCTCACCTTCTTCAAGATCAAGATCCTGCTACAGCTCCACCCTCAACACTACTGAATCAATAGATAAGGTGGGATCCTATGAGGTACTCTTCCTCCTAGACTCATTTTTCCATTGATCAGGTGGAGGTGGGAGGGGAGGAGGTGTCAGGATGATAACAACTGATAATTCATTAATTTTATCATCCATGGATAAATGAGTGCTTAGTTATACATCCACAAACTCTTTGGCTTGATCAACATAAATTGCTGCTATGGGGGAGTCTGAAGGGAGAGAAAAATCCATAGGGCTGCCCACCTTGTCTATTGATACATCAAAGGTTGCAGGTTGATCAAGAGAAGCATCTTGGCCCTAAGGGAGGACAAAGTATACTTTCCACTTGGATCTAGGGATAGACCATATTTTGATTGCCTTGTAATGAATCCTTTATAAAGTAATTTGTTGGGCATTCTATTTTCTATGCTTTAGATGAGCGGCAATGGAGTTGGGGTCTAATCCAAAGTCTAGACCACTAGAATTGGTAATCTCGTGCAGTTCTCTAGGGGCCATAGCATGATGGATTGGGGGAACAAGTGGATTATCAAAATGATCTTTAAGCTTATCAAGAGAAGAAAAAATATTAGTTGATTCTTGCATCCAGGCTATGAATGTGGTGTCTTGAATATGAGGGGGATCAGACAAGGGTTGAGGAGGTGGATCTGGTGGGGTTAGAAGCTGAGAGGAGGAAGGGTGACTTCCACTGGAAGAAGTGTGTTTCAAAGGACGATCAGTATTAGATGGGAGGGGGTGCTGAGTGGTAAAGTATTATGCCTCTTAAAGATAGGTCAATCCTATCTTTTGTGGCTTTCCTTCCTACATAGGTAACAACTATTAAACCCACCCAAAAAAGTAATAAGACATACAATGGGGCAACCACCGAGGTCAAAATGCAATGATTCAGGAAAGTCTATACCTGGTTTGAGGGAAATGAGAACCCTAACATCAGTATGAGGGATTAACACATTCGACTGGTCCACTCTCAGGACCTTACCCACTAGTTTTAGAGCCCAAAGAATTAGGTTTAGGGTGACCCAACAATAGTGGGTTACACTTTTTTAGACATGCTAATTTTTGCTGAAATAATACATTTTTAATAAAATATGATTATTTAAGCCTTGAGAGGTTCCATTCGAAGGAATTAATTACAAATGGTTAGCTCAAACCCTCTTAGATAAAAAAACATTGATATAACATCTATACTTCTCATTCATACTTCAATGGAGTCTCCTTCGCACCTATTAAAATGCTGACAAAAAATCACTTTGACTTTATCTTTTGGCAAATCAGATGAATCCATTTGACAAACGTATCTATGTAGTAAGGTACTACTGAGAAAAATATTTCCAATTATTATAATATTAATATATATTAAGTTTATTATGACTTTATTTTGTTAGTTTTACTAAACATAGATATTTCACTGTATGTCTACCTCTATGTTTGAGGCTTATGGAAAAATAGTAAATGAGAGGAAAAAAATTATAAAAAATATCTATGCCCTAGGTATTTAAGTTATCTTTCTATTTAAAAAAATAAAAAATAAAATTGGACAAATATACGACAAGTTATAAGCTATGTAGTCAAGGTATGTCAAAATTACAATTTAGTCAACTTTAAATGTTAATAAAATATAAAATAATAATGTTAATTTCATGAAACCAATTGCATGCCCTTTGTATGGAGGTTACAAAACTAATTTTGAAAGAATCACATTGATATCTATTTTAGAAAAAATTTATGCTCTATGAAAATAATGTAACTCTTTGAAAATGATGTTTTCAGCAACATACCAGTTTTCGTGGGAGAAATAAAAAACCATTCAAATAAATTTAAAAATAAAAATAAAAAATATATTTAGAATCTAGATAGAAAATCCTAAAAGACTCTAATTTACTTCATCTTCTGATTTCAAATGGTTTAACGAAAATATGCATCTAAACTGAAAGTTTTTCTCAAAATGTAGACTTGAGTGTTTGTTCAGGCAAAAAAGTGTAACCCACTATTGTGGGTTCACCTTTTAATAAAAATGGAGGAAGATTTCCAATAACCACCAATCTAGGGCTTGAGAGTGCCAAAACTTCACTATTCGAGGCATCGAGAGACCATGGGATGACTCTAAATTCATACGGATCAAACCTCCAGAATTGTCTGTCAAGAATGACCTTTTGGGATTTTGGGTCAAAGAAGAATATTAAAAATAACCCCTTTTGTAACATTCTACAGTACAAAAAATGAAACCCTAATTTTTTACTCCAAACTTTATGAAACCAATCATTAAGGAAGTTCCTAGACAGAACCTTAGAAGCATTAACAACATCAAAGAAAATTGTACTATCCCTAAGCCTACTCTTCTCCTGAGAAATTGTGATATTCATTTGCAGATTAGGCTTAACAATGAGTCTAGGGGGCGATGGAATCTTACCTCCATCTCTGGCAACTGCTTTTGAGCCTTGGGTAATGGATGAGAGGAATAGGGCTCCTTGTGGCAGGGTCCTTTCATTTTGTACCAATTGTCTGAAGGATCTTAGTTTGGGATGTGCTTCTCTTTCTCCATCTACTGTTCTTCTTGTGGTGATAGCCTCTCCAGATCCTTTGAGCCCTCTACCCAGGGCAACCTCTAAGAAAACACCTCCATCGATAATCTATGCAGAGCTTCCACCGTTAGCAACCGAAATTGGACCAGAAGAGGAAATGCTTTGTAAGGGCCCTAAATCTCTATCTTTATTAGGGCATTAAATATTCAAGATATCAAAATTGTCATTGTACCCGAGGGAAGTGGAGGCCATTAATGGAACCCCCACTAGAAGTGTGTGGGAGGACCGAAAAGTGTTGGAACTCACTCAAAATGCAGAGCCATTAGTTGTAGAGCACTGAAATTATAATCCTCCATAACATTTTAAAATTCACGGGAAATATTTTTCACTTTGTGAAAAATATTTAATTGTAATATTTTACCCTCGGCTTAAAGTTCACATGAAAATACTTTCACCTATGTGAAAAATAATTCATTGTTGCATTATGCCATTGTGGGTGAAAATATTTACCCATGTATAAATCCCAACTCATGGTAATTAAAATTTATTTTAGTTTGAATATTTGCCTTTTTTTCTTCAAACCCTAAGGATAGTGAACCTCTCTCCAATGCTAACATTTATAATTTTGACTCTTTGAAATAATCTATTCAATATAATGCCATGTTTGAAAATTCATCACACATTTGGTATTCAATATCATTTCCTTACAATTAATAATTGTTATCCTTGAGTGAGAAGAAATTCCCTTGTTGTTGCACTTATTCTCTGGTCATTTTGCAATCTAGAAAATGAAACACAAACATCCCTCAAAACATTACTTGCAACTTATCACATAGAAATAAAGATTAATCATGACACCCACCAATTTTCAACTTGCAAATGAAACCATCTTCCATTTATCTACAATACTTCTCTTGGACCTACACATTTTCATTTATCCCATCCTTATTCCACCTTTATGAATGCTTATGTTTTATTGACATAAAATATTTACTTTTTCTGAACTAGGTTCAACTAATCTACCATGTAGAATTGTAGGAGATAAAACATTAAAAACTGTTTAAGATTTATTTCTTCATTCTCTTTAATATCCCTAAAATCCCACATCCATTCTAGCTAACCCATATTTCTCTTTGAAAAAAGTCAGGCTTAATTCTATGGAATTCAAAACATTAAACCTATAAACACTTTAAAACAAGTTGCTCCATTCACCTCCCCGCTATCCCACAACCCATTTTTATTCAACAATTTTCACCTTGTGAGCTTGTGGGGAGGGACATTTTAAACATTAAAACTCCATAAAAATAAATGGTAGGGCATTCAAATATTGTACATGTGATGGAATGAGTGATGCATGGAGGACTCATCAATACCTTGAAGTACTACATCTATTATGAAGATACAATTGATAATCCCCCTCCCCCACCCTTCTATCCTCCCCCACAAGAGGGTAGACTATGTAGCCCCACCATAATGTGAAACCTCATATGAAAATGGTAATTTCTTGAAGACAAATTATGATCCAATGTGGCAAAAAACTAGTCTCCCTTTTTGAAGAAACATTTTACCAAGTACAATTGTAGGACTACCTTCCATTCTAGATAGGAATTGACATGGAGAAGTATGAAAATGTATGATGATGTCTCTAAAAATTTAGTTACCTCTCATATTTAACAACCACCTGCCAACTTCAAACCATTGTAGATTTGCATCACAAGCTCAACTTGGGCAAAACAAATAATAAATACCAACTTTATTTGACTTGTTGAACTCAATGATGAGCTCATATTTATTTTAAGATGCTCCAACATGAACCTGTAATAGAAATTCACAAAAAGTAAACTCCAACAGACACACACACACAAAGACATATCTTTTTTCTAATTCTTTAGGTCATTGTATGATGCAAAAGAATAGTACACTCAACTAAATCCACCAAGATCCCTCATTTCTCAATAAATCTACTCTTAGATATATGAGGGTTTTGCAAGGTTAAAGCTCTGATATTATATATAGGAGCTAAATATTGGATCAACACTCTAAGGTCACTTACAAAACACAATACTATCTTTCATAAGAGAACATGGAAGAAATGAAATTGCTTGATATTAAGATCTATGAGACATGTAACAAAGTGTATAATAACCTTTCTTACACATGCACGATGTGTGACAAAATTAAATAATATGTTGATATTTATCTTAATTCTATAACTTTAGGCAGTTAAGTTAATAGATAGTAAATAACCTAGGATAAGAGAAGTAAATGAGATAAGATCCCCTTGACAATTAATACTTTTAGAAAACACTAGACCTAAATTAATATGTGAATAGGATCTCATTAAGGAATTAATTAGATACAAAACCCAATTCACACCAACATGATGGAGTCATATTGTAATTGTATTACTAAATTCCTAATCTAATATTTCTTTTTAATTAATTAACCATTACCCAATAGAATAATAGATAAAATAATATTTCATATTTTAAAAATAAATGCTAAAAGATCTAGTCAAACTATTTTTTAATTCTATTTTCTCATTGATTTATTTGTTATCAACTAAATGAAATAATGTCATTTCCATGAATAGAATAAAAAAGTAATATGAAAACAATTAAGTGCTTTGAAATAAAAGTGAAATTTTTATTTATTTATCAACAATATAATTTATGGTGAACTCTATAACTCATTTAAACTAATAAGACTTTAAAAATTATGAATTTGTTGATTGATTTATTTACTAAGTAAATAATGCCTCAATATTTTTTAATATTCAAAAATAAAAATATTATAATGTTAACATAAATATTTTATAGGGAAATGAGCTCAATTACCATTCTCCTCATTGGATAATTCAAAACATTAAACCTATAAACACTTTAAAACAAGTTGCTCCATTCACCTCCCCGCTATCCCACAACCCATTTTTATTCAAATTTTTTCACCTTGTGAGCTTGTGGGGAGAGACATTTTAAACATTAAAACTCCATAAAAATAAATGGCAGGGCGTTCAAATATTGTACATGTGATGGAATGAGTGATGCATGGAGGACTCATCAATACCTTGAAGTACTACATCTATTACGAAGATACAATCGATAATCCCCCTCCCCGCTCTTCTACCCTCCCCCCACAAGAGGGTAGACTATGTTGCCTCACCATAATGTGAAACCTCATATGGAAATGGTAATTTCTTGAAGACAAATTATGATCCAATGTGGCAAACAACTAGTCTCCCTTTTTGAAGAAACATTTTACCAAGTACAAATGTAGGACTACCTTCCATTCTAGATAGGAATTGACATGAAGAAGTATGAAAATGTATGATGATGTCTCTAAAAATTTAGTTACCTCTCATATTTAACAACCACCTGCCAACTTCAAACCATTCTAGATTTGCATCACAAGCTCAACTTGGGAAAAACAAATAATAAATACCAACTTTATTTGACTCCTTGAACTCAATGATGAGCTCATATTTGTTCTAAGATGCTCCAACATGAACCTATAATAGAAATTCACAAAAAGTAAATAGACACACACACACAAACACACATCTTTTTTCTAATTCTTTAGGTCATCATTGTTGGAAACTGACATTGAAACAATTTTTGTATTATCATTGATGTCAAACCTTAACTAGTAAGACACTTTCTATCTAAGAAAGTACTATATCTATTGATTGATGAAAAGGATTAGGGCAAGGGAGATAACAAGAGAACCTAAGAAAAGGTTGATTTATTTGATACTTCAATGGGTACTTGATTATTTGGTACATTGATAAGATAATGTATTGTTTATCTAAGTAAGAAGAAAGACTGAAGAAGTAGGCTTAATTGAGCAAAAGTGAAGAAATCTAGTTTAAGCCGAGTGATGTTAGTGTCGACCGAGCGCCAATATATGCTGAGTAAATTTAGTGTTAACCAAACATCAGTTTATGCTGAGGGACAGGAAATTACCAAGCAAGACAGTGTTAGTTGCACAAGATAATTTGTAGAGATGACCGAGTTACGCAGTGATGACCAAGGAGATGAACATAGTATTGACCAAGTGTCAGTAATTTACGTTTGGAGAAAGAATTGAGATTCCCAGCCGACATAGTTGAATTATTGGGTTATGTAAATCATGTTGACTTTATTAATTGATTATATAAAGAATTTAATGCATGGTGAATCATTTTATTATGGATTCATTGAGAAGTTTGAAGATGTATCTAGAAGGAAGGATGAAAAACTTAAATGTTGGAAGGATTCGATGTATCTGACCTAAACCTAAGATCTACGAAGGATATTAAGCAGAAAAAGATGGATCTACCTAATTGAGGAGGTATAAAGAAAACCTAATTGTGAGGTTACAACATGTGCTGAAGTTGTTGATGTTATTGACTGACAAGTCTAAGTAGAAGGCTGAAGGTGAAATCGAGGAGTTGATCAGAGTTGTGATTGCTTGAAGTAAATTCCAAGTAGATCAGTGATGGAGATGGAAATAGAACTCAGTCAGTAAATCAACATTTATGTGTGAATTGGATCTGTTATTTGCAAAGTGAGTTGTATATTTTTCAGATTAGAAACTACTGTTACTTTCTAACCATTGTATCAGTCTAAATCCTTTAATCAAGGTTGACCTAACAATCATTGATTAAATCCTTTAATCAAGGTGGAATTCTAATGAAATGTACTTAAATCCTTTAACCATGTCACTTTTAACATAGTGTTTAAATCCTTTAACAGGGTCACACCTAGCAGTGTGTTTGTAAACCTTTAACAAGGTTGGCTTTTCACAAAGCTCACTTCAGAAGAGTGAAAATATCAGTAACATGTTACAAAGTGGTTTTTCCCAAGTTGGGTTTCCACTATAAATCTTGGTGTTATACTTGTATGAATATTTTGATGTGAATGTTTCTATATTTTGCAAATTAATTACTTTTGGACAGTGGACTGCATGTTATATGTTTCTGATATATATACTTTAGATATCAAGTTGTGTTGGTGATTAGATCTGAGATTGTTGAAATGTTTAAAAGTTCAATTGGTACATCTGGACCTGAGAACAACTGATTCACCCCCCCTCTCTGTTTTTCTAAATAATATTAACAATTGGTACCAGAGCTTTTGGTGCTTACAGAGAAAATTTTAAAGGTACTTGAAGCTAATGATCAAGATGTATAAAAAGGAAGTACTGAAGTTGAACAAGGAGAACTACCTTGCATGGCAGAGTTTGATAAAACTACATCTAGCTGGTATTGGTGATTTGACAAAGTACTATGTTGAACATGATTATGTTATACCTGCTACACCTTTGACTACCGAGGAGATGAAAGCAAAACAGGAACACAATCAAGCAATGTTGGAGATTGCATCTACCTTAAGTTATCCTGAATTTGAATATGTCAAAGATTGAACTATTACAAACCAAATGTGGGATACTCTTACAACCATCCATGGTGGTGATACAAATGTACTAAGAGCATAAGCTGAAAGCTTGAGAGGTAAGTTTGATGAAATGAAAATGCAAGAAGGTGAAAATATTGCTCAATACTGTGGTAGAATTAAGAAGATAGTGAATGCTATTAGAGGAGCTAACAGAATCATTGATGATGACACTACCATTGGTAAGGTATTGAGAACTTTGCTTCCTATCTATGCTATCAGAATTTCTGCAATCCAAGAATCAAGATGTAACCTTGGTAATGTTCTAACTCTGGAAAGTCTTGTTGGTAAGTGTACTGCTTTTGAGCTATCTAACTATGATAACTACACTATTCCTAATGTTTAATCTGCATTCAAGTCACAAATGGTTTTGCATAAGTCTAAGAGAGAAAAGGAAAAATGTGTGAAAAGTGAAAGTGATAGTGAAAGTGATAATGATACTTCTGATGAGGAACTAGATGATCTTGAAGCACTCATGGCTAGAAGATTAAAAAGAGGAAAAGGAAAATATAAAGGTAAACTTCCTACAATATGTTTTTCATGTAACAAAGTTGGCCATATTGCAGCAAGATGTCCTGATAGAAATGACAAGGATGAGGAAAGAGAAATAAAGTACAAGGATAAGAAAGATAATAAAGATCAATGAAGGTACAAAGACTACAAGGACAAAGGTAAGAAATCCTGTTATATTGCTAAAGAGAAAACTGACAATGACAATGATGATTTTGATATTGAAGTAGTTTATGTTGCTATGAAAGATGATTCTGATGAAGATGAGAAAATTGTACTTATTTCTTATGTGAGTAAAGGTGATAAATGGAATATTGACAGTGGTTTCTCACATCACATGACTGGTGATAAAAGTAAATTTGAAACCCTAGATCATTATAAAGGTATAAGTGTTAAGTTTGGTAATGATGCACCATGTCCTATGAGAGGTAAAGGATCAATTAAGCTAACTGATAAGATCAAATATGAAAATGCCTATTGGGTTGAAGGTCTTAACTAAAATTTGCTAAGTGTTGCATAGCTTAACAACACCAGTTACCGAGTGGAGTTTCATCATAGAAAGGCTAAATTATTTGATGCTACTAGTGAACTAATTGGAAGTGGAGAACGGACTAGAGGCAACTTGTTCTATCTAGATCTATCTAAAGAGACATGTTTGTTTGCACATTTTATGATGTATGGTTATGGCATAAGAGGCTATGTCATGTAAACTTTGACAATCTGGTAAATATTAGTAAAAAGAAAAAAGTTAGAGGTTTGTCGATATTGAAGAAACCTGTTAATGTGATGCGTAAACAGTGTCAGCTGGGTAAAATGACAAAGTCTAGTTTCAAGAGCAAGACATTTACTTCTGAAAATATTTTGGATTTGGTTCATACTGACCTTTGTGGACCTATGGGTGTACAAAGTTGTTGCGGTGCTACATACTTTATTCTATTTATTGATAACTACACCAGGATGATGACTATAATGTTTTTAAAAGAAAAATCTGATACATTTTAGTTGTTTAAGTGGTATTTGGCAAAAGTTGAAAAAGAAATAGGTAACAGCCTGAAATGTCTAAGATCTAATCGGGGTGGAGAGTTTATATCAAATGAGTTCAATCTATTTTGCAATGATAGAGGAATCAAGAGATAGATGTCTGCACCTATAACACCTCCACAAAATGGTATAGTTGAGAGGAGAAACATGTCAATTATGGATTGTGCAAGAACACTAATGATTGAGAATAATGTTGCACAAAATAATGGAGAGAAGCTGCGAGTACAACTGTTTATACTTTAAATTGAGTGCAAATCAAGAAAGGTACAAATGCTACACCTTATGAATTATGGCATGGATATGCACCTAATGTGAAATACTTTAGAATCTTTGGGAGTAAGTGCTATATACTGAAAGATAATAGGAATGGAAAGTTCGATACAAAAAGTGATGAAGGCATATTCCTAGGTTATTCCACTAAGATAAAAGCTTATAAGTGTTTGAATTCTAACACTAACAAAGTTGTGGTAAGTGCAAATGTGAGAGTTGATGAATATGCAGAGAAGAACGAACAAGAAGGTAAACAAGAACCCGAAGATTATAGATCTTTTGTCTACCTGGAAGAAGGAGAGGCAAGTAACACACTTACACCAGATACAAAGTCACAAGTAAGTAATGTCGAGCATCAGGAGGATGCTACCGAGCATTAGGAGGATGCTTCCGAGCATCAGGAGGATGCTGCCGAGAAATCAGAAGCAGAAACTAAAAAAATTCATGATGAACTTGAAGATCAAGAAGAAAAAAAATCTGAATCTACATTGGCACAGTATGTGAGAAGACATCATAAGCCTGAGAAAATCATTAGAGATAAGGAATCTAGAGTCTTGACCAAAAGTAAGTTGAAAGACCCTAGATGTTTATTATGTGAGTTTGAGCCTAAGACAACAAAATATTCTTTAGAGAATGAAAACTAGATTCAAGCTATGAATGAAGAAATAGATCAAATAGAAAAGAATGATATCTGGACTTTGGTACCGAGACTAGAAAATAAGAATGTTATTGGACAAAAATGGGTATTTAGAAACAAGCTTAATGAACATGGACAAGTCACAAGGAACAAGACAAGATTGGTATGCAAGGGTTATGTACAAGAAGAAGAAATAGACTATGGGGAAACATTTTCCCCTATAGCAAGATTAGAAGGAGTGAGAACTCTACTTGCATATGCTGCATACAAAGATTTCAAATTATATCAGATGGATGTCAAATCTACATTTTTGAGTGGTATATTAGAAGAAGTATACATTGAACAACTTGAAGGATTTGTTTATCCAAACAAGAAAAATATGGGTTGCAAATTGAACAAGGCATTGTATGGATTGAAACAAACCCCCAGAGCATGGTATGAGGGGCTGCACAATTATTTGATAAAGATTGGATTTACAAGGACAAGTGACAACAAAAATTTGTACATGAAAGTTGAAGAAGGTAAAGGGATTTTGTTAGCTGAAATTTTTGTGGATGATATCATATTTGGAGGACAAGATGCCCTATGTCAAAAAATTTCAAATGAGATGCAAACTGAGTTTGAGATGTCTATGTTTGGTGAGATAAAATTATTTGTTGGATTGCAATTCTATTAGATGGAGAAAGGTATCTTTATCATACAATCTAAATATGTCAAAGAGATACTGAAAACTTTTGGTATGGAGGATTCTAGACCAGTAAGTACTCCTATGGCTACTGGACATAAACTATCTAAAACTGATGATACTGCTGAAGTGAATTAAACCCTGTATAGATCCATGATTAGAAAGCTACAATATGTTGTCCACAATAGACCAGATATAGCCCTAGCAATTGGAATTGTGGCAAGATTCTTTGCCAATCCTAAGGAAAATCATATGATGGCAGTGAAGAGAATACTGAGATAACTGAAAGGGATAGAAGATTATGGATTGTACTACAAAGAAGAATGAAAAATTTGAATTAAGAGTCTACACTGATGCAAATTAGGCAAGAAATGTTGATGACAAGAAAAGTACAATTGGTGGAGCATTCTTTCTAGGAAAGAGATTAGTCTTTTGGACAAGCAAGAAACAAAACTGCATTTCCCAATCTACAACATAAGCTAAGTATGTAGTAGCTATAGTGAATTGTTCAAATTATCTGGTATGGATCAAGCAATTGTTGAAAGGAATGAAAGAGGAAATCACTAAGCCGGTTGTTATTATATGTGATAACATAAGTGCTATCAACATATCAAAGAATCCAGTGATGCACACAAAGGCTAAACATATTGCTATCAAGTATCATTACTTGAGGGAATTGGTACAAGATAAAGAAGTGAGAATGGAATATGTGAATACAAAGGAACAACTAGTAGACATATTCACAAAGCTTTACGTAAGGATGCTCATGAATATCTTAGAGGTAAATTAGGGGTGCTTCCCCTAACTAAGGTTACCTAGTCAACTAGGAGCACTGCATCAAATGTGCTACACATAATATCTAACAAATTGATGTAGGAAAGGTCACACTTTAAGAGCTGCCTAGAGTTGTGAAAAGTACAACAAAGCTAATAATCAGTCATAAGCAAGATGACAGAGGGACAAATACTGATACTGAATTGACAAGATGACATTTACATATGAAAGATGTAAGTACTAGATACTACTTTGACATTATTGTTAAAGAGGGAGAGATTCAGATGAAAACACAGAAATAAAGAACAATGAGGTATATGTTCCAAGATTCAAAGAATCAGAGGGAGAGAGATACACAAAAGATTTAGAGGGAGTAACTGTGTGAACGGTCAAGCAAGGCTAAGTTTTTGTGAATCAGAATGAAGCTAATGATATTATAAATTTTTCTGATGCACTGACAAAGTTTTTGGATTGGTTGGTAAATCATGTGTTATTCATGTGGTGTTGCCATCAATGCCAAAGAGGGAGATTGTTGGAAACTGCAATTGAAACAATTGTTGTATTGTTATTGATGTCAAACCTTAACTGGTAAGACAGTTGCTATCTAAGAAAGTACTATATCTATTGATTGATGAAATGGATTAGGGCAAGGGAGATAACAAGAGAACCTAAGGAAAGGTTGATTTATTTGATACTTTAATGGGTACTTGATTATTTTGCACATTGATAACATAATGTATTGTTTATCTAAGTAAGAAGAAAGACTGAAGAAGTAGGCTTAATCGAGCAAAAAAAGAAATCTAGTTTAAGTTGCGTGAAGTTAGTGTCGACCGAGCGCCAGTATATGCTGAGTAAATTTAATGTTGACCAAACATCCATTTATTCCAAGCGACAGGAAATTACTAAGCAAGACAATGTTAGCTGAGGAAGATAGTTTGTAGAGATGACCGAGCTAAGCAATGATGACCAAGGAGATGAACACAGTATTGACCGAGTGTCAGTAATTTACATTTGGAGAAAGAATTGAGATTCCCAGTCGACATAGTTGAATTCTTGGGTTATGTAAATCATGTTGACTTTATTAATTGATTGTATGAAGAATTTAATGCATGGCAAATCATTTTATTATGGATTCATTGAGAAGTTTGAAGATGTATCTAGAAGGAAGGATGAAGAACTTAAAGGTTGGAAGGATTCGATGAATCTAACCTAAACCTAAGATCTACAGAGGAGATTAAGAGACAAAAGATGGATCTACCTAATTGAGGAGGTATAAAGAAAACCTAATTATGAGGTTACATCATATGCTAAAGTTGTTGATGTTATTGACTGACAAGTCTAAGCAGAAGGCTAAAGGTGAAATTATGAAGGAGTTGATCAGAGTTGTGATTGCTTGAAGTGAATTTCGAGTAGATCAGTGATGGAGATGGAAATGGAACTCAATTAGTAAATCAACATATATGTGTGAATTGGATCTATTATTTGCAAAGTGAGTTGTATGTTTTTCAGATCAGAAACTATTGTTACTTTCTAAGTATTGTATCAGTCTAAATCTTTTAATCAAGGTTGACCTAACAGTCATTGATTAAATCCTTTAATCAAGGTGGCATTCTAATGGAATGTACTTAAATCCTTCAACCAGGTCACTTTTGACAGAGTGTTTAAATCCTTTAATAGGGTCACACCTAGCAGTGTGTTTGTAAACCTTTAACAAGGTTGGATTTTCACAGAGCTCACTTTAGAAGAGTGAAAATATCAGTAACATGTTACAAAGTGGTTTTTCCCAAATTGGGTTTCCACTATAAATCCTGGTGTTATACTTGTGTGAATTTTTTGATGTGAATGTTTCTATATTATGCAAGTTTATTACTTTTGGACAGTGGATTGCATGTTATATATTTCTAATATATATACTTTAGAGACCGAGTTGTGTTGGTGATTAGATCTGAGATTGTTGAAGTGTTTAAAAGTTCAATTGGTACATTTGGACCTAAGAAAAATTGATTCACCACCCCTCTTTGTTGTTCTAAATAATATTAACAATAATATGATGCAAGAGAATAGTACACTCAACCAAATCCACCAAGATCCCTCATTTGGCAATAACTCTACTCTTAGATATATGAGGGTTTTGCAAGGTCATGTTAAAAAGTAAAGTCCACCAAGACAACTAAGAGGGGGGGTGGTGAATCAGTTATCAGATAAAAGAAACTTTTAATAACATTATTAGATCTCAAACATATAACCAACACAAACATCAACAATAGAAAGATAAGCATACACAATGACATAAGATATGTTAACTAGGGATCCTCTTGATCAGAGAGTAAACCCCGATGGGGATGATACACACAAAAGATGTACTTATATGAAAATTCCTTATGAGAGGATGGACTTTGTTAGGAGGCTATGCAATACATTCAGTACATATCAGTCCTTGTTAGGAGACTTTGAATCCCTGTTAAAAGATTCTAATCCTGTTAGGAGTTAAGGAAGGTAGAAGGACCCATTGTCCAAACAACTTTAGGGGCAAGATCACTGAAATTACTATCCAATTGATCTTTGTATTATCTGAACATAATAATACCAACAATTTTCTATCTCAACAATCTTATCTTCACTCCTTTGTCTATGCAAAAACTGCACCAAATACTTTACTAGATCTCAATACCAGATCTGCTCAACTCTCATATCCTCTTACAATATCAACATCATCATATCTTCTCCTTTTTCTCATCATCATCATAAATCAAGGAAAACTGTCCTTCCTTTATACCCCACTCAAATAATTTACAATAGAGTCGACCAACTAGGCTTAACCAATTACAAAATATAAATCATTACATGTTACATAATATTTCATAACCATATAAAAATTATTGGCTTCCAAACTTAATAGTTCTTCACTTGTGTGACCTCTATCTATGTTGTCTCATCTAGGGAAACTCTAAAATGTCTCCAACCTTTGTACAACTTCACATGTCCAGATTCTATCTTGATTAGGAGATATAATCCGGTTATCACAAGCCACTTCTCAGGAACACTGCCAGAATATTATTTCCACTAGATTACTCATAACTGTCATGAATAATTGAATTTCCATATGCACTCTTAACCATAATCTCAGGACATAATAAAGAACAAGTCCTCAATGCCGCATAGCTTGATCTGCAATTCTCCACATGCGTTAATACAAACATTGTCTGCTTCTCTGCTAATCTCTAGTAGATCAATGTGTTGACATCAATGACAAACACAATCATGAATGCAACATACAACTTCTATAGAACTACTCAAATACTCCCCCATAGGACATATTCAACATTCATTCCTAACAATCTCCCCCATTGGAATTGATGGTAACATAGATGAAAAAACATCCAAGTTCCATGAATACCAAACTGCAACACTGTTGTTATGCATTATATTTTCAAATCCTCTTCATCAATCATCAAATCAATCATCAGATGTATCCTTCTCCTTAGTAGTTTATTTTTTCAAATCCTCTTCATCAATCATCAAATCATTCATCAGATGTTTTTCATGTATCCTTCTCCCCCATTGAAATCAATGACAAAGTAAACATCAATATGTCAATCCAATACAAGCTCGAATGTCAAAAGACACTATTCAGAAAATACTTTCACAATTGTCCTTCATGACCCAACTCATAAACACACATACTCCCCCATAGAGGAAGTATCAACATACAGTCCAGAAAGGATAGTGTTCTTATATCACTGGACTGATGTAACTTTCTGCACCATTACTCAAAAGTAGGCTGGGGCATAAAACCCAAGCATACCTCTCAAGTACTCAAATGTATCTTTAGGTAAGGGTTTTGCAAATATATCTGCAATTTACTCCTTTGTACTAATATACTCAAGTTTGAATTCTTTTTCTGCAACTTTTTCTCTCACAACATGATATTTGATCTCTATATGTTTTGTTTTAGAATGCAACACAAGGTTCTTAGACATACTTACTATATTGGTGTTATCATAGTGTATGATAATAGGTTCACTGAACTTGATTCCAATATCCTTCAACATTTATTTCATCCATATTATCTGATTACAATTGTTCATTGCTACTACATATTCTGCTTCTGATGTGCTCTGTGAGATACAATTCTATTTCTTTCTTAGCCAAGAAACCAATCTTCATCGAAAAAATTCTCCACCACTTGTACTCTTTTTTTCATCAACACTACCTCCCCAATCTGCGTATGTGTATGCACATAGGGTAAAATCATCTGATTTATCATACCACAACCCATAGTCACTTGTTCCTTTTAAATACATAAATATTCTTTTTACTGCTACATAATGTGACTCGTTAGGATTAGCTTGAAATCTTGCAACAATGCCAACTGCATGTGATATATCTGGTCTTGTATGAGTTGAATACTACAAACCTCCAATCATGGATATGTATTTCTTTTTTTCAACTGTAAGAGTTTCATCTGTGTTAGATAACTTATGGCTAGTTACCATAGGTGTGCCAATAGGCTTACAATTTTCTAGACCAAATCTCTACAATAAGTCTTTCAGATATTTTGTTTGAGATAAGAAAATACCATCACTGTTTTGCACTATTTGTAATCCTAAAAAAAAAATTCATTTCACCAATCATGCTCATTTCAAATTATGTCTTCATTTCATCAACAAATTTATCACTAGCTTCATCTTCACGTCCAAATATAATATCATCAACAAAAATAACTACGATCAATAAACCATTCTCAATTTCTTTTAGATACAAATTATTGTCTGCTATGCCTTTAGCAAATCCCAATTCTACCAAATATTTGTCTAATCTTGCATACCATGTTCTAGGTTCTTATTTTAGTCCATATAAATCTTTATTCAGTTTACATACCATGTCTCCTTCTTGAGTCAAAGGAAAACCTTAAGGCTACTCAATGCAGACTTCTACTTCCAATTCTCCATTCAGAAATGCTGACTTTACATCCATCTGATACACTTTGAATTTCTTATAAGTTGCATTGAACAAAAACATTCTTACCACTTCAATTCTTACAACAGGTGCAAATGTTTCTTCATAATCAATTCCTTCTTACTGTGAGTATCCTTTACATGCCAATCTTGCTTTGTTTCTCATAACTTCACCTTGTTCATTCATCTTATTCCTAAAAACCCATTTAGTTCCTATAAACTTTTTATCTTTAGGTCTAGGGACCAACTCCCAAGTTTTGTTCTTTTCAATTTGATCTAGTTCTTCCTTCATTTCTTGAATCCAATTATCATCTTTACATGCTTCATTGGTAGTTTTAGGTTCAATTTGAGAAATCAAACATAGTTCTTCAATGGATTTATTTCCTATCATAAATCCATTTTCTTTGCTCCTAATAATTTGATCAGCAGGATGATTCCTCATTAGATTTTTATTAGGTGTCACTATCTCAGTTCTTGCTTCAATTCTAGGTTTTGGTCTCAGTTCTTCTCTTATTTCCTCAATATAATTCTCATTTTGCAAATCATTGTCAGTTTCATAAAATAATTCAACATTTTCTTGATCAACTCTAGGGTGAACTTCTTCATCTGAATCATAATCAAGTATTCTTTCTTGAATTTTGAATTTCTCATCTACTTTAACATTTGCACTCTCAACAATAGTCTTAGTTCTTTTAGTAAAACATCTACAAGCTTTTATTTTCAATGAATAACCAAGAAATATACCTTCATCACTTCTCAGATCAAACTTACCAATGTCATCATCTCTCTTAATATAACACTTACTTCCAAAAATTCTGAAATACTTAACTAATGGTGCATGTCCAAACCATAATTCATAAGGTGTCTTGTTTGTGTTTGCTCTGATTTGTATTCTATTCATTCTATATACTACTATATTCACTACTTCTCTCCAGAATATCTTCTCTATAACATTCTCAAATAACATAGCTCTTGCTGCCTCAGTCACTGATCTATTTCTTCTTTTTGTAATACCATTTTGTTCAGGTGTTCTAGGGGCTGAAAGTTGTCTCTTAATGCCATTCAATTCACAAAAAGTATTAAATTATTTTGAAGTAAATTCTCCACCTCTATCATATCTTAAACATTTAGTCTTCATTCCTGATTCATTCTCAACTTTGTTCTAGTTAATCTAAACTTGTCAAATGTTTCTGATTTTTCTTTAAGAAAGGCTATCCACATCATTCTAGTAAAGTCATCAACAAAACTCGTGAAATACCTTTCACCATAGAATCCTCTAGTCCTTGTGGGACCACTCAGATCTGTATGAACAATTTCCAATTTTGCTGCTGTGGTGAACTTCTTACTGGAAAAAGAACTTCTTTTCTAATTAGCCATAACACATTCTTTGCATAGCATGTTAGTAGGTTTCATAATCTTAGGCAAATCTCTTACCACAAATGTAGTGCTTGCTTTCACAATGTTATCAAAATTTATGTGACAAAAACTTTTGTGCCATAACCATCTGTCATCAATTTTAGTAATCAAACATGTCATCTCAACATGATTCAACTGAAATACATTACCTCTGGTTCTTGATCATGTTCCAATCATCTTACCATTCTTATCCTTGATCACACAAGTCTTCTCAGTAAACCAAACTTGATATCCCTTTTCAACTAACTGTCCAACACTTAGAAGATTATGTTTCAATCCATCCACAAAGTAAACATCATCAGTGTTATTCTTTCCATCAAGAGTAATAGATCCTATTCTCTTCATCAGGCAAGGTGCATTATTTTCGACTCTAACAATTCCTCCATCATAATTGTTAAACTTTATAATTTTTTTCATATCTCCAGTCATATGATGTGAACAACCATTGTCTATAATCCAATTAGTTTTCTTTTCAACTTGATAAACTAAAGCTTTTTCTTCTCTAACTTAAGTTTCAGAGTTTTTTTCTTTTATTGCTACAAATCATATGTCATCACTTTCAATTAAGATCTTCTCAATGCTAGCCTCAAATCCTTCATCATTAGCATAATAACAATCTTTAGACCTTCTAGGTTTAAAGTTCTTCTTATATTTCTTTACTCTCTTAGGACATTTAGATTCAAAATGACCATATTCTTGACATGTCCAACATTTAAAGATTTTCTTACCTTCTAGTTCTCTTTTCACAATCAAGGTAATTCCTTCCTCAATCTTTTTGTCTTCTTTAGTCTTAGATCTACTGCTACTAGCATAATCTCCACTGACACTTGTACTTCTTGACAAAGTAGGGTGAACACTAAGTGCGCTAAATGTTGTTTCAATTCTAGGAAAATCTCCAGACTGTCTCAAGTCTATCTCCGCTGCTTCTAATCTTCCAAGAAGAGTTTCTTTGGTGAACTTTTCAGTACAAGGTATAACTTGTTCAATCATCTGTGTTGTCTACTTAAATACAAGGGTCAATGTCTTTAAGATCTTCCATATAATTTCATCTTCAGTTTTGTTTCCTTCACAAGCTTTGATACTTGCAACAATCTCTGATATCCTACCAATATAACTTCTAACAGATTCATCTTCCATCATCTTTTCATCTTGAAATAAACATATCCAATTCTGTAATCTGATTCTCTTAGTATGTATATCACCTTCAAAAGTAGATTGTAAAGCTAACCAAATTTCATGAGATGTCTTTAGAGTTTTTACCTGACTGTATTCATTCTCAAGAAGAGTTGACAAAAGTGCTTCTCTGGCAAGTATGTTACACATAAATATATCTCTTTCCTTATCAGTCCAATCTTCAATTTTGTCTTCTTCAATGATAGTTTTGTCATTCTTTGTAATCAACCAATAGCCTGGTCCTAAACATAGCAGATGTGTCTTCATCTTTTCTTTCCCACTGTCATAGTTAACTCCATCAAACTTAGGACTTTCTTTTCTGAAATAACTTGCCATAGATCTCCTTAAGTTGTTAAAGTTTTCTTTCAAGGACTTGCCACTCTTATACCAATTGTTAAAAAGTAAAGTCCACAAAGATAACTGAGAGGGGGGGGGGGGGGGTGTGAATAAGTTATAAGATAAAAACAACTTTTAATAAAATTATTAGATCTCAAACATGTAACCAACATAAACAACAACCATAGAAAGATAAACATACACAATGACAAAATATATGTTAATTAGGGAACCTCTTGATCAGAGAGTAAACCTCGATGGGGATGATACCCACAAAAGATGTACTAATATGAAAATTCCTTGTGAGAGGATGGACTCTGTTAGGAGTCTATGCAATACATTCAGTACATATCAGTCCTTGTTAAGAGACTTTGAATCCTTGTTAAAAGATTCTGACCCTGTTAGGAGTTAAGGAAGGCAGAAGGACCCACTGTCCAAACAACTTCAGGGGGAAGATCACTGAACTCACTATCCAATTGATCTCTGTATTATCCGAATAGAAATATACCAACAATTTCTGATCTCAACAATCTTATCTTCACTCCTTTGTCTATGTCAAAACCACACCAAATACTTTACTAGATATCAATACCAGATTTGCTCAACTCACATATCCTCTTACAATATCAACATAATCATATCTTACTTTTCCTTTTTCTCATCATTGTCATAAATCAAGGAAAATAATCCTTCCTTTATACCTCACTCAAATAATTTACAATAGAGCTAGCCAACTAGGCTTAACCAATTACAAAATATAAATCATTACACATTACATAATATTTCATAATCACATAAAAATTGTTAGCTTCCAAACTTAATAGTTCTTCACACGTGTAACCTCTGACTATGTTGTCTCATCCAGGTCACCTTGAAATGTCTTCAACCTTTGTGCAACTTTGCATGTCTAGATTCTATCTCAGTTAGGAGATATAATTCGGTTATCACAAGTCGCTTCTCAGGAACACTGTCAGAATATTGTTTCCACTAGATTACTCATAACTATCATGAATAATTGAATTTTCATATGTGCTCTTAACCATAATCTTAGGACATAATAAAGAACAAGTCCTCAATGTTGCATAGCTTGATCTGCAATTGTCCACGTGCGCTAATACAAACACTGTCTGCTTCTCTGCTAATCTCTAGTAGATCAATGTGTTGACAACAATGACAAACACAGTCATGAATGCAACATACAACTGCTACAAAACTACTCAAATACTCCCCCATAGGACATATTCATCATTCATTCCTAACAGGTCAAAGCTCTGATATTATATAGAGGAGCTAAAGATTGGATCAACACTCTAAGGTCACTTACAAAATACAATAATATCCTTTCAAAAGAGAACATGCAAGAAATGAACTTGCTTGATATTAAGATCTATGAGACAGGTAACAAAGTGTATAATAACCTTTCTTATACATGCAAGATGTGTGATAAAATTAAATAATATGTTGACATTTATCTTAATTCTATAACTTTAGGCAATTAAGTTAATAGATATTAAATAACCTAGGATAAGAGAAGTAAATGAGATAAGATCCCCTTGACAGTTAATACTTTTAGAAAAATACCAGGCCTAAATTAGTACGTGAATAGGATACCATTAAGGAATTAATTAGATACAAAACCCAATTCACACCAACATTGTGAGTCATATTGTAGTTGTATTACTAAACTCCTAATCCAACATTTCTTTTTAATTAATTAACCATTACCCAATAGAATAATAGATAAAATAATATTTCATATTTTAAAAATAAATGCTAAAAGATCTAGTCAAACTATTTTTTAATTCTATGTTCTCATTGATTTATTTGTTATCAACTAAATAAAATAATGTTATTTTCATGAATAGAATAAAAAAGTAATATGAAAACAATTAAGTGCTTTGTAATCAAAGTGAAAAACAATTTTTTTTTATAAACAATATAATTTATGGTGAACTCTATAACTCATTTAAATTAATAAGACTTCAAAAATTATGAATTTGTTGATTGATTTATTTACTAAGTAAAAAATAATGTCTCAATATTTTTTAATATTTAAAAATAAAAAATATTATAATGTTAACATAAACATTTTATCATTAAACAAAAGTATTGAATTAGTTGTGAAAATTTTATAAGAGATCTCAAATTCAAATGACCACTTTTTGACTCTTACATTTACTACAAATTCCACCACATTCATGATAACTAAGAGGAAAAACAAAAACAATAACTAGAAGTACTTAAATTAAAGATAAAAAGAAGTAAAACCCTTACACCATATTCATGATAACTAATACGGAAAACCAAAACAATACCTAGAAGCACTTATATTGAAGATAAAAAACACTAAAATCCTTCCACTACATTCATGATAACTAATACGGAAAACTAAAACAAAACACTAAAATCCTTCCACCACATTCATGATAACTAATACGGAAAACTAAAACAATATCTAGAAGCACTTAAAATGGAGATAAAAACCACATTCATGATCCCTAATGCGGAAAACCAAAACAATAACTAAAAACACTTAAATTAGAGATGAAAAACAGTAAATCCCAAACCCTTAAAAACCAGAAAATAATATAATATTCTCACAGATTTTTTATAGGTTGAAAGCCAAGGGGGAAAGCCTAAAGCCTAATTAGTTTTTCCTTGGCTCAGGATTATCATATTCCCTTTAACCCTCTTGCATTCTACCAGAACTTCGCCAAGGGTTTTGCAGTCTAGGGTTTAAGCTTCTGCAGGTGCAAGACGAGAACAATCAGCGGCCATGGCGGCTTACAAAAGATTAATAACAATACTGGCCAACCATGGCTGCTCATCATCGCTAACATCCTCCAGAAAGGCTGTAGAGCCGTGGACGATTTTCAAGCGCGGCATGCGCGAGATGTACATGTCGCAGGCGATGATAGATGCGGCGGCAGAGCGACGCGCGAGAAAGAGGAAGTTGCGTGTGGATCCGCCCATGAGCGCACTGCAGCGCAATCGCTACGGTCCCCCGAAACCCCATGACCCTAACTTACCGGAGCCCATTAATGTGCTTGTGGGCGATCGCCTCAGTCTTCATAATCGCCTTCAAGCGCTCAGTCGTTCAGGAAAGCTGGATGAAGCCTTGGTCGCCGCTCGCCAGGCGCAGTTCGCGCGCATCCGCCCCACGATTTTCACGTATAACTCCCTCCTTGGCCATTGCCACCGCGCAGCTAGGTATGAGAATGTTTACAGTCTCTTTGCTTTCATGCGGCAAAACGGCGTCATACCCAATGTGGTGACCTACAACATTGTCCTCGGTAGCTACGCTGAGTCGCTCGACATGGAGAACTCTTTCCGCATGTTGCAGATGATCCAAGACGCCAAAATGAATCCCAGTAATGTAACCTATCAACACTTGATGAGGGCGCATTTTAGGATGGAGAAATACGAGGAAGTTATGAGGCTTTTCAGGGAGATGCTGGAGAAGTGCTATGGGGCTGATCCGCCCACATACGCAAATACCATTGAGGGTTTTGTGAAGGGTGGGGCGATGGACCAGGCTACGGAGCTGTATATGGAGATGAGGAAGAGAGGCTCCATTTTTAGCGAGCCGGTGTTTTGTAATTTGATTAGGGGTTATATTGCTGCTGGGAGAACTCAGGAGGCCCTCGATGTTTTTGAGTTTGTGCCTGAGAAGGTCGAACGGACCGCAATGTCAAGTAATGCTGTTATAGAAGGATACTGCAATGCTGGGAGGATAGACGATGCTCTTGAATTTTTCGATTCACTTGTGGAGAAGGATTTGAAACGCGATGCCTTGTCAGTTGCGTATTTGATGGACTGGTATATTGAACGAGGGAATTTGCAGGAGGCCGAAAAGCATTTCAGGTCAGCTGGGTTGCTGTTTTCTTTTTTCATTTTGCTAGTTTGTTTTTGCGACATTCAAAAAATGTTACGTTTGTTTTTGCTTTTGTTCAGTTCTAGAAAACAAATTTCTGTAAACTCATCCTAAAGACACTCAAAATTTGTAAAACTTCTAGTTTTGACTAATCAAGGTTTATTTTGGGTAGAGGAAAACTTTAAATTTGTTGTTTTGGTTAAAGGATAACTATGCTTTGGTCAGACAAAAAATGGTTCAGTACTGCAGGTTTTATGATTTAGATTCTAAAAAGGTTAAAATAAGGTACTCAGGTTTGATGTTTAGCGGTGTCCTCAATTCTTAGATTTTGTTGAATATGCCTGTAGAAATTTTCACAATAATATCTAATAAATATAAGATTAATTGTCTAATTTTTTGACTGACATTGTCTGCAAGCAGTTCTGGGGCCTACTTTTAAATATATTAATTTTGTTGAGATAATTGCTATAGCTACGAACTTACAAAAATAGTTTCGGAAACCATTGTGTTTTATGTTCTTATCTTCAATTTATTAATTTTCTGGTCTACATTAATGTAAAAAATTGGGTCGGAGGTTTTCTCATCCCATATTTATGCAAAATACTGTTGAAATTTTATCAAACGCTCAGTAAACCTGCAATGATTTGTAATTTTTACACTTCCAATTTGACTTTTCATTAAAATAACTTACTAAAAGCTGGTTTTTTCTCAAGTCAAGATGATTACATTCAGGGCTTGACAAAATTTGACATTTATTTATATTCAAAATCTTAATGATTGCCTTGTCATACAAAATTAGTATGCCTCTTTAAAAAAGTTATTATATTATATCTTTAACATTTTACGTTCTATTCAATCAAAAAGATTTGCCAACCTGAAGATCTTTTTTGTTGTTCCTGGAATTAAACTTTCTGAATGTAGTTGTTCATATTTTATTTTGAAATGCAGTAGCTAAGTTTTAAATTCTCAAATATTCCTACTCATCAATAGGCAATGTTTTATATTCAATGTTTTTGCAATCGATTCCCTGTCTTACAAATTTCATTGAGATTCTGTGAAGCACATTTGGCAAAAATCAATTGAAAACTTAAACAAGAAGCAAAATTTTACTTTTAATATGCCCAAGTTGATAATATTAACCATAATTGCAAGTGGTAGCAAAATCTGTCTTCATTATCCATTATTGTAGCAACTTGTTTATATTTGATGTCTTATGATAGTAACATATTTCCGAAGTACTTTAGAACTACAATTTTTTTTGCAACCCTGGGTTGTTAATTAATTCTTTGCATTAGGTCAATGTGCGAGAAGGGTTGTGCTCCAGCTGCTGTGGCCTACAATACTCTTTTGGATGCATATTTTAAACAAGGAATGAATGTGGAGGTAGAGAATTTGGTGCAGGAGATGTTAGATCAACGGATCGAGCCAGATTCAGTAACTCATGATACACTGATAGATGGATTTGTTAAAGAGGGCAAGCTGGACGAGTCCTTAAGAATTATCAGAAGAATGATAGAAACTGGCTTTAAACCAGTAATTGCCATATATAACAAATTGTACAGTCACTTGTGTAGTGAAGGAAAGCTTGATGAAGCTAGCAAGCTTTTTCACGAGATGCTAGATGTAGGGCGGAACCCTGATGTTGGAACATATGATATACTAACAGAGGCATTTGGCAGAGAGGGGAGAGCTGAGGAGATTAAAGGTTATTTTTTGACTCTTGTGGAGAAGATTAAACTGGATGAGGATCTTGTGGCTCGTATCAGACAGCAGGGAGAGGATGCATCTGGTGAAGAAAAACCAAAGGAAGAAGCACAGCTACCTTTTGCATTCAGTGAAAATTATCAAAAATCGGAAGTCTCTGTTTAGGTTAATTTCACATGGTGTGAGAATTGTGAAGGGTTTAGCATGATGGATCAACTTTTCAGAGATATCTTACTTGGCAAGATATTCTTCTAGTGAGTGGCTAGTAAAACTGGAAGCTGCTAGGTAGGTTAGTGCAGTTTTAGAAGAAACTGACATAGATGGGAGCAATCTTGCAGCGGAACCTAATTGAATCAAGTAATATAATTGTTTAGCACATGATTGGATGCTATGTTACAAACAGTTTACACAACAGTTTGCATATGGCATTGTTTCAAATGTGGACTTCTTACTTTAGTTTAATTATTATTAGAGGTTACTAAACTTTCAGATCATCATATGTTTCAATATTTGCATTGTATGCAAAATTTTGAGCAAATATAAGCTAGTTACATTGTTGGTTTGTGCTTTGTACACCTACCATATACTTTACAAGGAGATATCTGTATGGCGTACAGTGAAGAAGATATCAGTCTAATAAACTGATTTTCCAACTTGCATCCTATGTCATGATCTGGTTCATACTTAATGTGGGTGTTCTACAATTTAATTCCTCAACATGAATATGAATTATTCTTAACATGCTTTGATTGATAAAGTTACTGTTCCTTAATGCAAAATTCAGGAAAATGAATCCCTTTGTGTTAGATATATTGTTGCTATCAAGTGAATGCGACATAAAGGAATATTATATTAGCAAACTATGGCAGCAGGGACACACATAAATGAGTTAACAACAAATGACCTAGAGAAACCTAAACAGAGAGGAACCTCCAGGAGAATGGGCACATCTTCCTAATGCCACTATCTAAGTAAGCTATTACAAAGGTCAATTGCCTTCTTGACAACTTAATGAAAATATTTCACATAAATACCCTAATAAGCTCTGCAACTGCTCTGAACACTTTCCAATCATAGTCAAACTCCTCACAGACATATATGCTTAATTGCACAAGTACCAATTCAATTAAAATGCAACTAAACAGAATATTACAATGTTCTCCTTCAGCAAGTATTATAAAACAAGAGTTCTTAGACAGCTTTAGAAAGGAGCCTAAAGGTCCCAAAAAATTGAAATTACAGAATTCCAAAAGCCTTAACTTTCTTTAATTCTACAGGCCCTGTCATTTTGGCTTATGTGAGACAATTTTGGCTATAGATGAAATTATCTTGCACAGTTTGATAGCAAACTGATGGATTTGGCTGCAGTTGTGAACTAGTTTCACTAGTTTTAGCTTGGGTTGAATATATCATTGATGCCTGCATTTTATGGTGACATCAGCCTTCTAGGTGTGGATTTGGCTGCAGTTGTGAACTAGTTTCACTAGTTTTAGCTTGGGTTGAATATATCATTGATGCCTGCATTTTATGGTGACATCAGCCTTCTAGGTGTTAGGTTCACTGAGAACTCCTTTTTCTCTGTTGTGCCTTGGTATTTGTCTTGACAACTTTATTTCATGTGATAACAAAATGACTTGCAAGAGTGATTTAACATGGGAGAATCTTCATAGAATAGCTTACTTATGATGTTAGCTGATTTTACTAGCTTAATAGCACCACTTGGAATATTAACAGTTTAGATGACAATTTTTATTTGGCTTCAGTCAACCTCATGCTTGTTATCCAAACGCAGATGGAGGTTACCAAACTCTCAGATCATCAGTAATATGTCACGTGAACAAAGTTTTGAAAGCAGATATAAGCTAGTTGTTTTGTTGGCCTGTGTGTTGGATTTATGCTCATCTTTATGACGAGTTTTCTAAATTATATGTACTTTTGAAAAAGATACCTGTTAAATAAATTGCTTTTGAGAATTTTTTAGCAATTTAAACAGCATTTATGTAACAAGTGGCTGGTTGAATGCAGGTTCTCTTGGGATTTAACATATTTACTATTTATAATCGTTTAGCTATTTTTTTAAAAAATAATACTTTTCTAAACAAATCCCATACCATTTCTGTGGGCCTCACACAATTTATAGGTGAAGTAGTCCCAACCCTATTAAAATATAGAGTTGTGTTAATGTGGGTTGCAAAGGTTAAAAAATGGGTATGTTCTGGTTACCCTTTATCTGCTGCCAGATGGTCCCATATCCACCTCACATATTGTAGTCACACAATTTTATAGGTTGAATACTTCCAGCTCCATGGAAAATAGGGTTGTGAAAATGACAATCTCGCAATATCCTATATTTTTTCATGAATGGGAGCGAGAATTCAATGTCAGATGCAATGGTAAATGCTGCTATGATCAATTTGAAGAAAAAGCTTCTGGATGCACGAATCTTAGTTCCTCCTGTTATTCCTTATTCAATGGAAGTTTGAGTTTTAAGGATTGACACACATTTATGCCAAATGAGTCTCGGGTGAAAACCTCATTGGCTCTCCAAGAGAAATGCTATAAATTGTATGAGTAAATTTTAAATAAGGATCAACACATGGGGAGCTTAAAGTGTCTTAAAAGATCTATGCCATGGCTTACTCCTGAAGCAGGTTTTAGAAACAAAAACGTTAACTCTCTGAAAATTGAAACGGTAAAGTTTTAATAAGCTGTTCTTGTGCTTTCCATATTTTTTGGGATCTCAAATCTTTAGCTGTTGTGAATGCAAGGATGGTAAATATCTTCAGTATAGTTATTTCAATGCACTACATTCTAGTGCTGAGAAACTGGGGTTACAGAAACTGTGATAATCCAATCCTCCAAGCTAACTTTCCTGCAATCTTATAAATAAGGAATCAGCACATGGGAACCTTAGTGTCTTAAAAGATCTATGCCACGGCTCTCTGAAAATTCAAACAGTAAGTTTTAATAAGCTGTTCTTGTGCTGTCCATATTTTTTGTTATCTCAAACCTTAAGCTGTTGTGAACGCAAGGATGGAAAACATCTTCACTATAGTTATTTCAATGCACTACATTCTAGTGCTGAGAAACTGTGGGTACAGAAACTGTGATAATCCAATCCTCCAAGCTAACTTTCCTGCAATCTTATCTGAAATGGATCACTCATGAAGCTTCTGATGAACGGACCTCAACATTGTGGGATTGTTAGGTAATATGCAACAACTTTAATTTTAAAGAGCCCAATTTCTTTAGCATGGACGAACAAATGTGTGGATGCTGTGGTAACCCGATGTATCAGGCATATTATCACATGATTTTAGAAAGCTTTTGAGGGGCAGGCTGTTGATGTGTTGGGTATTGGCATGGAAGTGCTTCAGTAGACTTTGTTAAAAAGCTGCAATCCAAAATAAAGAAATGACAGCAGCAGGCCAGTGGTCAAGCACTTTCGCCAAAGATGTTTTTCAAGAATTAGTGCTTGCAGTCGTAGCAAAAGAATACAACATTCACTGTAGGAGCACGGGGGGCAATAATAATGTCATTCTTGGGGTCAGTAGGTCACTCATTTTTTTTCTGCGCTGATCACTTTGGGCTCAATTTTAGACACCTTTTTTTGCATGCAGTGGGCTCAACTTGCCTTGTGATGCAATGGGTGTGTCCACATATAAGATCCTTCATGACTCTGCTGGGCAAGTAGTTCAGCTCTATGGCAAATAGGGTTTTTAGATCTATCGAGAGTTGAAACGCATAAAAACAGATGTTTCAGTAACTCTTAATCCTTTGTTAGATGGTCCCATATTCCCCTCGTTATCCAGAGATTATCACATGGAGTAGTTGTTACACGATTTATAGGGTAAAGTATGCTCAACTTCATGGCAAATGGGGTTGTGTATCAGAGCCTTGTCTTTACCTTTGTTTCATAATGTTCCATGCGACACTTGTGTGTGCATTTAGTGCAAGTGCAACATGTTGTCATATCTTTGGAGGTGGCTGTGTTGTTAAAAAAAAACGTAGTTCCATCGAGTTTTGCCTTGGTCCTTCAGACGTGACATTTCATTGTGCAGATGACGAAATCTTTCAACGAGTCTAAAGATGTGTTCTTGTTTTCCTGAATGTGGGAGAATGCAATGACAAGTGCGAGGGGCATTTTGGTTCTTGTGTAATCCCTCACTCGTGTTAACTCATGCCTTATCCTGTTCAGTATTGTTCGGGCCAAAGCATGTCTTCAACTGGTTGACAAGTGTTTGAAGGACAATCTGTGTTCGATGTTTGAGCATTTTTGTGTTGGTGTTTATTTTTATTTTTGGCTTGTGTTGTTATTTCACGACTGAATCTATAGTTATTGTTCTGGTTCAACTCTGTGAGTGGATTTAACGACAGTATATGAATTGATTAAATACAAATATTTTGATATCTGGGGCAGGTTCATTGTAAATGATCTCAATAAGATGTGGTTATTTAACTAAATGTGATTTGATTGCGTTGCATTTTGATACTATGATGTAATTGGAAGATGGAAACATTCTTTGATTATATGTTCTCATTGGGTATTATATGTTGTGTTTTGACTATGTTGTATCTTATAGATATACCCGATGTTGCAATTGAATATCTAGGCAAGGGTTTACTAATGGTGATTAAGCAAATAATTGATTTTGGTAAAATGTTTTTATGTCTGTTTCATTCGTCTTATCGTATAGATATACCTGATGTTGTAATTGAATATGTAGGCGAGGGTTCACTAATGGTAATTAAGCAGATAATTGATTTTGGTAATTTTTTTTAAATGTCTGTTTCATTTGTCTCATATGGTTGCAAGTTGTGAGATATGTTTGGTATCCCTTATGATGAACCACGACCACCATTTGATTCTAAAATTGTGTTATATGGAAACCTATAAAGCATGTGTGCGAATGTTTTATCCAAGTTTTCCCAGATTTCATATGTTGTATTTGTTTGTTTTTTGATATACATATGTAGTGTTTTCGAAGTAAACAATATGTTTTATGAGTTTGAAAAGGCTACTGTAATAATTAAATTTCATAAAGTGGTGCAATAAAATAAAATATTATTGATAAGGAAGTTCAATTGAATAAATATCTTCAAGAGGATTGTTAATGATTGTTTTGCAATACATTAAAAAAGATAAACTTCTCTTGAAGGCATTTTCTTTGTATGCCAACCTTCATATTATTTGGATTGCATGTGACTCTCCTTGTGTTGGTATATATAGATTGTGTTGGTATATAGAGATATGAAATGGAATCTGTAATTTAGTTTGTTGTGCAATATTGAATTGTAGGTTTCAGATTTCTTAAAATATGTAAAATTACATTGAAATTATGGTACAGATATTTTTCAAAATTTTATGTGACGTGAAAATGTGTTCACCTCTTTTTCATTGTTATGCTTTAAGTATCTTTAGATTTTTAAAAAAGCTTTTTTTTTAATAGAAAATTGAACAAATTCTTGTATTTATTAGTGGTGGAAATGCAATTTCACATAGTCTTGGTATTTCTTGAAAATGTTTAAAATGAAATTTAGACATTGTTAAACCTTTTTGTTTTCCTTGGATGAAAGCTTTTTTTTTCAGAAAATTGAACAAATTCTTGTATTTGTTAGTGCTGGAAATGCAATTTCACATGGTCTTGGTATTTCTTGAAAATGTTTAAAATGAAATTTTAGACATTGTTAAATCTTTTTTTTTTCTTGGATGAGAGGTCTCCTTATGGAATGAGTTTGTTTTAGAACTTGTTTTTTATGTCAAGATTTTTTTTTTGGTTGGATTTGATATTTTTGAAACTTTGGCCTTGTTGATTCCTTGTATTTTTTGGGTTGATGCAATTACTCATGGAATTGAGAACATTCAGGATTTGGCTATAAGTTATTATTTAAAACTTTATTAATATTCTTACGGATCATTTTTGTATATCCTTATTTTTAAGTGTTAGATCGTTGTATCTAATTGGTTTATGTAATGAACTAAGAAAATTCGTTGATTGCTTGCTTGGATTATGTAGGCATGGCCACTTTAATTGGTGCCCTAAAGAGGTTTGGGTTGACAGATTTATCATAATTGTTGTGTTGTTTGAGAACCATAAATTGTGGATAGATGTGTACCCTCATTTCCCATTTCGTATGGATAGTTATAGTGATGTTAGCCCTTGGTATTTTGACCAATTCCTTTTTTCTATTATTGTTGGTTTGAGTTCTACTTAGCAAGAGATGTAAAACTTTCATGCATGCGTTGATTGGTAATATAAGTATGAGATGAGTGTGTATAGAAGAATCTATAATTGAAGACATTTGTAATATTTTGGCTCAAATTGTATAAATGCTTTTTACTACTTTTGCAATTTTATGTAAGCTATCTATTTTTGGGATGAGAATCATTTCATTGTATGATGTGCATGCCATCATTAGAGTTGGTATTGTATCCCAATATTTTAAGGGATTTATACACTAAGAAAAGATTATACGCTAAGAAAAGTGTGAGTTTTATAATAAGTAGGCATAGTTTGCATTGGAAGTTGAAATGATATTCATTGTACGTCATATCACTAGAGTTGGTATTGTATTTCAATCTTTTTAAGGGATTTATTATGTTGAGAGAAGTCTTGAGTTTTATTTGTAAGTAGGCAAGTTTGTATTGAAAGTTGAAATCATATAACAACATAGTCATTGAACAATAATAAAGCCAAATGGTTTACTAAGCAAAAGAGTACAATCATGTAGCAATGACTAAGCTGAATGTGTTTTTAACAAAAATAGTTGTCGTTTTAACAATAATGAACCAAATAGTTAATTGACAAAAATAAGAGTCAATCAACAATGATTAAGTCAAGGCTTTGATATAAAATCAACACAAGCATTTTGACATTGACAAGACAACTTGGTTTTTAACAAGAATAATAGTCATTTTAACAATGAATAAGCTACTTCAGATATTTCCTATAGGGATTTCCAGTTTGTGGATTCGGCTACTTTAGATATTCTTCATTCGACTTTTGCGCGGATCCTTGTTGAGATGGATATCTCCAAAGGTCTTCCTGAGAAGATTTGTTTGGCATCTCCGCGGGGCTCTTGGACAGTAATTCTAGATTATGAGGGCATTCCTTTTCACTGTAGGAAATGTCACTTGACAGGTCATATTGCAGCTCGATGCTCTTCTGTTAAGACAAAACTGAGGCGATCACCATCTTGGTGGTCGGGGGCTTCTTCTGAGCACTACACTGTGCATAAATCTTCGGATGTGGTTGAGGAGCTGGTGGGTGGCTCTTCCCTGGTGGCTTCTGCTACCACTCTGGGGGTTGCTGACGTTGTCTGACCGATTGTTTTGGCTCCTATCCTCTCTCCTGTCCTTGCTCCCGTTGTTCACTCAGATGTGGTTTCGGGTCCGTTCCTTTCGGTTTCTCCTAGTGAGAGCTTTGTCGTTTGTTGATGCTCCTCTTGTGCGTTTTGGGGGTTCCTCCGTGTCGTCAGGGGATTGGAAGTTTGATGCAGGTAAGGTGGAAGATGGATGGACAACTGTAAAAGGAAAGAAATCTAAGTCCTCTGTTCCTCCTTTGGATATGAATCTCAAGTCCAACAAGGGTGGCTCTACTTCTAAATGTAAATCGTAATCTCCCTTGCTGTGGTTACCTTATCAGGTTGATGATCTCGTTGTTTGGGATCTTGTTGGCCCAGCTGGTTTTTTGTGTTAATGGGGACCTTTTCGGTCACCATGGTCATCTCTCTTTTTCTTGGGTTGTGACCTGTTCCGCCTTGGTTTGTTGTTTCTTTTGATCAATACTTATTGAATATCTTATGATTTGTACAGGGTTTCAGGCACCCTTCAAAACCTGTTTTCCTTAATAAAAAATGATGAATAAGCCAAATTGCTTATATACAAAATCAACAACCATTATGATATTTTAACAATGACAAGTTGAATGGCTTTTTAACAAAAATAACATTGTCATTTCTAACAATGATTAAGTTGAATGACTTAATAACAATATTTAGTAACAATACTGTAGATAGATTCCTTTCAATTGGGGAAAGCCTTAGCTCAACAGGGTACTTCAAAAGGTTGTTATTCTTAAGAAAATACAAGATTGGGGTAAATGACATAAAAATTCTTAATAAACTCTAATTTAGAAAAATATAGCACTATTATATACATTATAAAAACTTTGGCCTTTATGGCTAAATAACATGTCTTCAACAACACTTACTAACACATTTAATTGAATGAGGGTTCAAAATCTTTGATCCAACATTGAAATTCTCAACCAAAATCATATGTACAAAGCATTACAAAGTGGTAGAGATTTTCATTTTTTTTCTTAATTTGAACAAAACTTTTGATTTTGTTCACCACTATATTGAAAATAAGGGTATGTTACATGCTAAATTTTTGCAGGAGAATAATATCTTCACTAAAATCAACTCTTTTCCTCCCTCAACAACACCTGTTTGTTTCTTGTCTCCTTATATTTCTGCAAACCATTCTCTCTTTGCTTCATTCTCTTCATGTTCACCAAAAACCTCATATACTACAATACTTAAGGGAGTAGAGTAGCTCCTCATTACTTAATGTAAAATTAATGCTAACACTCCACTTATCCTTTCCACTTTGTGGAGTTAATAGCTCAAGGAACTTCCTCGTAAATTTCAAAGTACTTATCATTTATTACCACCTTTGATGATATATTCTTACTTATCTTCACATACATACACAATCTTATTTCAACTTGAGATAAGATAAGTTAAGACAAGATAAGATAAATTCATTAATGTCCAACAAGAGACCACAAGGGTCTATGGGATTGAAGAGTGTACAAAATAAAAGACCGCCAACAACAATAGCACCAAGCAGTGCCAAGGAAAGAAAGTAAAAAGGGAAAACAAAAGATACAAGAAGAAGCAAGGAGCACAAGAGCGAGGCAAGGACTAAGGGTCCTTCCTCGGTAAAAAGAAGCCAAGCACTGAAGGGTACAGACTAGGGTAGAAGGTGCCCTAAACCGCCACTGAGAAAAGTTGGGAGGGTGCCGTTGATGAGTATAACAACTACGAGGTCTCACAGATCTAGAGTGACTGGCGATGGTGGCACTGGAAGGCCGCTTTGTCCCATGTGCAAGAGAAGAGGGAGAGAAGAAAGCGGTGATAAGCTGAACTGGGGTCACTCTCTGGGGGAATAAGAGCTGTAAGGTGTGGTCGCGAAACTGCATAGTCTCCCTGAGGTAGAGTGCAAGGCATCTCTGGTCCGTGTAGCTAAAGAAGGCCGCGAGGGAGTTGCAATCCCTAAATAAGCAATAGATAATTATATCTATATTGTTATCTATATGTATATTGTTATCTACATCTATTGCTCTATCTATATCTTTTATCACATGTTTTAATTTAATAATGTACACTTGGAAAACATAAGCAATGCAAATAGGTAAATCAACTCTCCTTTTCACAATTTGTTAAGAGGTCTTTGGCCTTGATTATTCTGCTTGTAAAAAGGCCCATTCCCTTGATTTTGTTGATATTGGGGCTGATAAGGAGGATAGTAAGGCTTGTAAACCTGAATTTGTTGCTTTTTTATACTCACAATTTCATTGCCAAAATTATGCAAAATACTGTTTATCTCTTGTAACTCAATAGATTGAGTTGGAATGATATTTTTATAATTATTGGGTTGTGCATTAGGTGTTGGTAATGTTGGAGCAGTTAGAATAACAATTATGGGGGCCTCGTACAAAGGTACTATTGGCTATATTATACGTGCTATAGGAAATATATGCATAGGAGGCCTTGAAGCAATTTTTCCAGCCTATATACGGCTATTTTTTGCTCTCACAACCGTATCATAAGCTCCTAGGAGTGTATTTCCTCCCATGGACTATATCATGATAACTATATCACTATCGAATGCCCTCAAATAATATAAAAATACATGGTCATCAAAGGGTTTTATAGTTTAAGGGATCCTCTCCCATGTCTTTTGAAATCTGAAGTTAAAATCAGAAACTTGCTCATAAGGAGCCCTCTTTATAGTAGACAATTGCTCCACTAGTGATAAATGATCTGATCTATCTTCAAAAAAGATGCATAGCTCAGCCCTCAACTGGTCCCAATTAGTGATAGAATTCACAGTTAGCCTTCTAAACCACTGTAAGGCTTTTCCTTGAATGACACAACTAACAACCTTACTGGAACATTGTTCTGTGTAACATGATGCAAAGCACACAAATTTGCTACATCTTATATGTGCTCATTTGAGCTAGTTTGATCCTCACTCGTGAAATATGGCAAACTTTTCAATGCAACCAAATGAATGTCATCATGCTGAGTTAAATTAAGAGGGGCTGTCTTGGTTGAAAGATACAAAAGGATAGTTCCTTGGTTGTGCCATAGGAGCTTGTAAAGCTTGACTCCTTGGGACAACAAAAAATGAGACAATAAAAGTTGTAACAACTGTAACAGTAGTTGTAGCAGAAATATTTGAAACATTAGTATTAACTCTTGTTGTAGGAGTATACTTAGTTCTCCTTGTATAAACAAGGGTCGCTTGTACCTTTTCTACTATTCTCTCTCTTCTCCTAGGTGGGGACAACTCCAAGTATTCAAATCATGAGGAGCTGCTTCTTGTTTGCACTCTTCTCATAAGCTAAAATGCACTGATTTTCTTACTCTAGAACTCAGAGTCGCCAGATGTGTAATATTTTTGCCTCTTACAGGCCAAATTTATTATTGTACACCAACAACAATACGAAAATGCAACAAATGGACTAAATGTGCACCCTCCATTGAATCCTATTCAACCACTCAATGAAACATTGGAAGATCTCTCAAAGTGCGGGCCTTGAAAAGAAACAAAGATCAACCTCTGGAGAAGATCAACTTCCTCTTGGTTCTCACCTTAATTTAACTAATGCCACTACTTTGTTAATGAAAATGGAAGATAGAAAACATAAATTGAAACACTAGAAATTAGAATAAGGGTAATTACGTATGCGTTTCTAGATTTGATTGTGTGTAGTTTTTGGATCAACGTTTCGGATCACACTCTGTGATCCATCATCAGGAAACAAAGAGAGTGCAAGAATTGTAAGAAAAGTGACACACTCTCACTTTTCATCAGGAAATAGAGAGATTCATCACTTTTCTTACAATTCTTGCACTCTCTCTATTTCCTGATGATGGATCACGGAGTGTGATCCGAAACATTGATCCAAAAACTACACAATCAAATCCAGAAACACATACATAATTAAAATGGATTGTGGAAATCTGATATCATTAATAGAATAAGGGTGATACACCAAACTTAGAAGGACCATGAAACTCATAAAACTAGACACTTGTTTGCAACAACTAAGTTAGATCTGTACAACCTACTTTTGTGTATCCTTGCATAAGTATTTTATAAAGAGGCCTTAATGCTAGTCTCTTAGGAGGAATAAATATTCACAACTAAAATAACTTGCATTCTTGACATAGATTATAACTTGCAGCAATACACATTTTTGCAAAAGGTGCTTAGCATTAGACAAAATTACAAGGAAAACTAAACAAGACTTCACTAGTTATTTGATCAATCAATTAGATGCACACAATAAAATAGAAGAGCAAGAAGACAAAACACCTCAATCACTGATTTCCAAGGTTGTTGCTGTGATTAGCGCAAACCTAACTTGTTTGAAACATGCGTAGACAATCAAACATTAGTGAGAGAAACATATACCTAACATATAGAAAAAACTATTTGCAAGACACCTCAGATTGAGCTTAAACGAGAGCACCTTTTCACCATTTGATTTTCTCTTAGAGTAGGGACGTGGGTGTGCTCTCAAAACACAAGGAGCATGTTCCTAATGCTATTTATGAAGGATTAGGACCATTTGAAGGCCAAGGATACCCCATAATGGCACAAAACCAGGTATGAAACACCTGTTTTACTCCTAGAGTCCCAAGGATCCAAATGAAGCAAGATGCAGATTCTAGATTAAGGACGAGTATGCAAAGTTTATTTTAACCACAAGATGGATATGCGATGAATGAAAATGGTTAGTATTGCTTGAAATAAACTATATTCAATCCATTAGGTTAAGCTAGAGTGAGCTAGAAAGCATAAGAATGAGCTAAATCTAACAATATTAGAAATTAAGTTAAGTCTAGGTGCAAATGAACATGATAAGAATGCTTAATATGATATGATGTGAATTGGTGTATTTCTCTTGGAAGAGAGACTATTTATAGGATTTGAGAAAGGGCTTGGGTTAGGAAGGATGGTTAGGGTCAGAGTTAGGGTTAGGGGTAGAGTTAGAGGTATGGTTAGAGGTATGGTCAAAGGGATAAGGGTTAAGGGTTGCTCACACATGTGTGAGCAATACTAGGGAAGTGTGCCTAGGGAACAATGGTGGAAGATGAGACATATGCTCTCATTTATGGCTGTAAGATCCATTAATGAGGGTGTAAGGGGCCATTAATGAGTACGTAAGACTCATTAATGAGGGGGGTTGACCAAAAGTCAAAGGATGAGTGTTTAGACTAAGAGGGTTAGGAATCACCCTCCAAGCAGGTTTAGGGAGGGATTAGGAAAGTGAGGATAGGTTTAGGGTTTTATAGAAGATTTCTAGGGTTTTTGGCTTTTAAATAAATATTTAATTTATTTAAAGGGTTTTGAGGGATAATTTATTAAATACTTAATAAATTGGAGGGAATATCATTCAAATTAGATTTAAATACTTTTGGGAGGGATTCTTTAATTAAATGTCTTTAATTAAAATAGGAGAAGGGATAATGACAATAAAAATGAATGAAATAATAAATGATGATGTCATCAAGGCTTTTGTCAACTAAAATATTTAAAATTGACAAGTGGATTTTTAGGTGTCTACATTTTCCCCCTCTTTGATGCGATGTCACAAGTGGCGTGGCATCAAAGACAAGAAAATAAGATGCCCCAGGCTAGAATAGAAGATAAGGGGTTGTGCCCCCTTGAGAAAATAACGCACAGAGGAAACTTTGTGGAATTTTCTCGAAAAGGATGCAAGTGGGAAGGAGGAGACAGGAAGGAGGATAAATAGACGACCTTCCAAGAGAAAAGATGTATGAATGCAATATGATATGAGATGTAGGATGTAGGATGAAGCTATATGAAGGATGCAAGATGCAATATTAATCTATATGTGATGCAGGAGCATCTTGGGTCCTTGGAAATCCTGTGTCACTAGAAACATTTTGGAGTTTTTCTATGTTGCTCAGTTTCTTCTTTGACCGAGTTGGTCGGTTTCCTTTGGTTACCGAGTGTGGTCGGTTATCTCCTGGGCGGTCAGTTGTTTCACTGGCGCTCGACGATGCTTGTTTGTTGCTCGGTCATCCTTGCTTGCCGAGTAGTTTCTTTTGAGTTCCTGTTGAGCCGACTTGTGCATTTATGTTGGGTCACAGATTTAATGCTGGAATCATCCATTGGGAAGTGTGTGGTCCTATATCTGACCATTCCTTCCATTGATTATGGATTTGAAGGCCGACTCAGTTCGATAGACTCTTGTATAAATGTAGTTGTTTGGTTGTAGTTGGAGGAGGCAGTTTTTGGGAGTTTTTAGTTAGAGATAAGAAGATAATAGATTGGAGATTGTTGGAAGATCCTTGCATGTTTGAGGAGTTCTGTAATTCTTTGTAATATCTAGCCCTAATCGGGAAGACCTTACAGCCCGACATGTATGATTCTATTTGATGAAAATTAATGAAAGATCCTGCATTCTCTCTCTCAATGTTGTGTGTTGTTGCTTCCGCGTGTTGTTGAGCACGATGGATCATCAGGGTGTGCTATTGCTTGGCCCCTCTTGGTCCTGCCCTTGGGTCAGGTGGTATCAGAGCGAGGTGAGATCTTGATCTAGGTCTGCGGATCTAGGTTTGTAGGTTCCTCTTGAGAAGCCTTAGTTGATTGTTGTGGGGTAGCAAATTACGATCTGACTTTTAATGGTAGAGGGTTGTCAAGATGGTTCATGGGAGGCGAGATGTAGATCTAGGATTGGCAGATATGCTAAGGCAGATTGTTGCTAGATTAGAAGCCATTGAAACAGCCCAGAGAAGAGGCTAACATCTTGAAGATGTTAGTGATGATGAAGTTGAGGAAGAACAAGCGAATGCAGAACCTGCACCTGTTATGGATCGAGGTGAAGAAAGATTTTTGAAGGCTTTGACAAGTCTAAAGTCTACACCACATTTCAATCCTCCTGTGTATGGTGGAAAATTGGATTCTAATGAATTGGTGGATTGGATCACCGAAATGGAAAATTATTTTGAGTATGAAAACATTCCTGAAGGCATGAAGGTGAAGATTACAAGCACAAAGTTGAAAAGCCATGCATCCTTATGGTGGGAACATCTGCAATTGGATAGGAAGAGGAAAGGAAAAGACAAAATCAAGGTATGCAATAAAATGGTGAATAAATTGAAGGGAAAGTTCTTACCTTGTGATTATCAGATTAACTTAGTTCAGCGAATGCAAATTTTAAAGAAGAAAGATAGCTCGATAAAGGAATATACTGAGGAATTCTATAGATTAGATATCAGATCTGGACATGATGAAGATGATGTGGAAAGAACTGGTAGATACCTGAATGGTTTGAGAGTTTCCATCCAAGAGGAAATTAGTTTGGTCAAGTTGGAGAACATTGAAGAGGCTTATCAATTTGCATTGAAGGCTGAGGAGAAATTGAACAAAAGACATGAGCAGAGACAAAGAGGTCGAGGTGGTAGATTCCCTAGAGGAAGAGGTAGATCTAATGGTAAAAATGGTAGATCTGAACTAGAAAAGACAAATCTGGATAAAGGCAAGACTGAGTGGAAAGGTGAAAGCTCATCTAGAGGCAGAGGCAGTAACTACCAAGGTGGTTATAGTAGAGGAATTTTTTGAGGAACTTGTTACAATTGTGGAGAAGGACATACATCTTTTGAATGTACACATGCTAGTAAGAAGGCTGGCAGCAGCAGAAATGCTTTGGTGCAAGAAGAATCACCGAATGAACCTGAGAAAGAAAATAACTTGATGGTAAGGAGAGCACTGTGGAATGAAAGCAAAAAGGAAGATCCGGTAAGAATTTTTTTGTTCAAGATCAGATGTAGAGTTTCTGACAAAGTTTGGAAGGTAATCATTGATAGTGGTAGCTCAGAGAATCTGGCATTTGAAGAGATGGTCAAAAAGTTGCAGTTGGAAAGGTTGACACATCCGAAGCCCTATTAGATTTCATGGATCAAGGATGAGCATACACTCTTGGTAAGTGAACAATGTTATGTGAATTTGAAAAATTGGAAAGTACTATGATAAGGTGTTATGTGATATCATGCCTATGGATTGTTGTCATATTTTGTTGGGTAAACCTTGGCAATATGATAGACATGCTATATATGATGGGAGATTGCATAAGTATACTATTGTGGCTGATGGAAAGAAACAAATCTTGTTACCATTCATGGAAGAACCTGTTAGTAATGTTTGCACATCTGTGAAAGTTTGTTTGATGGAAGGAAGAAAGTTTGTTAACTCTTTGAAAAAGAATGATGTATGTTTTGCTGTGATTCCTAACAAATCGAGTAAGAAAATAGAGGATAATGTTATTGAGGAGATTGATAAGTTACTCACCAAGTACAGTGATATCATTTCTGATAATGTACCTGATGGTTTTCCATCAAAAAGAAGCATTGATCATTGTATGGATCTAATCCCTGGAGCTAGTTTACCAAATAAGGCACCTCATCAGTTGACACCTACCGAGAATCAGGAATTGAACCGATGGATTCAAGAGTTGCTGGAGAAAGGTTTGATCAGAGAAAGTTTGAGTCCTTGTGCAGTACCTACTGTATTGGCACCTAAAAAGAATGGAGAATGGAGAATGTGTACTAATTCTGGAGCAATCAATAAGATAACAGTGAAGTATAGGTTTCCTATACCGAGAATGGATGATATAATGGACAGTTTGATTGAAGCAAAGTATTTCACCCAAATTGATTTGAAAAGTGGGTATCATCATATCAGAATCAGAGAAGGTGATGAATGGAAGACTTCTTTCAAGAAAAAAGAAGTTTTGTATGAGTAGTTGGTTATGCCCTTTGGTTTAACTAATGCATCGAGTAATTTTATGAGGCTGATGAATGAAGTTTTGAAGAAATTCTTGGGTAAGTTTGTGATTGTATATCTTAATGATATTCTGATATTTAGTAAGACGAGAAAAACATTTGTTGTATGTTAGACAAGTTTTGCAGAGATTGAAAGAGGAAAAGTTGCTGATAAATCTGAAAAAGTGTTCATTCATGAAAGAGGAGATTGTGTATTTGGGATTTGTGATCTCAGCTGATGGTTTGAAGATGGATCCTGAAAAGGTTGAAGCTATTTTGAATTGGCCTACACCTATGAATGCTAGTGAGGTAAGAACATTTCATGGTTTGGCAAGTTTTTACCGAAAGTTCATAAGGAATTTCAATTCAATTTGTAATGATATGATTGAGACTATGAGAGGAGATAAAAGAGAATTCAAGTGGACACATGGAGCTGATAAAAGTTTTGAGACTTTGAAGCAGAAGACTGCTGAATTACCTATTTTGGCATTACCTGATTTCAGTAAGGTATTTCAAGTGGAAGTGCAATTGGAGCTGTGTTGAGTCAAGAAAGTAAACCTGTTGCTTTCTTTAGTGAGAAGTTGAATGATGCTAGAAGGAAATATTTTGTGTATGATCAAGAATTCTATGCTATTGTTCAAGCACTGAAGAAATGGAGATATTATTTGATACTGAGTGAATTTGTGTTGTATACTGATCATAAGGCTTTACAATATTTGGGTAGTCAAAATAAGTTGAATCATAGACATATGAAATGGGTTGAGTATTTGCAGAGTTATACATTTGTGATAAAGCATAAGAGTGGAGTCACTAACTGAGTTGCTGATGCATTGAGTAGAAGAAGATCTTTGATGACCGAGATGAAGATTGAAGTTCTTGGTTTTGATGAGATGAGAGATTCTTATGAGTTTGATCCTGATTTTTCTGAGCCATAGAGAAAGTGCAGAGCACATATTCAAGATCAACAAGATACTAAATGGGATGAATATTTTATTCAAGAAGGTATGTTGTTTAAAGGTATTCAATTGTGTATATCGAGAGGAATAATGAGAACTAATTTGATAAAGGAGAAACATAGTAGTGGTTTGGCTGGACATTTTGGTATTGGTAAAACATGGAATTTTCTTAAGGAGAGATAATACTGGCCGTAGTTGTATGATGTTCAAAAATTTGTGAAAAAATGTGGAATTTGTCAAGTTGCAAAAGGAGCAAGTTAGAATACTGGACTGTATACACCGATTGTTGTAATTGAGAAACCTTGGATTGACATCAATATGGATTTTTGTTCTTGGATTACCAAAGACAATAAGAGGTAATGATTCTATATTTGTTGTGGTAGATAGATTTTATAAGATGGAACATTTTATACCTTGTAGAAAGAAATCAGATGCAGTACATGTAGCAGATATTTTCTTTAAGGAAATTTTTAGATTGCATGGATTACCAAGGAGTATTGTTTCTGATCGAGACAATAAATTTGTTGGATACTTTTGGAAAACCCTTTGGAAGAAATTTGACACAATTGAAATATAGTTCTACATTTCACCCACAAACCAATGGATAGACTGAAGTTGTGAACAGAAGTTTGGGAAATCTTTTGAGATGCTTAGTTGGAGACACACCGAGTAATTGGGATTCTGTATTGGCACAAGTAGAGTTTGCATACAATAATTCAATGAATAGGAGTACTGGAAAGACACCATTTGAGATTGTGAATGGCACACGACCGAGAGGTATATCTGATTTGAGAGACATTGCTGATGAAAATAAGAGAAGTGCTGAAGGAGTAAAATTTGTTGAGTACATGAAGACATTGCATGAAGATGTGAAAATCAAGTTGGAAGAAAGTAATCAGAAATACAAAGACAAAGTTGATAGATCAAGGAGACATAAAACCTTTGATTTTGGTGATGAAGTGATGGTTCATTTGAAGAAAGACCGATTTCTTGTTGGAACATATGGGAAGCTAAAGATGAAGAAGTTTGGACCTTGCAAAATTTTGAAGAAATTTGACAGTGGAAATGCATATGAAATTGAGTTACCTGATGACATGGACATATCACTGATTTTCAACATTGCTGATTTGTATGAGTATCATGAACTTGATGAAGTGACAGTATCGACAGAGTATCCTAAGAAGCAGAAAGAGGAAGTTGAACAGATTTTGGAGCAAAGAATTGACAAGAATACAAGAGGAAAACAATATATGGAATAACTGGTAAAATGGAAGAATAGACCAATTGAAGACAGTTCTTGGATTTCATAGTTTGAGTTAGATGCAGCTCAGATCATACCTACCAAATGATTTAGAAAATCATTTCTAAATAACCCCAGGTGTTTGATGCAGGAGCATCTTGGGTCCTTGGCAATCCTGTGTCACCAAAAACATTTTGGAGTTTGTCTGTGTCGCTCGATTTCTTCTTTGACCGAGTTGGTCGGTAGTTGGTTAGTTTCCTTTGGTTACCAAGTGTGGTTCATTATCTCCTGGGCAGTCAGTTGTTTCATTGGCGCTCAGCGATGCTTGTCTGTTGCTCGGTCATCCTTGCTTGCCGAGTAGTTTCTTTTGAGTTCCTGTTGAGCCGACTTGTGCATTTATGTTGGGTCATAGATTTAATGTTGGAATCAACCATTGGGAAGCATGTGGTCCTAGATTTGACCATTCCTTCTGTTGATTGTGGATCTGAAGGATGACTTAGTTCAGTAGACTCTTGTATAAATGTAGTTGTTTGGTTTTAGTTGGAGGAGGCAGTTTTTGGGAGTTTTTAGTTAGAGATAAGAAGATAATAGATTGGAGATTGTTGGAAGATCCTTGCACGTTTGAGGACTTCTGTAATTCTTTGTAATATCAGGCCCTAACCGGGAAGGCCTTACAACCTGACATGTATGATTCTATTTGATGAAAATTAATGAAAGATCCTGCATTCTCTCTCTCACTATTGTGTGTTGTTGCTTCCGCGTGTTGTTGAGTAGGCTAGATCACCAGGGTATGCCATTTCTTGGCCCCTCTTGGTCCTTCCCTTGTGTCAATATGCAATGATTGGAATTTGGGGAGCTCATTGTGTTGGATATTTTTGAGAGCATAACCTAGTTTGATATAGAAATGCTAGAGACCTGCCAAGGTTACTGGGAACTCAAGGCCTTGTCACCAACATTACATATGACTGACACAAAAAAGAAAGCATGCAAAGGGTTGCCCCAACTTCACACATGAAACCCAAAGGAGGCATGGTGAAAATGATGCTAGAGAAACCACAAACAGATGATTGACGTGCAAGAAAAAAGATGATCAAAAGACCTTGCCCCAGATTGTCCTCATTCACTGTGCACCATGATATAAAGGATCATGGCGACGTTGAGGAGAGGAACAACGAGAAGCTGCAAAAAGATAAACAAGATGCAAAGGACAAAATCAAAGACCAAAATGATAAATCCACAAAAAATCCTTTGCCAAGGAGAAGGATTGATTTGATTGATGGGGGGAAGATTAGGTCAGAACATGAGGAAGAATACATCCTACACGGACCCAGTTTAATTGATGATGGAAGATTAGGTCAGACATGATGAAGGATACATCCTCAAGGACCTATTTGATGAGGAGAATGCTATGTTGTTGTTGGCAAATGATTAATCAAGGATAATCACATGATCAAGGATAGTTGACAAAATATGTTGCTGAAGTACGAGGCTGGGTGAGACAAGTTATCTGATCAAATACTATTGCAGGGATGATGATGATATGTACAACAAGTGATATAGTACAAGGGGGACCCAATAGATAAACAAAAGATCCAAAGGAACAAATGAAATAACAAGTATCTCACAAACCTTTTGCGATAGGTAGGATAATGGACAATGATTGATTTGATTAATTGATTTGATGAGGATGGTGGAGGATGGTGGAGGATTACTAAGTGTCGGGAATGAGTTGCTACTTCTTGATGTAGGATCAAAGAGGATTGGATTGTCAACCTAAGATAGACTGTTGATCTTTGGAAGATGGGATCCTTGCCAGTGTATGCCAATCTCTTGATCGAGATGATGCAACCTACAAAGACAAGTACAAGATGCCCTAGACAATGCTTAGTCAAAGGGTAGTGCTGGGATGCTTCTGATTTAGGATAAGGATTAAAGAAACTCAAAGGATATGACACAAAGAGGATGGTGGATAACTAGATAAGAATTCCTATGACAAGAGGTAGGTAAGACACTCGACCTCAAAAGGACCAAGGGATGATTGTTGAAGCACTTAGCTAGATAGGTCATGATGACTCAAGGGTTGACTAACACCGAGGATGGGACCTAAAGACACATATATACAAATGAGATTAGGTGGAGACACGATTGAACTTAGGGTACACGACTCAGAATATGATATACAAGGGATTTGGGGATGAAGTTAATGCTGCAAAGATATGCAAGATGATGCCCCAGTTGGGCTGGAAAGCCAAGATGGACTGATGGTGAATAGGCTTGATGATGGATGATGTGTCCTGAAATGACATGGATTTGGGAAGGAAACATCCCAATGATGATGATTGGATTGAGATAAAGGCTTGCCACAAGACTAGGAACAAGACTAAGAATGTGATTGGATAGCTTGGCTTGATGTTGGATAGCTAGAGGATGTGGATATGATTTGAAGATGGATGTGGAAGATAGCTAGGAGATTTAAGATATGGATGGATGACATTGGATTGCATGGGGCTAGCCTATAGCTAAATACCAATGATAAGGGAAGTGATATTTGATGGAAAGTTGGAGGAAACACTGAGGGATATGGTGGAGGAACTGCTGAGGGATTTGGATGGAGGAAATGCTGAGGATTTGGATGGGAGGATTGGAAGAAGATAAGGATTTGGATGGGAGGATTGGATAAAAGGATTTGGAAGATGGAAGATATGGATCGAAGAAGATCTCCAAGGAATATGTCACCAAGGAATAAGATGCCCCTGCGTAGGATAGTTCATGCATTCAGAGACATTAGGAGGGGGTACAATTGGATGGAAGATAAGACAACAAGAGGATGAGGAAGGTAGATGGAAGCTAGGATAGTAGGTGGATGGAGATTGGCAATGGGGAAATTGATAGATAGAGGATAGGTGGCTGTAAGATGTGATAGGAAGATGGATTCTGAAAGGTGCCCAAAATCATGTATACCTGGTGGTCTCTATTTCTATTATCAAGATCTGAAGGCGGATTAAGGAGGTGAAGAGACAAATGGGATGGAGGAGATGTTGGATAGGATGTGCTAGAAGGAAAATGCCCCCAATTTCAGAGAGGAACTGGATGGAGGGATTACACATGATGCCTTTTTTCTAGGTTTTCATCATGGTACTTGTCCAAGGTGCTTGAATTGCCAAGTTTTCACCATTGGATGAATGTTTTTTCTCTTTTCTTTTTTGATATTTTTCTTGATTTTTGACTTTTTCTGACTTGCTATTGACTTTTTGATTTGTTGATGACTTTCTGATTTGTTGCTAGATATTGGTACAACCTTATTGGGATGGTGGATTATGCAAAGGCATAGATGAGATGGGGTAGATAGGAGATATGCATGGGATGAGAGATATGATGGTAGAAAGTGCTGGGATGGAAGGATGGAAAGTGATCATGATAGGGGGATGTTGTCAGGACCAACATTGGCACATGTTGTGAGGTGGATGGATGAAGTGGATGGAAAGTGGATGGTAGATGTGGATATGATGGATGATTTGTGCTAGGAGATTTTGGGACATAAGGATCCAAAATGGATTTAGAAGATGGAAGATGGAAATGAGTAGCTGGTGGATTAGCAACCTTGGATGCCATTTTGGATGTTTCTTTTAGATGCATTGCATCTTTTTGCTTTGGGATCCACATAGTTTTTTCTTTTTCTTTGATGGGCCTTTGTGGCCTTTGGGATGTAGCAGATTTTTCTTTTTCTTTGATGGGCCTTTGTGGTCATTGGAATGTAGTGGATTTTTCTTTTTCTTTGATGGGCCTTTGTGGCCATTTGGATGTAGTAGATTTTAATTTTGGTTTGATGGGCCTTTGTGGCCATTTGGATGCGGCAGATTTAACTTTTTCTTTGCTGGGCCTTTGTGGCCATTGGGATTTAGTAGATCTCCTGATTGGATTTTTCTTTGCTTGAGCATGTCGTTTAGAGTGGACATGACAATCCTTAGATTTTTATGGATAGTTGCCTTCATGCATTTTTGATATGGCATCCAAATTATTGCAAGGAGCATTGGAAAGAATATGAACAGGTGTGCGGGATGAAGGAGATATGGATGGAGAGATGGAAGGAGATTGACATATAGGAGATATGAGAATGTTCCTTTGTTGATCCCGATGAGGGATGTTTGGATTTTGGATGAAGGATCGAGTAGAATAAGATGGGGGATGATATTTTGGGATGTACGGGCCCAAAATGGATTTGGTATGTGGAGGGTATGCAATGGTAGATTTTGGGATATAGGGTCCCAAAATGGATTTAGAGGATGAAGGAGGAATGTGATAGGTTGTCCTAGGCTATAATGATGGAGGAGGAGGAATGACATTGTATGCTTTAGAAGGATGATGGGGAGATGCAATGGTGTTTTTGGAAGGATGCTTGAATTTTTCTTTAGATGTACCAACATTTTTGGAGGAAGTGTCTTCGGATGTGTGACCAATACCACATGATCATGGATATTTATTCTCATGTATGGGCTCCAGATTTCCTTGTTCATGGGTGCCCTAGCCTTTACCTTGATAATTCTATTTCTTAAGCATTTGATCCAAACAAGGATATTTCTGACTTGGGGAATAAGATAAACATCCAATATTAGGTGTTGTGGTGGAAGACATGAAACTGATCTCTTCTGCTTCAAGTGGGCTACCATTGACAAATGTAAGTAGACCAAGGAGATAGAGTGATGGTAGTGGGATAGGTTTTAGAGGCTCATGAAGTGGAGAGGATGGGATGATGGAACCTTGATTGGGATTGGGAGATAGTAATGGATCTTGAGATGGTAGGTTCTTGGATTGGAGGAATTGGGATGATAGGATCTTAGATTGGAGGAACTGAGATGATAGGATCTTGGATTGGGGGTGATGGAAGCAATGTATTATGCAATAGAGGAAGTGAAGGGATATAATCTTGATTTAGGTCGATGGATACTTCAACATTCTTTTGGACAAGATCTTGACTTGATGGGATTGTTGTTGATGGTGCCATGGGGGATGTATGGACGGATCCTTTAGATGGAGTGGATGGAAGGATGTGAGATTTTGTAATTGTGATGGAGGGAGGCAGGGTGAACTCATGAGGTTCACTGAATGTTCATTGGATAATGCTAGGATATGGAGATGCGGATGGGGATTGGATGGAGTCACCACATGGAAAGGACTCAATGATGCTAGGACATGGAAGGGGATCAATAAGTAGAGTATATGGAAGAAGGATAATAGATGGGAGTGATAGAAGAGGAATGATAGTGGATGTAAGATGTTTATGGGACTCATCACTAGTGGCTTTGCAGGAGGTAATGAGATGACATGACTCATCAATTTTAGGAGATGGATTTTTTGCTGGCTTTCTTTTGAAACTCCTTGGAGACTTACGTGATGGAGTTTGGGATGAGGGATAAGAATGTGTAGAAGATGGGGAGTTGGGATAGTCCACACATGAAAGTGGGGTGGAGGATTTTAAGCTTGGTTGAGGGGATGACTGTGCAAAAGAGGAGGTGGATGATGGCATGGATAGATAGTTCACATAAGCAGGCATAGAAATGACTTGTGAAACAGATCGGTTGACTGATGGGGTAGGGATGATGGATTGAGGTATGGGATATGAAGTGGACTGAAGGATGCATTATTCTTTTGAAAGAGGATTTGTGGCAATGTAGGTAGGAATGGAAGATGGTGGATTGAGATAGGATGGAGGAGATGGAGCAAAGAGATATGATAGGGGATCATGGTAATGGATTAGAAGACTAGGATCTTGGATTTGAAAATGGGTTGGAGGATAAGGAGATGGATGATTTGGATAAGGGATGTATCTAGTAGTGTTTCTATAGAAAGATAGTGATTCAAATATGACCATGGAAGAGAATGGAGACATGAATGATGTATGTAGGGTATATGTAGGCTCAAGATAGGAAGATGGTGTGGATGAATATGATAATGGATTTCCCATGTCAAAGATATGATAAGGAGTACTAATGGATATGCATAAAGGTATGATAGGATAGTTTGGAGCAATGATTGGATTCTAGGGGATGTTTGGAGAAAGTCTCCTTAGGTTTTCAAAGTATTCATCATGATCAACAAAACTATCATAATCATTGGGATAGGATGGAATGAGAGAAAATACATGACAACCAAACTCATCATAATATATTTGAGACATGCTGACTTATAGATGAGTTGGATGGGGATGAAGGATGAAGATGGAAGGAAGACTAAGATTCAGATTGGGATGACTGACAAGCTCAAATTGGGATTGGATTTGGCTTAGGATAGGAGGAAAGACTAACTCTAGAAGAATATAGAAAAGGGGGTGGGGGATGACCAAGATGACTCTACTAACCTAGGATATGGGGAGGAAAGGAGGACAAGATTAGATAGAAAGGATGTTGGATGACAGGAAGACCATGATTAGGAGACTAGGATGACAAGATTCTGCAAGTTTGGATGACTTTTGGATTTTGGAGGATTTGTATGACATGGAAAAAGGATTTGTGTGTAGAACTCTTTTCTTGTGTATGTTCAACATATGTTTTGCACTGAGTCTGAAAATTTGAAAACACATCAAAAAAGAACTACCTAATGATAGGATAGTATCAAAACATTTTCTCATAGTTTGGTATCCCAAAAAGGAATACGGATGGTGAGTAATCTTAAGGTGATTCGGGAAACCACTTGGATTGGTCCTTGCACAAAGATTTTGATACCTTCAAGAGTAGATCAGGAAGCCTCTGATTAACAAGTGTCTGATTTGATCCATTGTGTCCTCACAATCAGTTTGCACGTACATGAATCACTTAAGAGCCTAGTTGACCATGCCTAAATAGTAGGGATATTCACCTACCTCAAGCTACCATCAACATGCATCGCCTAAGCTTGAGGGGATGAAGTGAAAGTTTTCTCAGCGCTTTATTTATATACCGATCGGGGAAGTACCGGTTTGAGGTAGTTACCCAAAGAGGAAGCACTTTTCTCTCTAGACATGCCTTGCTAGAAGTAGAACAAATGAACTTGTTCTAGTTCCATTTGTTTTACGTCACTTAGATTATCAAGGATTTGTAGAATTTGGAAACTCCTAGAAGCACATCAAAAAGAGTTAATTTCTAAATTGATTAAGTGTTTTTCATGCCAATACCTTCAAGCACACATGTTTAGGATTTGATTTTTTCTTCCTTGAAAAAAGAAAAAAGCTCCTTTGAAAGATTTTACAAGTGTTTTATCTTTGTGCATTAAAGATTGAGTTTTCTTTTTAGGATCTTGATTGAGAAATGAATTGCTTTGTTTTCACTTTGTGCATTCAAGATTGTATTTGATTAGGAATAAAATGAAATGAATTTGATATTGACTTTGGTTCATTTCTTTAGAGTCATTCAAGATTTGGTGTTTAGTTCAAAATTTTGAAATTTTTCCTAGATTTGCACTTTGAGACTTGCATAAAAAACCTTTTAAAATATTGAAATTTCTTAGCTAAGGTTCTTTTTAGCCAAAAACAAAGCATAAAGATTGGTTTAGGAAAATTTAAGATTGATTAGGATTGTGTTTGAATTGTTTAGGAAAGATATGCAGTTTCTTTTCTTTCTAGGCATTCAAGAGTGAGTGAAAGTTCCTTTTAAGCCCCAAAATGAGGTTTTTAAGTTCCTAGATTGCATAAAACCTTAAGATTTTGTAAATGAAGTTCATTTTAACCAAAAATAAAGTTTCATGAGTGACTTTGGTCACTTTAGGATTTATTAGGATTGGTTAGGAACAGTTTAGGAACTGTTTAGAAAGATATGTAGTTTAGTCCATCTTAAGCACTCAAGATTGAATGAAAAGTTCTTTTTAAGCTTTGAATGGAAGTTGATTACGTTCCTAAACATGAAAGGGAGTTAATAGATCTTAGGACCTTGATGATTAGGTGATTAAATTTCCTTCCAAGGAGTACCTGCAAGAGCATGGAGTTATGATGCAGGAGCATCCTGGCTATAAGAGCAATCTTGCATCACCCAAAAATATTTCTAGTTTTGTTTTCAATAAGGGCTATCTTGTGCAGAGCTGCTATTTATGGAAACTTACTATTTTTAGTAAGTTGGTCATATGATCTCAGAATGTCTTGATTTCAGAGTTGGAGGTTCATCCTAGTCATTTCAGCCTACCAGTTGAGTTTCATTGCCACATCATTAGTATTGGTGAAGTTATTGAGGTTTTTGGGTACGAAATCTTTCAGGTCAATTTTGAAGGCCTTAGAGGCTCCGGATTGTGATCAACCCTCGGTTGACTAGTGCTAGCGCATGTTAGGCACTATAGATCTCATCATGGCATTTCTGAAAAGTGGTTACAATAGAAAAACAAAGCTACAGTTAAAAAGTTATGGCCTCTGAAAGTTGGGTTACCTAAAAGCATAATTTGTATTTCTTTTGAGCTGACTCTATTGTAAAAGAAAATTGTGAAAATAAAATAATTCTATGTATAGTCAGCCTTAAGGGATAAATTTTTGGAACATTCTCGAGCGGTGGAAATTGCCTATATAAAGAAGGCTCGTAGTGTTGTCTAGGCAGTTCTAGGTAGTAGATCTGGGTATTGATTCGAGTCTTTGTCCTACAGAATATTGTAAGGGAATACCCATGTGGCTTTGCATATTGTAGTTCTGAAAGTTTGTAATTCCACATTTGTGGAGATAATAAGCAGCTAATTTTCTATTCTTGTATATTGTTGTTGTTTCTCTGTTTCTGTTATGTGTTTGTGGTATTAAGGGGAGCACCCTTCATCAAGTGGTATCAGAGTAGGAGTTCCTGAGTGTGTAAACAGATCACCGACTGTGAGATAGTTTGCACCAGGATGGTGGTTAGGGTTTCAGCGCGCATCATGAAAATGCCTCCATGAAAGGAACGTGGCAGAAGAGCTGGTGTTGTAACACCTGAGGTTAGAGCGCTCCAGAGACAAGTGCGAGCATTGCAAGAAGAGATTCACAGAGGAATGAATCTTAATGTCAAAGATGAAAGTGAGGATGAAGCCGAAGAAGGAAATGATGATCAAGAAGAAGAAGGCAAAATTTTGAATCAAGAAGAAGAAAGGCTTTTTGGGGCCATTTCCAAGATTGGGCAAAGACCTAAGATCGAGGTTCCTGCATTTTCAAGAAATCTTAACCTAGAAGAATTGATCGACTGGATCAATGAATGTGAAGAATATTTTGAGTATGAAGATATTGAGGATTCTGATAGGGTCAAATTTACGAAGGCCATACTAAAAGGTCATGTGAAGATTTGGTGACAAGAGATTCAATTAGAGCGAACTAGAAGAGGGAAAGATAAAATCACAAGATGGGATCAGATGGTGGATAAATTGAAGCGACAGTTCATCCCTGTTGATTATGAGCTTGACCTACTAAAGAAAATGTAAAGTTTGAAGCAAGCAAGACTATTTGTTCAGGAGTATACAAAAGAGTTCTATCCAATCCCCATCAGAACAGGCCATGTAGAAGCTGATAAGGAGAAAGTTGCTCATTACCTTAATGGGTTGAGGCCAAGCATTTAGGAGGAGCTGAATCTGGTTCGAATGAACAATATTGAAGAGACATACTAGTTTGTCCTAAAAGTAGAGGAAAAGATGAACAAGAAGTTCGAGAGTAGACAAAATGGAAGAGGTCGCGGTGGACGATCTGGTGGACGGTCATATGGAGGCCAAAATGCAGATTCAAAAAAGAAGGATGAGGCGTAGCAGTCAAAATTAGAGAGGAAACAATTCCAATCGTTTCCAAGATCAAAACAATAGAGATCAAAGAGGAAGAGGAAGAGGACAAGGTTCAGGAAGAGGAGGCTTCTATGGAACATGTTTTCATTGTGGAGAAGAAAGTCATAGGGCATTTGAATGTCCTCAATGCCAAGGAAGCACATATAAGAGGAATGAAGGCTAGACTAGAGTTGCACATGTAGATGAAGATGCCAGATCATCAAATTTTGAAGATGCCGAAAGATGAGAAATGCTGATTAACAGAAGAGTCCTGTTGAGTGGTAAGAATGAACCTGAACAAAAGAGGAGCCTGTTTCGCACTAGATGCAAATGTGAGGGTAAATGTTGTGATGTGATTATTGACAGTGGAAGCACTAAAAATTTGGTGTCAAAAGAGATGGTGACAAAGTTGAAGCTCAAGAGACAGAAACACCCACATCCATACCGGATTGCCTAGGTGCAGGATGACCACAAAGTCATGGTCAGTGAACAATGCCTAGTAAAGTTCAAGATTGGCGGGTACCATGATGAGGTACTATGTGATATCATACCTATGGATGCATGTCACATGTTGTTGGACAGGCTGTGGTAGTTTGACAGATGTGTTGTACATGATGGTCATGCAAATACCTATTCCTTGACAAAGGATGGAGTACGACATAAGCTAAAGCCACTGAAGGAGACCGAAGAAAAGGTATGTGGTAATGCAAAAATAAATTTTGTTTATGGAATAAAATTCCTAGATGGTATGAGGCATGAGCATGTGTGTTTTACTTTAATTCCAAAAGCTGGTAAAGAGGAAGTAGATGATGTACTTGTAGAAGTTGCAGATTTGTTGAATGAGTTTCAGGATATTGTATCTGATAATGTACTTGATGGATTACCACCGGTAAGGAAGATCAGTCATTAGATGGATTTGATTCCAGGAGCCAGTTTTCCAAATAAAGGAGCACATAGAATGACACCAGTAGAAAGTGAAGAGTTGAACAGTCAAGTACATGAGTTGTTACAAAAGGGATTGATTCAGGAGAGCCTGAGTCCATGTGCTCTACCAGCAGTATTAGCACCGAAGAAGAATGAAGAATGGAGGATGTGTACAAATTCTAGAGCAATAAACAAGATCACAATCAAGTATAGGTTTCCATTGCCACAAATGGATGATATTATAGTTTTTTTGAGTGGAGCTGTGTATTTTTAAAAGATAGATCTGAAAAATGGATATCACCAGATTCGGATCAGAGAAGGAGATGAATGGAAGACTGCCTTCAAGACAAAGGAAGGACTGTATGAGTGGTTAATCATGCCTTTTGGGCTAACCAATGCACCAAACACTTTCATGCGGCTCATGAATGAGGTTCTGAAAAAATTTCTAGATAAGTTTGTCATTGTTTACCTAGATGATATTTTGATCTTTAGAAAGACATTGGAAGAACATATTATGCATATTCGTATGGTGTTTGAGAAGTTAAGAGATGAGAAATTGTTGATTAATTTGAAGAAGTGCAATTTTGTGAAGGAGTTAGTGTATTTGGGATTTGTAGTTTTAGTAGAAGATCTGAAAATGGACCCAGAGAAAGTACATGCTATCCTTGAATGGCCTACTCCAAGGAGTGCTATAGAGGTAAGATCTTTTCATGGTTTGGCTAGCTTTTACAGAAAGTTTATCAGAAATTTTAGTAGTATTTGTGGACCCCTGACTGAAACAATGAGAGGGGATAGAAAAGAGTTCAAGTGGACTAATGGGGCAGATAAGAGTTTTAAACTGTTGAAACAAAAGGTTACAAAACAACCTATTTTAGCACTTCTTGATTTTAATAAGGTGTTTCAAGTAGACTATGATGCTAGTGGTATTGCAATATGAGTTGTTATGAGCCAAGAAGGTAAACCTATTGCTTATTTCAGTGAGAAGTTGAATGGCGCCAAGAGAAAATATTTTATTTATGATCAAAAATTTTATGCTATAGTTCAGACATTGAAGAAGTGGAGGCACTATCTGGTTCCTAAGGAGTTTTTTTTGTATACTGATCATCATGCTTTGCAATAGTTGAATAGTCAAGGAAAGTTGAATCAAAGACATTTGAAATGGGTTGAGTTTTTGCAGAGTTATACATTTGTTTTGAAACACAGGAGTGGAAAGTCTAATAGGGTTGCAGATGCTCTTAGCAGAAGGCAACTATTGCTGACAGAGATACAGATTGAGGTGGTTGGGTTGAAGGAACTCAAGAATTTGTATCTAGAGGATCCTGATTTTGGTGAAGCTTGAAAAGCTTTTAAAGAACTTGTTACTCTAGACAGAATGAAGTGGCTGGATTTTATCATTCAGGATGATATGCTTTTCAAAGGGAGTCACTTGTGCATTCCAAGAAGTTCTATGAGGGAGAATCTCATCAAGGAGAAGCATAGCGGAGGATTGGCTGGACATTTTGGTTGAGATAAAATCCTTGCTTTGGTTAGTGAGAATTATTATTGGCCACAGTTGCAGTAAGATGTCAAGAATTTTGTACAGTGTTGCAAAGTATGTTAGATGGCGAAAGGAGTGAAGCAGAATACAGGGTTGTATTAGCCACTACTTGTACTAGAGAAGCCTTGGGAGGATATCAGTATGGACTTTGTTCTTGGTTTACCAAGGACACAGTGGGGACATGATTCAATTTTTGTGGTGGTTGATAGATTTTTAAAGATGACACATTTTATTCCCTGCAAGAAGACTAATGATGCTGTTCATGTAGTAGAATTATTTTTTAGAGAAGTGGTGAGACTACATGGTTTGCCAAAGAGTATAGTTTCAGATAGGGACACTAAGTTCATTGGATATTTCTGGCATACATTGTGTAAGAAGTGGAATATAGATTTGAAGTTTAGTTCATCACATCATCCACAGACTGATGGACATACAAAAGTGGTGAATAGGAGTTTGGGGAATTTGCTGAGATGTTTGGTTGGAGATAAGCCAATAGGATGGGATTTGATTTTACCACAGGCAGAATTTGCATACAATAATTCTGTCAATAGGAGCACTGGTAAATCACCATTCTAGATTGTATATGGAAATAGTCCAAGAAATGTATCTGAGTTGAGGAAGATAGATAAAGGAGAAATAAGTAGTGCTGAAGCTGAGGATTTTGCATAACATTTGAAGAACATCCATGAGGAGGTGAGGAAGCATATTACCAAGATGAATGCGTAGTATAAGGCTAAGACAGATGAGAAAAGGAGGCATAAGGAATTTCAGGTTGGAGATGAAGTCATGGTTCATTTGCGGAAGGAGCGATTTCTAGTTGGTACATATAGCAAGCTAAAAATGAAGAAGTTTGGGCCATGTAAGATACTAAAGAAGCATGATTCAGGAAATGCATACGAGGTCGAGTTGCCTATTGAGCTGAATATTTCACCAGTATTTAATGTTTCAGATCTAACAGAGTATCATGAAGGAGGTGTTGAAGATGAGGTTACAACAGCACAGTGGAGTATTCGAGCAACCAGCTCAACTATCAAGGAGATTGAGGACATACTGGATAGTCGTATTGGTAGAAGCACAAGGAACATGACATATGAAGAGTATTTGGTCAAATGGAAAGGATGACCTATTGAAGATTCATCATGGCTAACAAAGGAGGAGGTTAACCATCTTGGTTTTCCTCTGCACACCTGAGTCGTGACAGGGTCACTTCTCAAATTACCCTGGGTGTCTGATGCAGGAGCATCCTGAGTGTAAGAGCAATCTTGCATCACCCAAAAATATTTCTGGTTTTATTTTCAATAAGGGCTATCTTGTGCAGAGCTGCTATTTATGGAAACTTACTATTTTTAGTAAGTTGGTCATATGATCTTAGAATGTTTTGATTTCAAAGTTGGAGGTTCATCCTAGTCATTTCAGCCTACCAGTTGAGTTTCATTGCCACATCATCAGTATTGGTGAAGTTATTGAGGTTTTTGGGTATGAAATCTTTCAGGTCAATTTTGAAGGCCTTAGAGGCTCCGAATCGCGATCGATCCCTAGCTAACTGGTGCTAGCGCATGTCATGCACTATAGACCTTGTCATGACGTTTCTGAAAAGTGGTTACAATAGAAAAATAGAGCTACGGTTAAAAAGTTATGGCCTCTGGAAGTTGGGCTACCTAAAAGCATATTTTGTATTTCTTTTGAGCCGACCCTATTGTAAAAAAAAAGTGTGAAAATAAAATTATTTTATGTATAGTCGGCTTTAACGGATAAATTTTTGGAACCTTCTCGGGCGGTGGAAATTGCCTATATAAAGAAGGCCCGTAGTGTTGTCTAGGCAGTTCTGGGTAGTAGATCTGGGTATTGATTTGAGGCTTTGTCCAAACTATTGTAAGGGAATGCCCATGTGGCTTTGCATATTGTAATTCTGAAAGTTTGTAATTCCACATTTGTGGAGATAATAAGAAGCCAATTTTCTATTCTTGCATATTGTTGTTGTTTCTCTATTTCTGTTATGTGTTTGTGGTATTGAGGGGAGCACCCTTCATCAAGTTAGAACCTGCAATTTCAAAGTTTAGGGTCACTAGGAGGCCCAAATGAGCCCTAAAAACCAATGAAGACCAAGTTTAGGGCATAAAAAATGCCCTTTGTTTCCCATAAAATAATCCATGATAGGGTATTCTATTCTGCAGTGTCATAAAAGTTTACATAGGCTCCCATACGATAATACAAGGGTTCCCATATGACAATTCATGCCAGAAATTGGGAAAAAGGCCTAAAAACATTTGGAAAATCCCATACGATAATACACATTCTCTAGTAAGAAATTTGGGGGGTTCCCATATCAAAATCCATGCCAGGGAAGGAATTTCCTATGACTCTGCCTCCAAAGATGTCAAGATGTGCCAAAAAGTGAGTTTTTTGACTAAAAATCCCTAAAAAAGGAGTTTGAAGAGTGTGGTGGGGTCCCACCAAGCATGCCAAAATGTGATCAGTGAAAACCTAACCTATTCAGAACATGCATAGATAGTAAAAAATTAGTGATATCAACATATACTGAACATGTAGAAAAAACTATTTGCAAGACACCTCAGATTGAGCTTAAACGGGAGCACCTTGTCATCGTTTGATTTGCTCTTAGAATAGGGATGTGGGTGTGCTCTCAAAACACAAGGAGAATGTTCTCAATGATTTTTAGGAAGGATTAGGACCATTTTAAGGCCAAGGATACCCCATAATGGCACAAAAACAAGTATGAAACACCTATTTTGCCCCTAGAGTCCCAAGGATCCAAATGAAGCAAGATGGAGATTCTAGATTAAGGATGAGTATGAAAAGTTAATTTTAACCACAAGATTGATATGAGATGAATGAATATGGTTATTATTTCTTAAAATAAACTATATTAAATCCATTAGGCTAAGATAGAGTGAGCTAGAAAGCATAAGAATGAGCTAAATCTAACAATATTATAAATTAAGTTAAGTCTAGGTGCAAATGAACATGATAAGAATGCTTAATATGATATAATGTGAATTGGTGTATTGCTCTTGGAAGAGAGACTATTTATTTTATGAAAGTCTTGGGTTAGAAAGGATGGTTAGGGTCAAAGTCAGGGTTAGGGGTAGAGTTAGGGGTATGGTTAGAGGTATGGTCAAAGGGATAAGGGTTAAGGGTTGCTCACACGTGTGAGCAACACTAGGGAAGTGTGCCTAGGGAAAAATGGTGGAAGAGGAGACATAGGCTCTCATTTATATTTGTAAGAGCCATTAATGAGGGTATAAGGGGCCATTAATGAGTATGTAAGGCTCATTAATGAGGGGGGTTGACTAGAAGTCAAAGGATGAGGGTTTAGGCTAAGAGGGTTAGGAATCACCCTGTAAGAAGGTTTAGGGAGGGATTAGGAAAGTGAGGATAAGTTTAGGGTTTTCTAGAATATTTCTAGGATTTTTGGATTTTAAATAAATATTTAATTTATTTATAGGGTTTTGAGGGATAATTTATTAAATAATTAATAAATTGGAGGGAATATCATTCAAATTAGATTTAAATGCTTTTGGGAGGGATCCTTTGATTAAATGTCTTTAATTAAAATAGGAGAAGGGATAATGATAATAAAAATGAATGAATGAATTAAATAAATAATTAACTAATAAATGATGATGTCATCAGATCTTTTGTCAACTAAAATATTTAAAATTGACAAGTAGATTTTTAGGTGTCTACAGTTACTAATATTCATGTCAAAAAATGAGCTACAAAAATGCCAAAACTATCAAAGGACTCCGAAAATTCACTAAGTCCAGAATGCATAATAAGAATTGAATATAAAATGAGTTGACAAAGTGACTATATTCACTTTTCTCCAAAAGCCACCAAAATAGGAACTGAAAACTAATTGGGGTTCGATGCCTACAAAATGCCTAAAATATAGCAACCAAGTCTTCCTCAAAAGAGCTCCAATGTGTTGAAAAAGTCCAAATTGACCAAGTCTGCCATGAAGGCATGCAAAACCATCTCCTATATACCCTTAAATGCTCAAAAAAATAAAATAAAGTCTCATATATGCTCTCTACGTGTCTGAAAACTGAATCCAACCTCCCTCTATACTTGGTCTTCTCATAAATTCACAACCCTATCCACTTTGACTTAGAATTAAAGACATAACTTATTATTGCATCATGGATTTTACTTACTAAGTAGTTCAAACCAAATTACTTAGCAAATAATTTAACATTTGATACAAGAATGCAATAATATATAACACCCGTTCTTCTATATTTTGTATTATCTAAATAATATTAATAAAGTGATTTGTAACTACATCATTTATTAATATTATTTTACATTTCAAGTCAATACAAAACATACAGATACAAACGTTACTAAGTGTTAATAAACTTAATACTTTAACACTTCCTAAAGACCCAAAATCACTAATCATTATGAAAGAAATGAAAACTAATAAAACAAGGTAGAAAACGCCAACCATTCGTTGGTTCTTTAGGGTATGCAGCCCTAAGTTTTCATCTCATTTTCATTTCATGTTTTTGACCTCTACTACTCTATCACCGACCTGCTAGGGTTTGGGAAGGAACTTTGAAGAATTTACTCTTGAATTTATGGCTGTCTTCTTGCATTGCAGGCCGTGATTTCCCATACATTTTTGGTAAGTTTTGGAAAGTCTTGAACCCTGTAGAAATATTATTTCTTCTTTGTATGTCACATTTACTGATGTCTCTCAATGTTTCTTTGTGTATCTATGACTCTGAAGCTTTGTGTATGAGATTTCGATTCCTCTCTTCTAGAAATCAACAAAAATATTCCCTTTTTCCTTCTGTATCCTTCATGCTCAACATTTGATCTTTTGATCTCTGATATTCTTTTTGTGATACAGTAATAAAGTGTTTACTGATTAATTCAATCATGTTTGATTTAATTACTAAGTCACTTATTATCTCTTTCTTTTTAAGCTAAACTTTAGGCTTATATTAATTAATTGATTTATTAATTATTATCATGCAACCTAGGTTTATTCACCGTTTTAGGGTTTTGATATCCTTTTATAAGGATTGATCTCCTTTATTTTTTAGAACTTTGTAATTGAGAAACATTCATTTTATTTAATTTCAACTTTTGTTTTTGCACATCAAGAATGTCTCCTCTTTCATGGATCCATGCGATCAGGCCTTTCTAGCTTCTTGCTTCTCTCTCTTTTCGTGACAAGTGTTTGCATGCAGGTATTATTGGGAGCTGTGGGTTATTTTCTCATCAACTCCAATATGTTATCAGAGCTGTTATCTCTATTGAGCATTAAAGGTTGTCATTAGTATCAAACGTTATCAAAGACATCGGTCAGTTACTTATATGAACCCAGTCGGTAACTATAAGCAATACAAGCCAGCCGGTTAAGTCTTCATACCGAGCACTAGATAGTCTTACCGAGCATTAGACACCGATACCGAGAGACAGTAAACACTGAGCATCAGAGTAATTATCAAGAAATATTTATAGTGTTTATCGAGGATCACAGGAAATGGCATAGTAATCAGGAATGACACATTCTTCTATGCAAACAGTTACAACAGAATCAGAAAATGTTTTACCAAGATCGAGGATAATTTATTGTTGAGATATTCATCAAATGCGATGAAGATCTTTTGTAAATATTAGATCTAGGTTATTTTTACACACCGTTGATCTTAGGGTTTTCTCTAAGATATTGTAACCCAATTTTGTTAAGTGGCATAAAGTAGTATGCTATATAATTGTATGTTTACACCATTTTGTTGTGAACTAATGTATGAGCAAAGAAGCACTTGAAGCACTAGCCAAAATTCAAGATTATCAGTTCACATAGTAGATCAGTAGTCAAATGAAATAAGATTGAGCAAAAGTAGAGTAGGCTAACTGAGAAGTTCAGAGCAGAGATTCACACTATATAAGGTGATATATATTCAGTACTTTATTGATCTATATCAGACAAGTTGAGTTGTCATTAGTAGATAGTTACCTATTGCTTTCTAATCATTGTAATAGAGTTTTGGTAAAATCTCCTTGTTGGAAATTTGGATGAGTTAGATACATAGATGTTGTCATTATGGAAACATATGATCTACATGAAGATCACACAAGACAACGAGCAAGTATGATAGAGCGCAATGCAAAATTGTGTAAGTATGAGATAGTGTTTTTGATAGTGTACCTGAAGATAGTTTTGATTAGCGATGTTGATTGGAGTAAGTTCAGTGCTTGTACACTTGAACATAGATACTATGGTGACTATAGAAGACTCACCTAAGAGCACAAGTTAGTATGACATCAACGGAAGAAGTTGTGATAGTTTTACTGAAGACAGTGTTAAGCCAACAAGACACAATATGAAGACAGAATTGGTAAAGAATTAAGGGATTATTTTGTTTATCAAAATAATGTCTTAACAATATAAAGGGATGACATCCTAGATGTTAACCCTTGGGTAAAGATGTATTTTGTATAATTCTTATGACAAGCTGACTGTAAGAGTTATTAATCTTAATAACTTGTATAAAGAGACGTAATGATGTAATTGTAAAAAGAAAGATGAGAAGTTGTAATAGCGATAGTGAAAAAGCAAGCAAAGAGACATTGATGCAAAGCTACAAGTAGTATAAGGTTATGTACCTTGACCTATTTTGTAATTAGTAAATATTGTATATTACTTATTTGGGCAGTGTGGCTCATCTGGTAATCATATTTTGTACTACCAACTCCTAGTAGGGTTGAGGCTTCTAACAAGGCCTATAGTCCCTTAATAAGGATTGAGACACTATATGCATGTAATAGGCTCCTAACAGGGTCAACATCCTTAACATGATACTTTTGATTAGTGGATGTTTGTGGGTACCATCCCCATCAGGGTTTTCCCTTGTCCAGGGTTTCCTCAAGAATAAATAATGTGTTATGAGTTCATTTATTTTATTGCTATGCATGTTGTTTAGTTTTATATGTTATGCATGCATTAAGATAATCTGTTATATCCATAATTGGGAAAAAGTAAAAGTTTGTAGAATACTGATTCACCTCCCCTCTCAGTATTCCCTATTTCTAACACTCCTAACATAGTAGACTTGACAATATTTTTTTGTAAATCTCTTAACTGAGTGTACACTCAAGTAGTGTTGCTATAATCCTATCACTAGGTAGATCTAGCTGATCTAATATGTTACTCCTAACAGGGTAAGATCACCAAAAGTGATCAAAACTTGTAGCCCTAATAGGAAAACCTTTTCTATCTGTAGTAGTGAAGAATTTGTGGGTGTCATCCCCACCACTATTTTTACCTTCTAAAAAGGGTTTCTGTGTTACCAAAATACTTGTGATATGGGACTATTATATTGTTGATTTCATGTTATTTACTTTCACAATTTGAATGGATGAATGATACATACATTAGATACAAGTTATTTTGGAAGGTTACATTGTTTATAGTTTTAGATCTGAAAGTTTTTAAGTGAAAGTTTTTGTGGGCACTGATTCACCCCTCCCCTCTCAGTACCCTATCTCTCCTAATCCAATAATTGGTATCAGAGCTCACTTCTCTTATTGGACAATTTAACCACTGAAGAGTAAAGATCTAATTCATGGAGAGGTATAAGTTACATAAGACTATTGAGAATTAGAAGATTCAAATGCAGATGTTTGTTGAATAGTATAAGCAAGCCAAGGAGGGACTGAAGAAATTACTAGTTGAAAGGAAGAACCTAGCTATTCTACAAAATGAGATTGGATACCATGAAGAAGAAATTGATGATATATTTGACCACATTGGATCTAGTTCAGGGAGTATTTTTGATGGATCTAAAAGGATAATCTTTGACTTGTTTGAGAAGAATCAACATTTAACTGAACAAGTGAAAGCATTACAAATCGGTCAAGAATCTCAGATGGTGAGAATGGTAGAAATAATGAACAATGCTAGATAGGTTGAGAAAGAAAGGAATCTGGCTATTGAAGACCAAAGACAGACAACTGAACAATTACAAGCTAAAGAGAGTGAGATACAAAGACTCACCAATCGTCACTTTCAAATATCTAATTAGATGATGAATGTGAATCAAGAAGTCAATCGAGTGAATGGAGAATTGTCTAGAAGACTTGAAGATGTTGCAATACTTAGAGAAGAGAATGAAAAACTAAGAAATGAAATAAAGACACAAAAACAACATAATGAGATGATGAGGCTAGCTGAGAACAATTCCAAGAAGATTGATGATTTTCTGATTCATTAAAGAAGATTTGGAAGCAAAGCTGGACTAGGCTATACCGGAAAAGGAGAATCATCACAACAAGCTGAACATGTCAACAACAACCAAAATTAGAGACCTAAAGTGTTGATATGTTATCACTGTGGCAAACCGGGACATACTTCTAATGTGTGTAGAAGCAAAGCACAAGTTAAACCTCCTGTCACTCCTAAGTTCAATGGATATTGCTATTATTGTGGAAAGTATGGTCATCGAGCTTATGAATTTAGAGCTAAACAAAATGCTAACAATACTATTGTGAAGAAGTTATGTTATACTTGTAATAAGCATGGACACATTGCACAAGAGTGTAAGGAAAAGCTAAAGCAAGTATGGACTCCTAAGCAGAAGACACAATACAAGCCTTATCAACCGAAGAGATAAGGTAATTCTTATGTTTGGGATTATAACACATGGGCTAATTGTGTTGCATGTGGTAGATATGGGCACATTGCAGAAAATTGTAACAGGAAAAGATGGGATGGACAATCAAGAAGCTGGACAAGTAGTGGAATGGCATGTTTGCATTGTCATAAGGTCAGTCATTTAAGAAAAGACTGCAGAGACCGAGCACTAGAAGAAGGTCATGTATTTGAGAGTGGAAACATTATTGTAGATATCATGAGAATAAGGAATGACATGTGGAAGAAGGCATCTAATGAGAATGCTGAGTCAAGTAATGCTGTCGGTGAAACCTTGTCCACTGGATTGGGTGACATCGATACTTCCACCTAAGGTGAAATAGGTATGTATGGGATTGACATTTCAAAATGATAACATTTTACATACAGTTCCTTATATATGTTGTGCACATACAAAATTTGCATGAATAAAGATTCATTGTGGTTTATATGTTTTGAGCTAACAATGTTACACAGTCGGTAAAAGTTAGACTGAGGATTGGTTACCCATCGGTAATCACTATTTAAGGTTAACCAAATAATAGTATCAACTAAGCAAATAATTCTTGTGTTAACCGAGCTGATGAAAGATTGTAGCTGTCACTGAGCTGACAATTGTCATGAACTAGAAAGTAGGTCAAGCATTTATTGCATAAAGTTTTGAGCAGGAATATCAAAGATTCTATAAATACACGTAAGACCGTTTATTTTTCACATTGTGATTTCATAGAGCTAAAATTTCAAAGAGTGAGTTCGAGCAAGAATCTTTCAAGCTAATTCAAGTAGTTGTAGATCAAACTGAGCACACTCTTCGATACATTTTGAGTAAGTTGAAACCCTATAGAGCATATTTCTTGTACTTATCATAAAACCTAGTTTATTGAGATGGCATCTGCTGTGAGTTCTTCTAAAGTTGTGAAAGAAGAAGTTAATTTAATTATGTCAGCAAGCTACAAGGACCCACCTTATAATTTACACCCTGAAGTTGCCTTGAAAATGGATTCAGCGGGCACTTTTTCAAGCATCCCACCTAGGGTTTTGTTAACTGAAGATATACGATCATACATACACTATAAAATTGGGGAAATAGGTGATTTTGATATGTATGTTGCGTATTTGGCACTTTTTAATGAGAAAATAGAACTGAAATCAGAGCACAAAATTGTTGAATCACTTGGTCTTACTAATGCCCTAAATTTCCCAAAGAATTTTAAGAATGAATGGATTAGGGTTCTGTTGAGCCGCTATCATGAGGGCACATTCTGGCTAGACAGATCAATCAAGGTCACAAAAAGAATGATTAGCAGGGTTACTTGTTACCCTACTATCGATAAAGCCAAAGCATTCAGAAGCTCATCTCAAGCCGAGATTGAGAAAAACACTGGTGCAACATGGGATGGTAGAGCACTGAAAATTGCATCAATTATGGATCTTGAAGTTAAGTTTGTAGCGCATGTAATTGGGTACACAATATTTCAATCAAGTAGAGAAACCATTGTACCGTGTAGTGCAGTCAACATGGCTCACAAATTGATAAAGAAGGGTCATCAGATAGACCTTGCCAAGCTACTACTGAGATAGGTTGAAGAAAACATGAAAATAATCAAGACACAAAAGTCCAATACCTGTAAGTTTGGATCATTACTTGTATGTTTATTTTTCTATCTCCAAAAATTCTTTCCCTCTGTCGGTCACACTGACTGGATAGATGACACACCGATCACTTCACAAATTTTTAATATTATGAAAGGTCTGGGAGATAGTGCTAGGAATGTTATAGATAGTTATTTTGAATATTTTAAAGTAAAGATGAATTAAGAAGTAGAATTCTGAGTTCATTGGTCAAAAAATATGAGATGGACATTTGTTTCTGAGTGAACACCAACCACACTATAATTAAAGCAGTTGAGCCAAGAATAAAATGGCTAGCACCTATGGGATATGAAATGGATCACGATTTTGGTTTGAAATCTTTTAAGGCACTACTAGAATTACCGAAGGACACAAAGGCTGAAAGGTTTGGAACCTTTGAAGAAGCTAAGTCTAGAATTAAAACAGGTTTGGTCATCGGTAAAATGACAAGGAAAGAAAAGAAAATGAAGAAATTTTTATCTAAGAAGTTTGGGAATGAATCTGACTCATCTAAGGAGTCACTAGTTGAAACTACAACTGAAGGTCAGTTAATGTTGGCTAACAAACAATATGATAGTGAAGAAACCAAGTCTAAAGAAGAACAAGAACCAATACTGGTTTCTCCCTCTCAAGCTCCAAAGAAGAGGCAGTTGCCAGTGCAAATAGGTGCACGCACAAGGTCATCAACTGCAGCTTCACCACCACATAAGAAGGTAGCTGTGAAGGTAGAAAAAAGAAAGGCTTCTACACTGACAAAGACTTATGTAAAGAAAGGACCCAAGGCTGTAGCAGAGGCATCAAAGAAAGGAGAAAATTGATAAGAAATAGAGAAGACCTTGAGGATGATGAAGATGACAACAATCAATTCAAGGTTGTCAGTGATAAGAAATAGAGAAGACCTTGAGGATAATGAAGTTGCTGCAGATATAATCAAGAATGGAAATCTTATAGATCTAGAATTTAGTAAATTTGATAGCATGTCAAATGAAGACCAAAAAAAAATTGAGGAAGCAGTCATCTAGATGATGATACGCTTCAAATGAGTTCCATTAGAGTTTGAATTGTCACTGCCCAAGACATCAGAGGAATGAATAAATAAAAAATGGTCATATGCCTTGGACACTAAGAAGAGGATGAGGGAAAATTCCTTGTATCGATTGCACCAGACTTATCTCTTGATGAGATTAAAGAGCTTATGGATACTTATGTGCAGAGATTCAAAATCAAGAACCGATCTATGCAAATAATAGATGAGAATCTAGCATATCTTGATGAGTCTAGTCAACTTATCTGGAGTTCACTTTTAGTCGTCAGAGAGAAAAATGAGAAATTGCATTTCTAAATTTGTCTAAAAAGAGACAAAATTCAAAAGGTAAAGGAATATTCATTGAGGATAATGTAGCAAAGAAGATTAAAGAGTCAAAGGTGTCATTTATCGAGGTAATTGATACAATAATTGGTCAAGAAATTAAGAACAATTCACAGGATGTACCGAATCTAGAAGTGATTTAGATTGAGGACACAAATGATAAGGATGTACTCATTGAGGACATCACAAATGGTATTCCTGATGATAGGGATGAAGATGATGATGTGAATAATGCACAAGACAACACACATGATGAAGCACAAGTTACCGAGTGTGCATTTCCATCACTACCAGGTGAGCAACTTGTACTTATTGAAGCCATAGAGATTCTATCTCAGGAACAACCTGATGGCTCAGACCCCGAGCAACCCAAAGAAACAACAGGGGAACAAAGCACCGAGACACCTACAAAGACAAATGAGCCTAAAGGAAAAGAGGCCACTAAAATAGAAATGAAGGCACAAGAAGAGCCTAAGGCAACTGTGGATACCCCACTTGGCACCACATCCGAGGCTCCACCTCATTCAAATGACACATAGGTTACCGAGGAGTAGAAGAAGGAAGATAGTGTGTCAACTGGGTAGAACACTCCAAGGGTAGAAGACAAAACTATTGTCACCATTGCCAAGAAGTCACCACTTGCACCAGAGAAGAAGAAGAAGAAGAAAGGAAAAGGGCCAGTCACTCTAGATGAAGTCATTGTGATACCCGAGTGTGACCCAAGGACCCTTAGCACCAAGGAATTGAGAAAATATGGGGAATTATGTATAAGAAAAGTAGCACAAGAGAAGTTGAAGTAAGAGAATAAGCGAAAGGAGATATTAGAAAATGTCTGGGATATCTTACAATAGGTAGTACTTGATAAAAATAAATGAAGATACTCTGATTATGGACCAACTTGACACTCTTTCTGAAGGAATAAATGCCCCAAATATCAATGCCGACAAGAGAATTGAAGAGAGGGTAGAGTCAAAGATACAAGATAAACTTGCAGAGAGAATAAGCTAGGAAGTGGCTATTAACAAGGTTAAAATTTTAGAGGTAATAACTGAGATTCAATGTATTACTAATTCTATTTTCCAAATCTTGTTTAAGCTATGCACTGTCGGAACATTCACTGCAAAGATCAGTGAAAAGATTAAGGAATTTGAGAATGAAATCACAGTTAGTGAAAATGTAGCTACAACCAAGCCACAAGCTTTTTCAAAGCATATACTCAGAGTGTAAGAACTCAGACGGTTGATAGCAGATCTCAAGAAGCAAGAAGAGTGGATAACTGATTAGGTTACTAAATTATAGACATAAATCCTAGCATACCTAAATTTTTTTGAGAAACATATTGTCAAAGCAGAGAAACTTGTTGCAACACCAGATATTTATGTGTTGGATAACATCTTTGACATGCATGCACAAGTCGGTCTTGAGCACCTTGCTCTCACCAACTTGAAAGAGGAATGGGAAAACCTCTTGGAGTCGTTGAAGAAAACCCATCAACACATTTTTGAAAAGCTATAAGTATACATTTTTTCGTATTTGGCATTACTATCAAAAAGGGGGAAAACATGTATATAGAAGATGAAGATAAAGGGGGATAACATGTTTATGCCAAATATGTAACTTTTTGCAAAGTATACTACACATTACCAGAGCATGCATTGAGGGGGAGTATATAGAAACTTTTTTGATAAGGATATATGTATATAGCAAAGATATAAGTTTTGAGACATAAGGTCTATATACATTAAAGTTTTGATACTAATGCCAAAGGGAGAGATTGTTATCTCTATTGAGCATTAAAGGTTGTCATTAGTATCAAAGGTTATCAAAGACATCGGTCGGCTACTTATATGAACCCAGTCGATAACTATAAGCAATACAAGCTAGTCGGTTAAGTCTTTGTACCGAGCACTAGATAGTCTTACCGAGCATCAGACACCGATACTAAGAGATAGTAAACACTGAGCATCGAAGTAATTACTGAGCAGCATTTATAGTGTTTACCGTGGATCACAGGAAACAACATAGTAATCAAGAATGGCACATACTTCTATGCAAATGGTTACAATAGAATCATAAAATGTTTTACCAAGATCGAGGATAATTTATTGTTGAGATATTCATTGAATGTGATGAAGATCTTCTATAAATATTAGATCTAGGTTATTTTTACACATCGTTGATCTTAGGGTTTTCTCTAAGATATTGTAACCTAATTTTGTTAAGCGACATAAAGTAGTATTCTATATAATTGTATGTTTACACCATTTTGTTGTGACTAATGTATGAGTGAAGAAGTACTTGAAGTACTAGCCAACCTTCAAGATTATCACTTGATATAGCATATTAGTACTCAGAGGAAATCATATTAAGTAGAATCAGAGTAGGCTAACTAAGCAGTTCAGAGCAGAGATTCACACAGTATAAGGTGATATATATTTAGTACTTTATTGATCTATATCAGACAAGTTGAGTTTTCATTAGCAGATAGTTACCTATTACTTTCTAATCATTGTAATAGAGTTTTGGTAAAATCTCCTAACAGAGTAGACTTGACAGTATTTTTTTGTAAATCTCTTAACTGAGTGCACACTCAAGTAGTGTTGCTAAAATCCTATCACTAGGTGGATCTAGCTGATCTAATATGTTACTCCTAATAGGGTAAGATCACCAAAAGTGATCAAAACTTATAGCCCTAACAGGAAAACCTTTTCTATCTACAGAAGTGAAGAATTTGTGGGTGTCATCCCATCATAGTTTTTACCTTCTAACAAGGGTTTTTGCATTACCAAAATACTTGTGTTATGGGATTATTATATTCTTGATTTCATGGTATTTACTTTCACAAGTTGAATGGATGAATGATACATACATTAGATACAAGTTATTTTGGAAGTTTACATTGTTTATAGTTTTAGATTTGAAAGGTTTTTAAGTGAAAGTTTTTGTGGGCACTGATTCACCCCTCCCCTCTCAGTACCTTATCTCTCCTAATCCAACAAGAGCTTCAGATCTATTTTCCCCTGTCATCTTCCTAAGAGATTTGGATGTGTTCATCAGATCTACAGTTTCAAAGGGTTTTCTGTTGGATTTGGGAATATCTCTCTTTTTGGTCATCTTGGGATCAAACTGACCTTACAGTTATGTTCAAAAGTCCAAGAACCCCTAGATCCATATAAAATTTGTCCAATTTGGACAAAGTTGGAATCTATGGCAAAGTTTTTTTGGAACCAGCCCCGACACGAATTCTGAGGCAGTCATTGGTATTTTGGAGCATTTTTGGCTCAAATGGACCTCACCGTTGAGCTTGCAATAGCCAAGAACCCCCAAATCTATGTAAGGGACATCTAATTCAGATGACATTACATTCTAAGGCAATTGTTTTTTGTATACTAGGGCCGTACGACCCTGACACACATCCCGAGGTGCACATGCAATTTTTTTAAATTTATTTTATTTTATTTTTTTGGGTGGCAACTAGGGGCCCAATTTTTTTAGCCCTTGGCCCTTTTTTGCTGTGATGACCATTTGGCCGTCAATTTTAGCACCATAAAGTGCTGACATCAGCACATGTCAGCACATCTAAACACTATTTTTGATCCCATTAGCATATCTATGGTTTTTTGCTCATAAATTGAGCATACGATGTCTAAACCAGGAAAACAAGATATCTTCGAAAAGATGGTTCTGAGCTCTATCCAGATCTCATGGTTTGAATTTTTGATTTTGCATTTTTCATGATGTTTTTTTACTCTCAAAGCCAGATGCTTAGTTTTGCACTCTGGGAGCTCTATCTTACGCATCCAGACTCCATTTTGGGAAAACAATATATCATTGGAAATCTTGTTCAGAGACCTTTCCAGTGTTGTGAGTCATTTTTCTAGAGTCACCTTGGGTTTTATTTTATTCAATTTCTTGCATATTTTCAATCTGGTGGATATCTTGGATGTTTCAAGTCCTAGGATCTTTTCCTTTTGTGGAATGACTTGTTTTAGGTTATTCTTTTATTTTAGAAGCCTCCACTCATCTTTGAGTGGTGTATACTTCACTTTTGTAGCATTCTTTTATGCACACACACTGATGGGATCTTTCACATGTTCATGCTCTATGTACTCGCACTCCATTATAAAGTGCCAAGGGGGGCGTGATGTTTGCCTTTTTTTTTCCATCTACTTTTGTCATGTGAGCATTCCTCTAATGACATTAGCCTCAGATATCTCTATATGTGTTTGTAATCTCTTTGTACCTTTGATGTTTCAAATTCTTCTTCATCATATAGTTCATATTGGATGATCTTTTCAGTGTACCTGTCATTACTCCCTTGTCAACATTATGGGGGGTTTTCTACTATTGGTTCTATTGCTTCCTTTGTTTGATAGTGCGAGCTATGTATTCAGTATTTGATTCCATGTACTAGGTGAATGCAGTGGCTAGGTACTGATGCATTTTGGTGAGATGGATCATTTACCATATGGACACTCTTCTCTTTCCTATTTTTGGATGCACTCTTCCAACTTTGATTGATCAGATCTTCACACTTTGGAGTTTTTATTCCTTTTGTATCTTTGAGTTCAAGTGTTTGCCTTTGTTTGCCTCCTAATTCAAGTAGTGTCATTTGAGGGAACTCATACAAATTACAATCTTCTCTACCTGGTCATATTTCAGTGGAGGATCTTCAGATCAACAGTTACTTCTTGAAAATGTTTGCAACTTCTTGCTTTAGTGATGTTGTACATGTTCATCCTTGTTCCTATTTTCTAGAACATTCCATTTTTGGTGGCTTCTTAAGTCCTTTAGACTAGTCTTTGTCTCTTTTTGGAGTAGAGTTTTTTCCTTGTGATTTTCTCTATTTCTCCACTTTATAGAGACTCTCTTTTGTACTTGGGTACCTGATCAGGCCTTTTGTTGCTGGGACCCATTTTATTTCAATAGTTCTTTCTATGTTTTTAGCTTCTCCCAAAGTTTATCTTAAGGGGGGGGGGGTGTTAGAGTAATAAAGTGTTTAATGATTAATTCAATCATGTTTGATTTAATTATTAAGTCACTTATTACCTCTTTCTACTTAAGCTAAACTTTAGGCATATAATAATTAATTTTCATATTAATTATTATTGTGCAACCTAGGTTTTACCCTTTTAGGGCTTTAGATCTCCTTTTATAAGGATTGATATCTCTTGTAATCTTATTGAGAATATTCATCTTATTGGATTTACAACTTTTGTTTTTGCACATCAAGAATGTCTCATCTTTCATGGATCCATGCGTTTAGGCCTCTCTAACTTCTTGCTTCTCTCTCTCTTTCTGTGATAGGTGTTTGCGTGCAGGTGTTCTTGGGAGTTGTGGGTTTTTTACTCATGAACTCCAATATTTTGTTCCGAAACTTATACATGCCAAGAAAATGAGGAATTGATACATGTTTTTGGATTTTTTTCCCTTAACAACCATGAGGGTTTCCTTTGTTGATTTATATAGAGGATACAATCTTCCTTTACATATTTCTAGCTTATTGGTGGCTACAGTTTCTCATGTAATTTTATTCCATGAAAATAATGGAAACACATAACCCTATAGATCATTAAAAAAACTCTATGTATTTCCTCTTCTCTATGTAAAATAAGAATTTATTTGTATTTGAATATATGATATTTTTGTCACAAAATCCTATGAAAATTATGGCTCTCTATATATTTGCAGAGTTTAAAAACTTTGTCCATGCTCTAGTTTTTTATATGGATTTTACATATCAAAACCCTCACATATGTTGTGACCTAGCATTAACCTATATTTGATTTCCTTGATTCTTTAGCTTCATACTTTTCCTCCTAGAAATATCTATGCTGTTGTACATGTACATGCTCATATTCATTTAGTTCACCATTAAGTCCATGTTTACCATTGTCCTCTACTAAATTTGACTATCTTCTAATCATTGTATTAATGATAGCAAGGCTTCTTGCTCCTTCTCTTTTCGGCTATAGGGTTGCTACTAGCCATACATGACTACCATTTTCTTTATTGATAATGCTGTGGAACTCTTCATGACCATAGCCAACATACCTCATGATGAAAGACACCAAGCCTATGCTTAAATGGTAATACTATTTATGCTATTTTGATCATGGATTGAGAGGGGAAACCATCACACTTAGTCCAAATTATTAACAAAACATTCTAACACATTATGCTATGCCGATCTTTTGTAGATTGTTTCCTTGTATATCTATTATCAATGTATCTAATAATATTCATTGAACTACACACTTAGCTTGCATTGCCTTTATGCATATGTCTCTATTCTCTTGATCCTTTGAATATTTGACAGTGGTGATTCCTTCTGTCTTTGATGTGATCATACTGGGTTGATCATTGTTTCATTACACATCAAGTACTTACTATATTTATGCTTTGTTATGATGGATATAATTGATTTAGCCTTGTAAGTTATTGTAGTTCTTGGATATGGTGCTTCAATCAATAACTCCCTGATTCCTTTCAATATTTCTAATGTATTTTCAAAGCAATGTCCTTTATGGTTTTTAACATCCTCACTATAACTTGGCATCATTGAATACCATGCTTTAACCTTTATCATTCTTAATGACTTCAGACTTTGTAACTATTAAGTTGATTAAATTCAGAACTTTGTTTTCTTTGAGCTTATTCATTTTTTAAGCATCACTTCATTGTTACATTTACCTCATATGTTATTCACATCATAGTTTCAGAGTGATGATCTTGTTCACTTTGTTTATCTCATTATCCTTTTTCATTTCCCTTATGATTGTCAAGCATGTTGACCATCATCCATGACTTCACCCTTGAGATTGTTACCTTGGATTGCCATCTTCTACATACCTTTACTTGCATTGTAATGTTTAAACATTTTTTGTGCACTTTAGTATATTGTACACACTTTTCTTGTATTGACATCTCCATGTTATCTAACTCCCTTGTTTATGAATGCACAATAATCCTTGGTGAATTTAGATGAGTATCTCCTCAATTTATAATGCCAATGCATTGTCTCAGGTTGAAGCTCCATATGTCTACACCCTTATCCATTGAAACCTTACTTCTCATGGTAGAAAATTCATAAATGGATCATTGAATACTCTTCTACAATGTCTTTGCCTTGAAATAGTAATGCAAGAATTTTAAAACTATTAGATGCTCCCTCTAAACAACTATGACGGTGGTTTTCTTTTGATTGTCTCTTAAATAATACACCTGTACCTATTTCAATCTGACAAAGATGTGTTTAATGCTAATGTTATGATGCATTACTCTCATGAATGTATAGGATACTCATTCTTGGTAGACTTTTGTTGATTGCTAAAAGGTCTTTATATTTTCATATGAAATTTGGTTCTATGCACCTATAGATGTCCCTTCTATTTATCCAATAATGAATGTATCTCTTCCTTGAATTACTCTGGAATATATTGATTACCATGCTCATTGTTCTTAATTGTGAACTGGATACTGACATGCATTGCTTGATTACTATCTATACTCTTGATGCTTGAATTACCATGTTCCATGTTGTTCATTAGTGATCTATGTGCATTATATGGTATGAAATGAGTGACTTTATAATAGAAAAAGAAAGCATAAAGCATGATCCCCATGAAACAACTTGGATTCCCTTGTTCTTTGTTCTCCTAAAAATGATACCTGCATTATATCACTTTCTCCTTGTCTTTTTCACTTGACTATCTATCATATACATGGCTTTTGATAAATAAATTTTAATCTACTTATTGATGCTTCGTATCCTTGATATTAATTTCCTTTTATTAATCTTGTAGTTGTAAACAATATTTCTTTTATGCGTCCTTAATCTAGAAACTTGCTAACCATACTAGGGTGCCTGCATCACCCATGCCATTCTAATACTGTCAAGGAGAGTTTATATCAATGAATCAAGAAGATACCTAGTTATGAACAATGTTTCATCTCCTTGATTGGATTATGATGACATGTCTAATGCAGGGACTGCACACCTTGTTCTAATTAACAAGGTTCAATTAAGGATAGCATCATGCTAGGATCAAACCTTGTGGAAGCCTATTTCACCCCACATGTTGAATTAAACATGATATCTATACCTATCCTTGCACATGAAACAAACACATTAGATACAAAATGAGCATATGATATGTGTGTTTGATAATTCTTGGTTTCTTGGATATCCATGATATGCTAGCTGTTATGATTCACACGAGGATCAAATTATATGTTTATAGATGCACGTACATGTAGTGTAGGGTGATCCTTCATTTATCTAACAACATTCTCTCTGTTAGATGAAAGCATCTAGGAGTGGCAAGGAAACAAAATCTAGATGCAAGACACGCAAGAAGACTAAAGATGATACAATGCAACTCAACTCGGACTTTTCATTTAGGATTTGATGAGTCTCCCTTCTCTAAATGCACATTTATTTTTCCTTGCATCTATAAATGTATAATATTTTCTTTCATTTTCCGTATAAAAGTTAGTCTCATGACTTGTGTGAGACATTATCCACTTAGATTATGCATAAGGATTACTTTTTCTCAAAATGTTGTGCACTCTCTCCTATGTCATACACATATGAAAAATACAATGTAATAGTGTAATCTTCTATTATTTCTTTATGAAAATGAATGTGATACAATAGAATAAAAAATTTACCTTACTCTTCATTTAAAAAATCATAAAATCTCTACCTGATTGAGCTTATTAGCAAAAATAGGTAACAATAGTGTCATAAAATATTTTCTACTACTAGAATTGGATCTAGACCTCCATTTGAACCTATGCCATTGAAAAAAGTATATGTGTGGCTATATAAGGGTCTACCTTAGTCAACCCCCTATTTTAGCAATTTTCATCTCCATAAATAGCTGATATCAAATTTGGAATCGTGTGTGTGTACTCTTGAATATTAATTATCTAAGATTGTTATGAGATAAAAAGCATAATCATAGCCTAGAGATATTTCAAATGTATTAGAGTAAAACCATAAATGATATTAAAATATAATAGCATAAATAAAATTTAGACGTGAATCTTATATGTATAGATATGTGATGCAGGAGCATCCTGGGTGTAAGGGCAATCTTGCATCACCCAAAAATATTTCTGGTTTCTTTTCAATAAGGGCTATCTTGTGCAAAGCTTCTATTTATGGAAACTTACTATTTTTAGTAAGTTGGTCATATGAGCTTGGAATGTTCTGATTTCACAAGTGGAGGTTCATCTTAGTCATATCAGCTTACCGGTTGAGTTTCATTGCCATATCATCTATATTGGTGAAGTTATTGAGGTTTTTGGGTACAAAATATTTGAGCTCAATTTTGAAGGCCTTAGAGGCTCCATATCATGATCGACCCTAGCTAAATAGAGCTAGCATGAGTCAAGCACTAAAGATCAGGTCCTACCATTTCTGAAAAGTGGTTAGAATAGCCAAACAGAGCTACGGTTAAAAAGTTATGGCCTCCAGAAGTTGGGATACCTAAAAACATAATTTGTAATTATTTTGAGCCGACCCTAATGTAATAATTATGAAAAATAAAATAATTCTAGGGGTAGTCAGCCTTAAGGGATAAATTTTTGGAACCTTCTCAGGTGGTGGAAATTGCCTATATAAGGAAGGCCCATAGTGTTTTCTAGGCCAGTTCTGGGTAGTAGTTCCAGATAATGATTTGAGGCTTTGTCCTACAAAATATTGTAAGGAAAATGCCCATGTGGCTTTACATATTGTAATTCTAAAATTTGTAATATGACACTTGTGGAGATAATAAGAAGCCCATTTTCTATTCTTGCAAATTGTTGTTGTTTCTCTATTTTTTTTGTGTTTGCGGTATTAAGGGGGGCACCCTTCATCAATATGAGAGCAACATGAAATCATACTACCCTAAAAGGAAGAGGTAAAAGTAAATCATTAGTTAGTTATTCCCTATTATCCTCATACATCTCTTGAAGCCTCGATGGCGATGATGAAAAATGGGTTGAGAAATTGATGCTTGTTGATTTTTCCTTGATTTACAAATCTTCAACTCATAGGATGTCTTCAAATTTTAGATCCCCCACTTTACAATTACTTTCCATCTCCCAAATGAGGTGGGATAAATTTCTTTTATAATTTCTTGAGAATTTTGGGATGCAAAACTTAGAGTAAGCTAATGCAAGTTTAAAATTATCCCTCAACCAAGCTAGTATTTTTGTGGATTAAAATTTGAGGCAAGATTGGTAGGAATAAGGCTCACTTCTAAGAGTAGAGTGCCCTAGGCACCTTGCTCCCCCTAATGTGGGCCTAAATTTGAACTCAAGGCTCAAAATGTTGAGGAGAGGTGAGAAATAAATTGGGCCCAAGTGAGAAAGAAATTGATGAGGGGATGAAATAATTAAAGTGCATACCTATAATTAAAGACACATGCAGGATATTGATGAGATTTGAATTAAGAGAGGACTCATATTTTGAATTTATTATTAACTAAATACATAATGAAGTCCTCTAATGTATAAAAGGATAAGACACACTAAAATAAATGCCAAACAAGTGTGGAATTGTACACACTATCAAATGTTTACCATTTCAATGCTATATTTAGTCCCCACTTTAGCGATTGTATGACATTATGTGCATATTCAAGCTAAAGTACAAAAAAGTAATTTTTTGTGAAAAATGATATTCTCAAAATGAAGTCCTTGTATATGCTAAATGTGGGCCTCAATTTTAGCCATACAATTCAACATAGTCCTTATTCATCAGTCACACACATGAATAAATATGAGATCATTCATCCTGCATGCCTGGATGAGCCGACTTGTTGCCTCCTATCTAGATGGGGTTTTGAGTAGCTCTCAGAATCAAGAGGCTGACAACCATAGACCGACTCTAGAATGGAGGGTTTTAAGCCTAAATGCAAAGTGCAGTTTATTCTAGAATAAAAGTACAAGATTAATCTAGAATAACGAAAGATGAGTAGTAATCTAAGAACAATTGAAAATGAAGTAAGCTATGATGTAATGCATTATTAATCTAAGAAATAATACTATTCTAAAATGCAAAGTGACAATAGCAAAAGCTTGAATGCGCACAAATTGAGGTAACAATCCAACAATGATTCGATACTCAAAAGTTGCATCCCTCGAGTGAGAAACAAGAGGGTTCTTTTATAGAATCCCAGAATCAATTGACAGTCAAGATTGAATGAGATGAACGATGGAGATTGAAAGGAAGTATAGTTAGAATGGTAAGTTTCTTGTAGAGAGATAGTCAACTATTTGCTTTTGGAGTGAGTGGATTAGTTAACTGGCTTGTTGCACTTTTCAAATTTGCAGTTAACTTAGAATTCCCTTTTCTGAACTGAAGTGAGGATTTTGGAGAGAATATCTGATTAAATAAATAAAATATGACCTCATAAATGAACTTTCTCAATTGTTTGAATAATTAAATTTTATTATTGAGATGAGGATATTTATTCAAAAACCAAATATTATTTAATTCCTTTTCATGTGTTTTAGCTAAAAGGGTGAATTTAATTTAATTAGAGTGCTAGGACTTTATAATTAAATTAAATCAATCATTAGGTTTATTTAGCTAATTGTAGTCGATATTTAGGGATTAAACATGTGATTGATGCATATTTAGGGTTTTCTGCATTTGACATTTAAGTCAAGTAGAGTCAGTTAGAAATTATAATTGCCTAGTACAATAGGACTTTGATGATTCAGAAAGTTGATAGTATGAGACTAAATGCAACAAAATTGGTTAGGGTTGCAAGATTCCAATTTTGGGTAATTACATATTGCCCCTCTTTGGATTGATGTGCGGATAGCGCATTGATTCAAAGAATAGTCTGATGTGATGATTGATGAAAGTTTTAGGGTTGTCTTCAAAATGAAACTTAACCCTTGGAAGTCTAGGTTAGATTGCCAAGACACCGGTTAGGTTATCACTTTTCATAAGACTGTCCCTTGAATGAGGCTCAATCTTCAGGAGTCAGGGTTAGATTGCCCTGATACCCATCTATTGAATGATAACTGATACAAATTTTTAGGACTATCTCTAGAATGAAGCTTAGTCTGCCAAAATATAGGTTAGATTTCCTAGATATTGGTTAGGAAGAGCTTGGGAGAGCCATATTTAGAACAAAGCTTGACTTTCAAGGATCGGGGTTAGATTGCTTGAATACATAGTAGTGAGATTTTGAGAACCTCTCCAAGATGAAGCTTGATCCTTAGGGATCTGAGTTAGATTGCTCAGACACCTAACAGTGAGATGACATGATGTAAGGAACATAGATGCCTCTTAGTGATGAAATGCCCCTAGCGGTGAGGACTTTTTGATTCATATTAGATTGATTCGAGAATTGATTTGGTGTAATTCAATGATGTAATCATCCTGCCCCCTTGGGAGTTAAATTGAAAGATGACAAGTCATAAAGGTGATTTACTGCAATAGGTTGTAGATATGGATTGAATTAGAGTCTAGAAGAATTCATAATGGATTATAGAAGATTCCAGGAGATTTGGAAGCAATTTTGAGCGATTTCAGGGCTCGGTTGACCAAGTTTAACCAAGGTTGACCAAAGTTAACTTTTGATGAAAATTGTGAAGATGTTGGGAAAATGTTGATGTGATATGATTTTGACAAGAAGGTGACGTCTAAAAGTTGACTGCACAAGCATTTGATCGCGTCGATCCCAAAATATTTAAAATGCAATTTTGAGCTATATGGAAGTGTCAGATTTTGATTTTGATCCCAAAAATGGATTTAGAGTGGTTGATTTAGCCAAGGGTGAAATTTTCATGCAAAACAAAGCACTTTTGAAAATTAGGTCAAAATCTCTATATAGGCCAAAAGGGTCTTTTTCAATTCATTTGCACAGTTGACTTTTGCGAGAGGAGCTCTAAGTGAAAATGGTGGTCCCTGTCAAATCTCATCAATTTGAGCGTTCAAGGCATCACAACCGGCCACTGACATATGACGTACTTGTAAGTAGTCCACATCCTCCCTGTTGATGCAAATTTTCATGAATTTGGTAAATTTTTGAGCATTTTTAGCACGTTTTTCAATTTGATTCATGGATTCTCACGTAAAGAACTAGTTTCTTCACACAGGACGGTGAGAAACCTCGTGCAGGAAAGTGCTACAAAGCACTTTCTCGCGTAGGCCTCTGCACAAGCTCCCATGGGAGAGACCCATGTGTTGTGCGAGAAACCCTCTGAAAGGGGGTTTCTTCATAGGACCCATGGCAAAATCTCACGTGACAGTGAAACTTCGTATGGGAATTGTACTTCTTCATGTGAGATTTTGCATGGAAGGTGAATCTTTGCATGAAGAAAGGAGGTCAAATTGAGAGCCTTGCGAGATGATTTGCATTCAGTTAGCCGATTAAATAGTCTGATAGCCATGTTTAGGATAGTTGTATAGCTTCATATTCCTGTTTTGCATTGGTTTGATGTCATGATTTCGATCGAGTACTGATCGTGTGCTATCATTTGCATTGCAGGTTGATTTCCCAGATATCGGATTTAGATCACATTGTCTAGCTATTGGTAGGCTAGTTAGATAGCTGGATGCCGTGAAGTCGGCCCATATTGATGCACTTAGACTATCTCATTTCCATGATGTACCCGATATTTGGGTGAATCACGGTCTGGTGGGGGCCTTGGTGGAGAATTTCCATTTAGAGATGAACACTTTCCACCTTTCGCAAGGTGAGATAGTAGTCACCCCGAAGGATATTTACAGGATTCTGAGGATTCCATTCCATGGGCCACAAATCAAGTATTATGTACAATTGTAGGTAAGTACTATAGCATTGAGGGAGATCTTTAAGGATGACCTCATCATGGGCTGAGCTATTCCATGGGAGGAGGTGATCAGAGAGTATAGGCCCATGCATAGATTGGCCATGGTATTAGCAACATTCCTAGGTTGTTACTTGATACCTGACTGAGGACAACATGTGCTTGGGTGCGGATGGGGGAAGATGCTACAGAGGATGCTGGGGCAGCCGATACACTATGGGTGGGGTCAGTGCATGCTAGCCCATATGTACCATGAGAGGTACAAGATCACCTACAAAGAGGCAAAGAGCATGGCTGCAGGTATATTCATTTTATAGGTGTGGGCATGGGAGTACCTTTTGGTATGCATACTGGTTTTTGATGATATACAACAACCTCTTGAGTCGTATATATATAGGTACCATGGCCAGATGACCTAGCCTGCACTGGGTAAGACGGAGTAGTGGCAAGCCCAGCTTGATGATATGGTCACAGTAGTTTAGAGACCTTGGAGGGATACCAAGGCATGGGACGATGCCAGGGGCTAGCTCGGTTACATGTTTTTCTCATGGCCACTAATTGACTAGTCTATTTCAATGATTGATAGGTTCTCACTTACACAGGTGTGGTGACAGTTCATCTCTCTACAAGATATTTCACAGGAGTACCGATCCTCTACCCGCTTTGCTGATGTGGTGAAGAAAGGGTGGTCAACATGATTAGATCCTAGGAGATCGATGATCGATGTGTGGGGATTAACACTGAGCTGGTGGGATTATATGGGTGGGGTGGCAGATGACAGTATGACACCAAAGTATTGAGAGTATTTTTCTAGCCATCCGTTCCCCTGATTTACCGATCTAGTAGGTATGGGTGTCCCAATAAAGGTAGTGCACTAGTAGATACCACAGTAGAAGGTACCATAATAGTAGGTACCATAACAACAGATACCTTGACCAAGGACCATATAGGTTCCCATCCCTCCTCGATGGATGAGGACTGATCCAGGTACTGGAGGTAGTGGATCCTAGGAGAGGGCCTCCCAAAAAAGGATAGAGGAGCAGCCAGAGGGTGAGGCACAAGCACCAGGAGGTGGAGATGAGGAGATGTAGGACCAGCCTGCATAGGGTCTAGTGCCAAGAGATTTACTATCACAGACACATGATGCTTTGTGTAGAGCTTGAGATAGAGTGCAAACTACTTAGAGTTAGCTCAAAGACCTTCAAATACAAGTGGCTGTTCGAGATGCATGACTAGCGAACATGGACCAGGAGCTTAGGAATCTTTGAGAGTAGCTAGTGAGATCTCAAGAGGATACTTGGTACTAGTTTGATTAGGTGGCATACTATTTTGTAGCGTATGTTAGTGTGGTGCCTGATGGAGCCAAGTAGGTACCTAGATTCTCGGAGTATGTAGGAGTTGTGGATGTTACTGAGGTTCCTTCTCGACTTGATATGCCTCCTCCTCCACCTCCTCCCAAGGGAGAAGCCTAGGGCTAGGCTATATACTCTATGATTTTGTAGATTATACCATGTGATGTATCTGATGCATTGGCATCTTGTATTGTACCATTTTTGAGAGAGACTATGCTTGAGTAGCACCCATTTTGTACTGATATTTCAAGAGATGATATATATATATATATATATATATATATATATATATATATGAGCTCTTCTTTTGATATCATTGCATGTGTCATTGTTGCTTTGAATATTTATACTTTATGAGATGTTTACTATATGATTAAATGGGTAGATGTAAATGTATGAACATGTAGATGAATATGGATGAAATGCACATGTTTGCCTTTATGTATGGATGAAATGCATATATTTTCTTTTATGGATGAAATGCATATGTAGATGTAGATGTGTATGTATGTAGATGATTTATGATAATGTACTTGTGAATGAAATGTGTAAATGCAATGTATATGGTACTAACATCTCATGCATGATGTCACAATGTATGACAGGTGCTAACCAAAAGAAATTTTTGAAGATCAAGAGTGAGGATCAAACACTTGTGCAGTCATGATGAAACTAAGACATGAAATGAGAACCCTCTCATGGTACAAATCTAGGAGAATACAATGAAATAACCATTGAAACACTGTAGCGATGCAAATTTAGAATGAAAATGCAATCCTAAGCTAGATGCAATCTCAAGGACTTGGTTGTTGGACCCATTAGATATTTTTCATCATAGAGTATGTTTATAGGATGGTCACAAGATGTCATACAACCCTCACTGACATGGAAATCAAGAGAATATGAATATGACATTAATCTTAGGTTTGTCAAAATGAGGTGTAAGCATTAAGGCACAAGAAGCCAGAATGACCAAAACACCTATTCATTTTGATTTAGCAAGTGAACCTAAGCATCAAAGTACAATCACTAGGATGATCATAATGTTTCTTGCATAAAAGAACATTAGAAAAGTAGGAGTTCCTTCTTATGCTAAGTGATCGTTAAGTATTCTATCCACAACGACCCTTTCATTCATAATTTGAGACATAAAGTTTCTAAGTATACTCACAGTGACCCTTACATTCACTTCATAGGATTAGCATTGAGATTTCATGTGTAGAAGATTGAAGTCACTCAAATAGACAAGGAGAAGAACCAACCTCACCAAGGTTCCATATAAAAGGAGTCGAGGTATACATGTCCATCTAACACAAGATAGAGGCTCTCATAGTGGACACCCCTTTTATATGGATCCTTTGGATCATTGGAACTAAACCAATAAATATAAAGCAAAGAAAACAATCATGCCCCCACTCTTTGTAGCTCTTAGTCAAGATAGATATCTTGGAGTTTCTTGAGAAGGAATGATAAAGTGAAAAGACAAGCACACAAAAGGAAAGCTCAACATGTCTCAGAGAGATTCAAATTTAGTTTCAGTTTAAGCAGATTGATGTCAAATCAGAAATATATGTCATTTGTGAGAAGTCTCACCAGTATGGTGACAATAGATAGACGTAGTGAGAACCATTGGTGACTGACACGAGGGAGATTCTCCAGCAGAGAGATCTCAGTAATAGCTAGACATTAGTAGGTAGATGCAATGAGAACCACTAGTGACTGATGCAAGGGAGATCACCGAAAGTAATAGGATAGTGCCCCCTAGACCAGGAAGGTTTCCCCTAGAGTATGACTAGTTTCAATCCATGTAGATTTGAGCAAAGTCTCAAAGGTAACTGAGAGCATGTGCATGAGTGAGAAAACTAAAGTAGGAAAGTAAGAAAGAAAAGAGCAACTGTACATAGCCAAGTAGTGTTGCAATAGATATACCATTGTGGAACAAGAGGTGTCTGTTTACTAAGTTTTCACCTTCTTGGAAGAAATTCCTTTTTTTTTTGCTACCATGATGCCTGTTTGCCAGGTTTTCATTAATGGCACTTCTTTTCTTTTTCAATTTTTTTTCAATTTTTATATTTTTTTCCATTTTTTTTTGGTATTATCAAGGTGCCTATTGCTAGGTTTTCACCAGGATAATAGATATTTTCAAGATATTTTGCAATTTTTAGAATTTTTTCAGAATTTTACTATGTACATGGAGCATTCTAAAGATGTCTTAGCTATAGAATCATTTTAGATGCAGGGCATTGATTGACTACTTAAGCTATTCTCCTTCAGTGGTGGAGAGTTGAAATGTACCAGAGCCAAACACTGTAGTAACAATATATAGACCAAGCTAATTAGGCTCAAATTTTCCCTTCTAGATCCATTGCTGTTGATTCTTAGGGTTCTCTCTCAGGAGGAGATCACCCAATTGGAAGTCCCTTGGTCTAACCTTCTTGTTATAGCTCTTTGACATCCATTTCTGATATGATCTGAGGTGATCAAATGCCACTTGCCAATGTTCATCTAGTAGTTCTAGCTCTTGCAGCCAAGATATTCTACTATCATCATCAGTGATGAGGCCTTTTAGAGAGACTCACAAAGTAGGAATATTGACCTCAATTGGTAGCACATCATCTACTCCATAAACTAGAGAAAAGGGCATGGCCCCTATCGATGTCTGTATACTTTTTTGATAAGCCCATAGAGCGGGATTGATCTGAAGATGCCAATCTCGTCCAACTTTGTGAGCTGTGTGATGCAAGATTTTGAGGATCACTTTGTTTGATGCTTCCACCTATCCATTACCCTAGGGATAATAGATGGAAGACCAGTGCTGTGTGATTTTGAACTTAGAACATAGCTCCTTTAGATCCTTATTCTTAAATTTCCCCTATTTCCAGTGATTATGGAGGAGGGTACACCATACCTGCAGATGATGTAGTTAAGTATGAACATGGATACAAATTTGCCATTTTCTATGGTCAAAGCTACTACCTTGACCCACTTGGTGAAATAATTTGTAGTAGTGATGATGAACTTGTCTCCATGCGATGAAGAAGGATGAATCTAACCCACCAAATCGAAGGCCCATTGTTGAAATGGCTATAAAGTGATGAAGGGAATTAGCTCCTTGGCTAGAGTGTGAATCAAATTTACATGTATTTGACACTATTTGCAAGACTTGGCATACTACGTAGCTTCCTTTTCCATATTTGGCCAATAGTAACTGGCTCTAATAAGCTTACAGGCCAGTGTCAAGCTGCTTGAGTGAGATCCATAGATTCCTTCATGCACCTCAGCTAATGAACGCTTAGACTCATCAGGTTCTAAACTCCTAAGGAGGGTACCATCTAGACCTCATCTCTACAAGTCATTAGCTATGATGATGTATCATGAAACACTATAGATTAAGTGACGTTTCTCATTCTAGGTGTAAGTAATCAGAACAATATGGTCACAGAGGTAGGAGTATATGTGGTGGTAGCGGGATGAATCATGTCCAATGATAGAATAGATCATCCAAGATTCAGGGGTATCATAGGCTGGTTAGAGTAACGTTTCCACTAGGAATTCATGTTGAAAGTCATTCTCTAGCATCTGTAGCATAGAAGCAAGAGTAGCCATTGCATCAACCACTTTGTTGTCTGCCCTTGGAATTTGTTGGAATGTGATATGTCTAAAATAATTTTGGAGATCATCAACCATCCATTTGTAGGGCACCAGTTTGTCATCCTTTATCTGACAACTATCATTGACCTGATTGATGACTAGTTGTGAGTCTCCGAAGACCTTGAGTTCATCGACTCACCATTCATTGGCTATCTTCATGCCATTGATTAGAGCTTTGTACTTAGCGGTGTTGTTTGTACAAGGAAACAACATCTTGTATGCTTTGGGTAAAGAGGAATTTTGTGGCATGATGAACAGTGTCCCAACACCTGACCCGTGTTGGGTGAATGATCCATCAAAGAACATAGTCCATGATTGATGCATGAGAAGCAATATGGACTCCTCTAGGAACTTGATGCTCAATGGTTGATTATCTGTGAGAGGTGCCTTCACCAACTGATCTGAAATTGCCTACCTTTTGATGGATTTTCTTTCTACATACTTGATATAAAAATCACTAAGTATCATGACCCACTTTTCTAGTCTACATGTGAGGGCATCCTTGCTGAGAAGATACTTTAAGGGATCAATCTTAGCAATGAGGTGTGTAGTATGCAAAATCATGTAGTGTCACATTTTTTGTGAAGCAAACACTACCACTAGGAAAGCCTTCTCTATGAAAAAGTAGTTTGTTTCATATGAGACCAATGTTATACTGATGTAATAAATAGATCTTTCCTTATTATTTCGGTCTTCTTGAGCTAATAGGACACCTAGTGATGTGTTTGTAGGAGAGATGTAAAGAATTAGTGGCTTCCTAGGAATAGGAGGCATCCGTATTGGTAGATTCTCAAGGTACTACTTGATCTATGGGAGCCCTTTATCATAGTCTTCATTCCATTTGTAAGTCACACCTTTGTGTAAAGTCTTAGTGAAGGGCTGTGACTTGTTGGCCAGTTGTGAGATGAAGTGTCGGATAGATTGTAATTGGCCTTGGAGTCCTCTCATCTAACTAATGTTGCATGGTGGAGGAATTTCAATGATGTCTTGGAACTTCTTAGGATCCACTTCTATGCCTTTTGTAGAGATGATGTAACCAAGTAGTTTTCCAGATGTAACCCCAAATGCACACTTCTTAGGATTAAGCCTCAGACTAAACTATTCCATGTGATCTAGTATAGGACCTAGATCTGCAAGGTGTGTCTTCTATTGCATGCTCTTAGCTAAGGTATCATCCACATAGTCTTCCATTGTATTATACATCATGTCATGGAAGATGGTGGTAACAACCCTCTGATATGTAGCCCCAACATTTTTTTGAGCTTGGAGGGCATGAATTTACAATAGAAAGTCCCCCATGCACATGTGAAGGCAGTTTTCTCTTGATCTTCTGGCGTGCTTTTTATCTGGTTTTAGCTAGAAAAACTATCCATCAGTGAGTACATTTCATAACCTTCCATCATGTCCACAATCATGTCAATGTTGGGAAATAGAAAGCCATCTTTAGGACATGCCTTATTTAAGTCTTAAAATTTGCACAGACTCAGATGGATTTGTCATGTTTAGATACTGGAACTATGTGTTGGAAATCTGTTTCGCATAGTCAATTGCTCTGATGAAGCCAACTTTAAGAAGTTTTTCTAGTTCATCTTTGACTAGTAATGCCACAAGTGGATGCATCTTACAAAGCTTTTGTTTAACATGCTTAATACCTAGTGCAATGGACAAGTGATGTATGATCAGATTAGGATCCAATCCTAGCATTTCAAAGTATGCCCATGCGAAATTGATCTTCTTGCTCCAAAAGAAAGAAAGAAATTCCTCTTTTTCTTCTTCAGATAATGATTGTGCCAAATGAATGATTCAAGGTTGTGCTTTTGTGCCCAAGTTCATAGGTTGAGTTGGTTCAATTAGCACTGATGACCATTCTTGAAAGTGACTTGGAAGCGTATCAAGTATCCCATCCCTGGGTGCCTTAGAGAGGTTTTCACCCTTGGATAAATCATTTATTTTTACTTTTTTTTGCTCTGATACTACCACAATGTGGTTTTTACCATCAGAGCACCTATTCTTTTTTCTTTTAATTTTGTGACTGAGATACTTGATATCAGCCTTAGTCATGTTGACACTATCTTCATTGGTGGAGGATGTTACTGGTTCAATATTGTTAAAGGTAGTAGGCAAGAGTGTAATCATTCTGGAATGTAAGGACTTCATTGGATGGGGAGGAAGAGTTCTGGTTTATTAGCTCAGGATGGTGAAGTGGAAGAGAAGTGATAGGTTCTAGTGTGTTCACGGTATAATCATCAAAATCATGGACAAGCAAGTTGACACCTAAAGAAATCTCATCCAGAGATGTGTTCGAATTCCTTTGAGTCCTCATTTCTGTAGTAGAAGGAAAGTTAACATTGATGGAATCAAACTCATTTTTCCTAACACTAGACCCTTCACCAAATTCAAGAAGGTTTTCATATTCATGTATAGTATCTACATCCTTTTCAGAGGTCGCATCAGATAGAGAATCAAATTCATACTCATGCTAGTTGGTAATGCTTTGAGATAGGTACTTCATCACTACTTGCAGTACCATTTGATTCTTGTTCATCTGTCACAACAGTGATGGTTTTTTGGATTTGTCCTTGTTTGAACCACTCTTGGAAATGTGATGACATGTATAATTCATGCTGATAACTAGGATTGATAGTTTGCATTTTTCTCAACCGCTTGTATGTTAGTGGAGTGACTAATGCATTGTCATCAGAGTCACTATCAGTCTTGACCTTACTGACATGTGGTACAAAATCATCTGGCTCTGCAAAGAGCATGACAAGATCTAGAGGAATAGAATAAGGAAAAGTATCCTCATCAGAGTTGTCCTCTAAGTTCTTAGTTGTTGATGAATCTTCAAGTGTCGGTTGGTGATCCGGTTTTGGTACAAATTTTTTAATCCCTAAGTGAAACAGGATATTTTTGAAGCCTAAGCTAGTAGTGTCTCTTGTTTGTCAACCTGTAGCTTCAAGTGGTGCGAGCAATCCTTTGTTATTCACCCTTATAGGGCCATTCCCTTTATATCCAAAATGTTTCATGAGCTTGAAGCCTGTGTCATATTGTTCAGGTTCTATTTCTCAACTTGGAGTGACTTGTTTAGGTGTGTCCTCCCATCTATAAATCCAGGCTACAATAGCTCTATTTTTATCCTTGTCCTCTAGTGGTTTCAAGGCCTATACAAAGATGCTATCATAAATTGTTTGAGGAGAGATTGAATAAGGTTTCTTGTCCTTAGAGGGTCTTCCATAGGAACACAGAGATGGAGGTAGAGCTGTTAATGACAATATAGGTTCAATCTGATATCCCCCCATGCCAGTATCTTTGAGCTTTAGAGTCTGTTCCATCTCCTTGAGTTTAGCATCAAATAATTCAGTAGACTCTCTATTGTTTGGAACAAAGCTATCAATAGATTTTGTGAGTATATTGCAAGTATAGCTCGTATTAGCAGGTACCATTACTTCTATTCCTTGGAATGGGAACTTATACACTGATGATAGGTTGAAGGGACCACCTGCATCTCATGGATCCATGGTCTTCCCAATAGTATATTGTATGCTAGGGGAATATCTAGTACCTAATAGATGACACCCCTTTCAAAGGGTCCAACTCGAATTGGTAACACAACTAGCCCTTTAGATTTTCATTCTTCTTCATCATATGCTTTAATGGTGATCTTTTTGTGAGCATCTATACAGTCTTTACCATAGCCTAACTAGGAAATCAAGTTAGCAAAGCATATGTTAAGGCCAACACCATTATCAATAAGGACACAGTGGATGTGCTTTAGGCCAATCATGAACTCGATATGCAAGGGGTTGTTGTGAGGATGACTCAAAGATTGATCATCTTCCTAAGAGAAAGATAAGTAATGGGGTGAGGTTAGGTGACCTACCATGGATTAAAATCAGTCTAGATCAAGATCTTTGGGAACATTTGCCTCAACGAGGGCTTTGTCAAGAGTCTACCTATGAGAAGGCGAGATTTTAAGCATCTGAAAGATAGTAATCTGAGCGTTAGTTCATTGCAATTGGTCCAAGATGCTATAACTAGAATTGTTAGATGAGGTGACCAATTTCAAATTCTTGTTGGTAGTGCCAACAATTATTTTAGCTCTAGGTTGTTTTGGTGTAGATGTGGAAGGATTAGGGCCTTTGAGAATGATCTTCACACAAGACTATGTGATAGCATTTGCACAAACCTGAGACTATGCTTGTTCATGGGAATGAGACACAGGGCCTCACAAGACAAACATAATTTTGGGTTTGGGAGCATCCTCACTTGCCTTGATGGTGATAACATCAAAGTAGTAAACATCAATAGGTTCAACCATATTAATGACATTATCATTGGCACTATACATATAGTTGACCTTTGCATTGGAATTTTTAGCTTTGGAAGATTCACCCTTCTCATGAGGAGGAAAGGAGTCTTTGAATGCATGGTGATTGGAGTTCTTGTTAAGGCTTCCCACAAAAAAATCACCACTATCGATGAGGTCCTGGATCTTATGTTGCAGTTGAATACAACTAGTAGTTTTGTGACCTTTCTTCTGGTGGTAATCATAGTATGCAAATTCATTCAACCAAGAAGGTCGCAACTGTGGATTGTAAGGATGTGAATTATCTAGAGGAGTGAGTATTTGGTTTTGTAAGAGAGTCTTGTAAACCACATCGAGAGGTTCTCCTAGGAGAGTGTACTCACATTTGGGACGAGGGGCACAAGGTTTATTTTTGGAATAATTTGAAGGAGGTTTAGTTTCTTCAGTAGCCTATTCAATGGCTTTGGCTACCTGCATAGTGGTAGTAATATTGAACACAACCTTCAGAGGCTTTGGAGTCACATTGTCAACAAATCCATTATTCACAACATCTCAATTTTTATTAAAAAATTTGGGTTTATCTTTGCTTGAGGAAGACCCCTATTTTTTATCCTTATGTAGGGTCAATTCTCCTTTCTTGACCATGAACATTTCAATTCTAACAGCTTGTTTGATCATGTCATCGAAGGTCAAAGGGCCTTGCAGCTGTACCTAGTACCCAAAATTAGGAAGAAGATTGTCTAAAAAGATGTCAAGCTTTTCAGGCTCAGATATCTTGTGAGAATATTTTTTATAAAGTTGTCTCCACCTTTGGAGAAATGTCAAGAAAGGTTCCCCATGTCATTGTTTCAAGTTGCAAAGATCACATATGTTAGCCAGATGTAGATGTTGTGTGAGTAGTGCTGTAGGAACAAGTTGGAAATCTCATTGAAAAACTTGATGCCAGTAGGTAACCTAGAGAACCATTCCATAGAAGATCCTCCCAAGCTACATGGGAAGACACAGTTGAGATAAGTTTGGTCATGTATAAACTCCATAGACAGAGCACCAAACTCTCTTAGGTGATCTTGAGGATTAGAGGTACCCAGATATTTTTCATATTTAGGAAGTTCCACTCCTTTAGGAAAAGGAGGCATGCAGAAACTTTTATCAAATGGGAATGGAAAAATGCTATTGAGTGTGAATTATTTTTCTAGTTTGTCCTTGTCGTTCATGATTTGACTGATTTGGTCTTGCATGTCTTGAACTAACTTTTGCAGTTTAGCATTCTCAATTTCCTCTTTGACCACAAGAGTCTTGACATTGTAGTTCAGAGGTAACTTGGGCCCTTGGTTGGCCAGTTTGAGAAAGTATTTCTCCTTCTCTTCTTTCTTGAGGATCTCCATCATTCTGTGGAGGCCTTTGTTAGCTCGGGAAACCTCTATGTCTTGTTGAGTTATCTCCTCATCACTATCACTAGGGATGTTTTGAGAATGATGTTTACCCTTGTCAATTTGAGATTGATCATTACCTTTGATGTGCTCACCCTCTTGATTTTGATCTTCCATCTTGCTAGTGTGTAAGTGTGTAGCATGTACAAACTTAGTATGAGGGGATGTAGTGTGTTGAGATTTCATGTCTATGGGAACTCTTGTTATGTCAATAGAGTTAGATAAAGTTGATGAATCTTCAGACTGAAGTTCACAGGGAACAAACACCTAACATAAGGTTGAATGATAGGAGAGGGAGACCAAGATGGTCCCTCTCTAGGTGTAGCTGGTGAGGAGGAACATGAGGATCCCCTGCTGCACTTGGACTATGTGACAAATTTGGAATGACCTCTTCCATGATTGTGAGGTCTACCTCTACCTCATCTACTAGGATGTGAAGGGAATGCGTTGTTACTTTGAGTTGAAATAGTCATAGACAAAGATTGTGTAACGAGAGTGAACTAGGACTACACTTGGAACTATGCCTCACGATAAGTGCAAGGAGTGACAAAGGTGAAATATACCCAGCACAAGTTGTCAAACATAAGGCTAGAAAAACCAAGAGATGACTATCGTATCGCAAGGTATGATAACACAACAAAATGAGTAAACAAGAGAGAGACAAGGTAAGTTCAAGTGAGCATCACATAGTTCTCAACCCGAGACATCTAGTTTTAGACTATGTACAGAAAGGAAGATGTGCATACAGACCCCAAATAGAGACCATACTAAGTAGAGTGACAACTAGAAGACAACAAAAAACTCACTGGTCAGACAAAATGTCACAGTGTTGCATGAAGAAGTGCACACCTACATGAAGATATACCAGGGTCATGCAAATAAATACCAAGGTCACACAAAGATATGCAATCTCGTGCGATGAAGTGTAAGACTAAACTGAGAATTCAACAGAAAATCTGACAGAGCTTTGACAAAACCTCATGTGAAGATTTAGAATCTTGCATGAAGAAGTGCACATCACACAAAAATTTGTGCAAAGTTTTGCAGAAAACCATGCGAACAAGTGTAGAAACTGACAGTTTGGTCTATTTTTGAGATAGAAAAATATTGCGAGACATTGATTGGACTATTCTCTGATAGAGTACTTAGTTTGTAGACTGTATTAGACCATTTTAGATTAATGAGTTTTTAGTTTGAATATTTAGAAACCAGTTGTTAACAAGCATAGAGGTTAAAAGTTTCAAGTAGTTGTGACACAATCAGTAGTCAAAAATAATTCAGCCGAGGACAAGGCAACTCAAAAGAACAAGGGAGTCTTGACAAGTTTGGACATTTTGGATGTTTTGAGACTCGAAATAGACACTCATTTACCCCTATAAAGAAAATGGTAGAGAAGACAAAACCTTTGCCTCACAACTTATGCACATGCGTTCACCTCACACAACCGTGTCACCCCCTAAAGGATGCCCCTATTTTTGGTGCTTCCAAGGATGTTCAAAGAACACCCTTAAAGTAGGGGCTAGTGTCATATACCACCTTCAAATGTCTAGGTGCATGCCTATGGTGAGAATCTACTGGAGAGATTCTTCCCCCTCCCTGCGCAAAGATTATGCCTCCTTTCAGAGCTGAACCAGGTAGGAAACTAGCTACAAATTTTTTTAATAGGCTTCCATTCACATTAACCTCCAGTGCCCTCACAAGCGAGGTTGAGACCTATAGCCACACCGACACCTACAAGTGTACACCCCTAGCAAGAAGGACTTGGGGCAGTAGTGCTCATTACAATAGACATGGCTTCCTCAAGATGTTCAACATTAGCGATCAAGAGGAAGAAATTAATGTGGCTTTGGAGTCTTTTTATCTACAAAGTAACTTTATTATAGTGGGGTGGAATCACTGGTGAAAGGTGTGTACCCACTTGGGTCATTCCCAAAGGTTGAACTTCTAGCAAGCTCGCTAAAGGTTACTCGGACTTGGTTTGGATTCAAGGGTCTGAGTTTCTGATTCTCTCAAAGAGGGAAGAGCATAATCCTCTACCTCTACACCTCACCCAAATACACTAGACATGTTCATCATTGAGCTAAATTCTCTCTCAACAAATCCAAGAGATTCTAGGTTTCTGATTCTCTCAGAGAGAGAAGAGCATAATCCCCTCACTAATAGATATGTCAATTGATTCATTACATTTCCTCACTCCCCCAGGTATCTATCCCTTACCAATTTCTAGGTCTCAGATTCATTCATGGGCATCACTTCCATGTAATGAAGATCCTAATACCCTATTATGCTATCAAGACCCTTAAGAGATTTTAACGAGGCCATAATTATACTATGTAAGAAAATCATGAAAGCAGACACGACATTTTTGTGGGTTTGAAATTCTTTGACAAGCGATGTTTGGAAAGCATCCTGTAATCAAATAGTCAGTGAATTTGCATAATCATGTTCTAGGGAGTCTTTGACATTCATCCCGCAACCTACTGTTAAGTTGTGTCAAAAAGAAAAAAAAAACCAGAAAATCACAGCAGATATAAAATATCATCAATAAGAAAAGAGAGATATAAAATTGCAAATTATGGGCTTCTGATGCCAAAGCTCACGCAAGCAAGTACACCGTTTGGCATGAGAAAGTGCCTTTTTCACATGATGAAATGCATGGACAAGCACAAATTTGCATGATATAGCACAAAACTTCATGCGATAAAGTAAATCTTTGTGCGAGAATTTGTGTAGAGACGTACGGATAGAGAATTGAATTCAATAGAACAAGTAGAATATGAGGCCATAAATTGAATATTTTGCCCCACGGTGGGCACCAAAAATGTATATGCTAAATGTGGGCCTCAATTTTAGCCATACGCTTCAACATAGTCCTTATTCATGAATCGCATACAGGAACGAATATGAGATCATTTATCCTGCATGCCTGGATGAGCTGACTTGTTGCCTCCTATCTAGATGGGGATTTGAGTAGCTCTTAGAATCAAGAGCCCAACAACCATAAACTGACTCTAGAATGGAGGGTTTTAAGCTTGAATGCAAAGTGTAGTTTATTCTAGAATGAAAGTACAAGGTTAATCTAGAATAATGAAAGATGAGTAGTAATGTAAGAACAATTGAAAATGAACTAAGCTATGATGTAATGCATTATTAATCTAAGAAATAATACTATTCTAAAATGCAAAGTGACAATAGCAAAAGCTTGAATGCACACAAATTGTGGTGATAGTCCAGCAACGATTTGATACTATAAAGTTGCATCCCCCAAATGAGAAACAAGATGGTTCTTTTATAGAATCCCAGAATCAGTTGACGGTCGAGATTGAACGAGATGAACGGTGGAGATTTAAATGAAGTCTAGTTTAGAACAGTAAGTTTCCTATAGAGAGACAGTCAACTGTTTGCTTTTGTAGTGAGTGGAGTAGTTAACTGGCTTGTTGCACTTTTTGAATTTGTAGTTAACTCAGAATTCCCTTTTCTGAACTAAAGTGAGGATTTTGGAGAGAATATCTGATTAAATAAATAAAATATGACCTCATAAATGAACTTTCTCAATTGTTTGAATAATTAAATTCAATTATTGAGATGAGGATATTTATTCAAAAACCAAATATTATTTAATTCCTTTTCATGTGTTTTAGCTAAAAGGGTGAATTTAATTTAATTAGAGTGCTAGGACTTTGTAATTAAATTAAATCAATCATTAGGTTTATTTAGCTAATTGTAGTTGATATTTAGGAATTAAACATGTGATTGATGTAGATTTAGGGTTTTCTACATTTGACATTTAAGTCAAGTAGAGTCAGTCAGAAATTAGAATGGCCTAGTACAATAGGACTTTGATGATTTAGAAAGTTGATAGTATGAGACTAAATGCAAAAAAATTGGTTAGGGTTGCAAGATGCCAATTTTGGGGTATTACAGTCCCCGACATAGAAATACCTGTAATATGACATTAGGAACCCCACTCTATAAAACCAAAATTTCAATTTAAATCATAAATCACTTAGGTCTTACTAATAATGATGAAGTTAAAGGCTAACTATATGCCCCTTTGTTTATGCTTTCTATTTAGAATGGAGAAACAAGGTATCATATTTACCACATCAAACTGTGAAAAAGGGTTTGGTAATTTTTTTTTATCAATGAGGCTCAATAATGATAAAAAATGTCTCATAGAAAATTTGGAAAGATGGAGAGATACGTCATGATCTTATTGCAAAAAGTGGTGCAATAATCAGAGCTCTCTAGATCAAGATATAAAAGATTTAGTAAAAGGAAATGAGGTAAAGCAATATTAGGGTTTTTAGAAAAAAAAACTTGCCTTCAAATAGTGACAAAGTCAATATTCATTTGTCTTATGATTAAATTTTTTTTTTCTATTTGTGTAGATGCACCTACCAATATGTTAATGAGATGACTAACTGTACCCATAAGGATATATATATTAAGAAAATTGATCGAGGATAGAGTTGAGATTGATGAGGTAGGTTTTCCAACACTTCTTTAACTTTTTGCAGTAGTTATTTTGATTATATTTTTGTACACAACCCTAGGTCAGACCAATTTCCATATGTTTGGCCACTATGGTCCTTTTGGGGTACCTTGGTCTTATCTAGGTGTCCTATTCTTAGATAGGTTCTAAAGTCCCTTTAGGGAACCATAGTTCTTCCTAGGTTCCAGAGTCTCAGAAAGGCACTCGAGTCCTTCCTGGGTATCTTAGTCCCAAGAATATGTCACAAAGAATGTAAAGGTTATGATGATTGATATTTATGAAAGAAGATGATATTTTGTGTGTTTCCACATGATTGCATATTCCTCCTAATATGCAAGAGCATGTAGGTGGCTGTAATCTCACCCATATATAAAGAATGATATGAGATATGCCACTCAATGATGTTGTTCTACTAAAGTATTTGGATTATAATGGGTGTATCACATGCCTTCTATGTGATACTATGATACTATGCTGATGGTACTCATGGAGAAATGGGATGCAAACACTTTCACCTTTCATCTTCTAATGATGGATACCGCAACCACATTAGAGGATGTCTATCAAATCATGAGACTTTCTTTTTAGGGATAGACAATGAGATTTGATTCAAGTAGCATAGATGCACATGTGAGAGAAGATTATATCTACTTCCTAGGTTGAGATATACCATGAGAGAGGAGAGATAGGATCCATCTAGACTTGTTATCATACACTAGTGTGGGGTCCCACTTTTTAGGAGAATCATCACTACAATATTGGTACTAGTTATTACTCTAGGTATCAATTATATGATCCTAAGTATAGAGAATGATCACATAGTTTTCATGTAAGGAAAAACTATACTAGGACACATATACTATAACATTAGTAGATATGTTTTCTAAGAGTTCAAGAGCTTGAACATGTGCACATTTCTACAAGTTTAGATGCTCGAGCATATTGCAGTTGTCAAGATGATGGGATTCCTTGTTGATATCTCACATAATGATCCATGTGCATTTTCCTATTTATGCAAAACAACATGGAAATGAGGAGACTTGTTGTATTGGAGGGTTACAATAGACCATTTTCAACCTCAAGATATAATATGGAGGTCATATAGGTAGATGTATCTATGGAAAGAGATGGATAGGAAAATGAGGACTATGTAGAAAGATAATCTTTTGGAGGATCACCATGAGTACATCATCATTCCATTTCATTTTGATAGAGAGAAAAAAATTTGGTTTGGCTTAGGGTGTGTTAGAAAATAGATCAATCTATTAGCCATGTATCAAGAGTGCCACAATAACAAGATCCCACCTAAGACCTAGTGTGGATGACATCGAGATTATTAATTTAGACAATGAGGAAAAGTGAGACATAGTTGTATCTTGGTATATTAAGGATGCATGAGTGATGAGAGAGTATAAAAGATACAAGAGCTACCATAGTCATCTTCCCAATAGAATACCCTACAAGAGACCCTAGAACATAGGTGAGGCCAAAGTCTAAGGATGAGCATAGGGTTGAGGTAGATGACGAGCATCAAGATCGAGAAAGTGATGCATAGGATGATGAGTAGCTAGTAGAATATTCCCGTGCGATATCATTCAAGGAGACTAGGAAGAGAGCATAGGATGAGGATGATGATGACACACCACAATGGAGGCCTAACTCTTGGGCATGAACAAAATCACCAGATCACCCACCTTCTAAGGTACCATACATACATGAGCATAGGGAAAGTAGTGCTTCTATGACCCCAAATACATTACATAGATCAGTGCCTCATGCTCTAGCTACTATCGACCCAGATTGGTAGGAGGGAGATCCAAGTAAGGGAACTATGATAAATAAATAAATAAATATATATATATATATATATATATATATATATATATATATATATATGTATGTATGTATGTATGTATGTATATGTGTATGATACATAAAGGGGCCATTGTTTCTATAGGCTAAGGGAATTCTAATAAATAAATAAATAA